>CM064492.1:4251553-4754053 GCA_032716605.1 Paralithodes platypus
TATTCCTTCTCCACTCTTTTATTGTTTATCAGCTGTTATTCCTTCTCCACTCTTTTATTGTTTATCAGCTGTTATTCCTTCTCCACTCTTTTATTGTTTATCAGCTGTTATTCCTTCTCCACTCTTTTATTGTTTATCAGCTGTTATTCCTTCTCCACTCTTTTATTGTTTATCAGCTGTTATTCCTTCTCCACTCTTTTATTGTTTATCAGCTGTTATTCCTTCTCCACTCTTTTATTGTTTATCAGCTGTTATTCCTTCTCCACTCTTTTATTGTTTATCAGCTGTTATTCCTTCTCCACTCTTTTATTGTTTATCAGCTGTTATTCCTTCTCCACTCTTTTATTGTTTATCAGCTGTTATTCCTTCTCCACTCTTTTATTGTTTATCAGCTGTTATTCCTTCTCCACTCTTTTATTGTTTATCAGCTGTTATTCCTTCTCCACTCTTTTATTGTTTATCAGCTGTTATTCCTTCTCCACTCTTTTATTGTTTATCAGCTGTTATTCCTTCTCCACTCTTTTATTGTTTATCAGCTGTTATTCCTTCTCCACTCTTTTATTGTTTATCAGCTGTTATTCCTTCTCCACTCTTTTATTGTTTATCAGCTGTTATTCCTTCTCCACTCTTTTATTGTTTATCAGCTGTTATTCCTTCTCCACTCTTTTATTGTTTATCAGCTGTTATTCCTTCTCCACTCTTTTATTGTTTATCAGCTGTTATTCCTTCTCCACTCTTTTATTGTTTATCAGCTGTTATTCCTTCTCCACTCTTTTATTGTTTATCAGCTGTTATTCCTTCTCCACTCTTTTATTGTTTATCAGCTGTTATTCCTTCTCCACTCTTTTATTGTTTATCAGCTGTTATTCCTTCTCCACTCTTTTATTGTTTATCAGCTGTTATTCCTTCTCCACTCTTTTATTGTTTATCAGCTGTTATTCCTTCTCCACTCTTTTATTGTTTATCAGCTGTTATTCCTTCTCCACTCTTTTATTGTTTATCAGCTGTTATTCCTTCTCCACTCTTTTATTGTTTATCAGCTGTTATTCCTTCTCCACTCTTTTATTGTTTATCAGCTGTTATTCCTTCTCCACTCTTTTATTGTTTATCAGCTGTTATTCCTTCTCCACTCTTTTATTGTTTATCAGCTGTTATTCCTTCTCCACTCTTTTATTGTTTATCAGCTGTTATTCCTTCTCCACTCTTTTATTGTTTATCAGCTGTTATTCCTTCTCCACTCTTTTATTGTTTATCAGCTGTTATTCCTTCTCCACTCTTTTATTGTTTATCAGCTGTTATTCCTTCTCCACTCTTTTATTGTTTATCAGCTGTTATTCCTTCTCCACTCTTTTATTGTTTATCAGCTGTTATTCCTTCTCCACTCTTTTATTGTTTATCAGCTGTTATTCCTTCTCCACTCTTTTATTGTTTATCAGCTGTTATTCCTTCTCCACTCTTTTATTGTTTATCAGCTGTTATTCCTTCTCCACTCTTTTATTGTTTATCAGCTGTTATTCCTTCTCCACTCTTTTATTGTTTATCAGCTGTTATTCCTTCTCCACTCTTTTATTGTTTATCAGCTGTTATTCCTTCTCCACTCTTTTATTGTTTATCAGCTGTTATTCCTTCTCCACTCTTTTATTGTTTATCAGCTGTTATTCCTTCTCCACTCTTTTATTGTTTATCAGCTGTTATTCCTTCTCCACTCTTTTATTGTTTATCAGCTGTTATTCCTTCTCCACTCTTTTATTGTTTATCAGCTGTTATTCCTTCTCCACTCTTTTATTGTTTATCAGCTGTTATTCCTTCTCCACTCTTTTATTGTTTATCGCTTTAACATCTCCTTCGTTATTTAACAAACACACTCACACACACAAACACACATTAACAAGCACACAACACTACCAACACACACAAACACCCAACAATTCCACCAACACATACACAACACTACTAACACACACATACTAAACACACACACAAAAACACACACAACACTACTAACACACACATACTAAACACACACAAAAACACACACACACAACTACACATACACACAGCACTACTAACACACACATACTAAACACACACACAAAAACACACACACACACAACTACACATACACACAGCACTACTAACACACACATAACAAACACACACAAACATAAACACACAACCCTACCAACACACACACACACAACCCTACCAACACACCCACCCACACACACACAACACACACAAACACACATAACAAACACACAACACTACCAACACACACAAACACACATAACAAACACACAACACTACCAACACACACAAACGCACACATACACCCACCCACACACACACACCACTACCAACACACACAAACACACAACACTACCAACACACACAAACACACATAACAAACACACACACACACAACCCTACCAACACACCCACCCACAGAAACACACATAACAAACACACAACACTACCAACACACACAAACACACATAACAAACACACACACACACACACAACCCTACCAACACACCCACCCACACACAACACTACCAACACACACAAACACACAACACTACCAACACACACAAACACACATAACAAACACACACACACAACCCTACCAACACACCCACTCACACACACACAACACTACCAACACACACAAACACACATAACAAACACACACACACACACACAAACACCCAACACTATCAACACAACAGACACACCACCACCACCACCACAACCAACACACATAACAAACACAAACACACACACAACACTACCAACACACACACCACTACCACCACCACCACCACAACAACACTACCAACACACACACACACACACACACACACACAACCCTACCAACACACACACACCATTACCAACTCCCACACACAAACACACCAGCACTATACAGTAATTATTCAGCATAAGATAAATTCATTTCACAAAATATGTAACCATGCAACGTTTCGCGCGAGTTACGATATGCACATAAATTTAATATCCATATATATGACTTTGTAGGCAAAATGTATGAGCATTTTCCTACATAACATTCGTTTGTCATACACACAGCCATGTTCATGTTATATTAGTTTCCTGTTTAAATGTATGAGCATTTTCCTACATAACATTCGTTTGTCATACAGCAAGCCATGTTCATGTTATATTAGTTTCCTGTTTAAAAGCCGTTTACAGAAACGGTGTGTGTGTGTGTGTGGATGAGAGAGACAAAAGGAAAAACTGCCTGTGACGAGTGCCTCCCCCAGAGTTTAAAGAGTGACAGCCATAATCAAGGACTGTTCGAGCCAAAATGTCTGGACACACGCAATTTAAGGGGAGATTTAGTGTGTTTCCTAGACTTCCATCCAACTTGAAATTACACCCCCTTGACCCCCTTTCAAGATAAATTTGTACATTTTTCGGTAGAAAAATATACCGGCCACTTAAATTACAGGCTCGCTATCGCTCGCCAGGAAAAAATCGACACCTAAATGGGACGAAAGGTCTTAAAAGTGATATAAATGGGGTGAAAGTTCTTAAAATCGCCAAACTAATTGGGCGATCATCAAAAGCAATGGGGATAAACATGAGGGAGAAAGGGGTAAAGAAAAAAATCCCTCAAGTGGAAATCTCCCATGAAGTTTGACGCAATTTAAGTCATAGGATGAGGGAAAGATCGATTCGGGAAGATAGTTCCAGAGGTAGGCTGTTGAATAGAAGAAATATTGGGAGTAACGTTTCACTCTTGGGTTGGAGAGTTGCACAGAGTAGGGGTAGAATTGTGTTGCAAAACTGATGCTACGTACCCTACGTAGTGGTTATACACTGAGAGAGCTCTGAGGAACACTGATTATTGTAGTAGAGATATAATAGTGAGAGATATAATAGTAGAGATACAATAGTGAGAGATATAATAGTGAGAGATATAATAGTAGAGATATAATAGTAGAGATATAATAGTGAGAGATATAATAGTGAGAGATATAATAGTAGAGATATAATAGTAGACATATAATTGTAGAGATAAAATAGTGAGAGATATAATAGTAGAGATATAATAGTGAGAGATATAATAGTAGAGATATAATAGTAGAAATATAATAGTAGAGATATAATAGTAGAGATATAATAGTGAGAGATATAATTGTAGAGATATAATAGTAGATATAATAGTGAGAGATATACTAGTAGAGATATAATAGTAGAGATATAATAGTGAGAGATAAAATAGTGAAAGATATAATAGTAGAGATATAATAGTGAGAGATATAATAGTAGAGATATAATAGTAGAGATATAATAGTGAGAGATATAATAGTAGAGATATAATAGTGAGAGATATAATAGTAGAGATATAATAGTAGATATAATAGTGAGAGATATAATAGTAGAGATATAATAGTAGAGATATAATAGTGAGAGATATAATAGTGAGAGATATAATAGTAGAGATATAATAGTGAGAGATATAATAGTAGAGATATAATAGTAGAGATATAATAGTGAGAGATATAATAGTAGAGATATAATAGTGAGAGATATAATAGTGAAAGATATAATAGTGAGAGATATAATAGTGAAAGATATAATAGTAGATATATAATAGTGAGAGATATAATAGTAGAGATATAATAGTAGAGATATAATAGTGAGAGATATAATAGTAGAGATATAATAGTGAGAGATATAATAGTGAGAGATATAATAGTAGAGATATAATAGTAGAGATATAATAGTGAGAGATATAATAGTAGAGATATAATAGTGAGAGATATAATAGTAGAGATATAATAGTAGAGATATAATAGTGAGAGATATAATAGTGAGAGATATAATAGTAGAGATATAATAGTAGAGATATAATAGTAGAGATATAATAGTAGAGATATAATAGTAGAGATATAATAGTAGAGATATAATAGTGAGATATATAATAGTGAGAGTTATAATAATGAGAGATATAATAGTAGAGATAAAATAGTGAGAGATATAATAGTGAGAGATATAATAGAGATATAATAGTGAGAGATATAATAGTAGAGATATAATAGTAGAGATATAATAGTAGAGATATAATAGTAGAGATATAATAGTGAGAGATATAATAGTGAGAGATATAATAGTAGAGATATAATAGTGAGAGATATAGTGAGATATAATAGTAGAGATATAATAGTAGAGATATAATAGTGAGAGATATAATAGTAGAGATATAATAGTAGAGATATAATAGTGAGAGATATAATAGTAGAGATATAATAGTAGAGATATAATAGTAGAGATATAATAGTGAGAGATATAATAGTAGAGATATAATAATGAGAGATATAATAGTAGAGATAAAATAGTGAGAGATATAATAGTGAGAGATATAATAGTAGAGATATAATAGTGAGAGATATAATAGTAGAGATATAATAGTAGAGATATAATAGTAGAGATATAATAGTAGAGATATAATAGTGAGAGATATAATAGTGAAAGATATAATAGTGAGAGATATAATAGTGAAAGATATAATAGTGAGAGATATAATAGTGAAAGATATAATAGTAGAGATATAATAGTAGAGATATAATAGTAGAGATATAATAGAGATATAATAGTGAAAGATATAATAGTAGATATATAATAGTGAGAGATATAATAGTAGAGATATAATAGTAGAGATATAATAGTAGAGATATAATAGTGAGAGATATAATAGTAGAGATATAATAGTAGAGATATAATAGTAGAGATATAATAGTGAGAGATATAATAGTAGAGATATAATAGTAGAGATATAATAGTAGAGATATAATAGTAGAGATATAATAGTAGAGATATAATAGTGAGAGATATAATAGTAGAGATATAATAGTAGAGATATAATAGTAGAGATATAATAGTAAAGATATAATAGTAGAGATATAATAGTAGAGATATAATAGTGAGAGATATAATAGTGAGAGATATAATAGTGAGAGATATAATAGTGAGAGATATAATAGTAGAGATATAATAGTAGAGATATAATAGTAGAGATATAATAGTGAGAGATAATACTAGAGATATAATAGTAGAGATATAATAGTGAGAGATATAATAGTAGAGATATAATAGTGAGAGATATAATAGTAGAGATATAATAGTAGATATATAATAGTAGAGATATAATAGTGAGAGATATAATAGTGAAAGATATAATAGTAGAGATGTAATAGTAGAGATATAATAGTAGAGATATAATAGTGATAGATATAATATTAGAGATATAATAGTAGAGATATAATAGTGAGAGATATAATAGTGAGAGATATAATAGAGATATAATAGTGAGAGATATAATAGTGAGATATAATAGTAGAGATATAATAGTGAGAGATATAATATTAGAGATATAATAGTAGAGATATACTAGTGAGAGATATAATAATGAGAGATATAATAGTGAAAGATATAATAGTAGAGATATAATAGTAGATATATAATAGTAGAGATATAATAGTGAGATATATAATAGTGAAAGATATAATAGTAGATATATAATAGTGAGAGATATAATAGTAGAGAAATAATAGTAGAGATATAATAGTGAGATATATAATAGTAGAGATATAATAGTGAGAGATATAATAGTAGAGATATAATAGTAGATATAATAGTAGAGATATAATAGTGAAAGATATAATAGTAGAGATATAATAGTAGAGATATAATAGTAGAGATATAATAGTGATAGATATAATATTAGAGATATAATAGTAGAGATATAATAGTGAGAGATATAATAGTGAGAGATATAATAGAGATATAATAGTGAGAGATATAATAGTGAGATATAATAGTAGAGATATAATAGTGAGAGATATAATAGTGAGAGATATAATATTAGAGATATAATAGTAGAGATATACTAGTGAGAGATATAATAATGAGATATAATAGTAGAGATATAATAGTGAGGTATATAATAGTAGAGATATAATAGTAGAGATATAATAGTGAGAGATATAATAGTAGAGATATAATAGTAGAGATATAATAGTGAGAGATATAATAGTGAGAGTTATAATAATGAGAGATATAATAGTAGAGATAAAATAGTGAGAGATATAATAGTGAGAGATATAATAGTAGAGATATAATAGTAGAGATATAATAGTGAGAGATATAATAGTGAGAGTTATAATAATGAGAGATATAATAGTAGAGATTAAATAGTGAGAGATATAATAGTAGAGATATAATAGTGAGAGATATAATAGTGAGAGATATAATAGTGAGAGATATAATAGTAGAGATATGATAGAAGAGATATAATAGTGAGACCTATAATAGTGAGAGTTATAATAATGAGAGATATAATAGTAGAGATAAAATAGTGAGAGATATAATAGTGAGAGATATAATAGTAGAGATATAATAGTAGAGATATAGTGAGAGATATAGACAGAGTTCATGATATATAGTGAGATATAATAGTGAGAGATATAATAGTGAGAGATATAATAGTGAGAGATATAATAGTAGAGATATAATAGTAGAGATATAATAGTGAGAGATATAATAGTGAGAGTTATAATAATGAGAGATATAATAGTAGAGATAAAATAGTGAGAGATATAATAGTAGAGATATAATAGTGAGAGATATAATAGTGAGATAAATGAGATATAATAGTGAGATATAATAGTAGAGATATAATAGTGAGAGATATAATAGTGAGAGATATAATAGTGAGAGAGATGAAACATTGGGGCGAAGAGAAGAGAGAGAGAGATTGCAGAGAATCGATGAGTGGACGGGAGTTAATGATACGAAGGCTTTGTTTTCTACTTTGTCTAGAAGCGTTGTGAACAATACTCAATACATGAACGCAACGTGTAGCTGTACAGAGCAAGAAGTTGTGCAGGGGTAAAGAACCCCTTGAAGCGGTTGAGCACACCCAGCTTCTGGGAAGCCGTTTTAGTAAGGGGGTATGGTTGTCTTGTTCTGGCCCCCTTCTCCCTTATGCTTAACCCAATTAGTTTTGAGAAGTTAATTAAGACGTTCACCCCATTAGTTTGGAGATTTTAAGACTTTTCACCCGATTTCTTTATCATTATTAGGACCTTTCATACCATTCAGCCTGTAATTTTAGGAGGAACCGGCCTTTGGCCGGTTACATTTTTCTGCCGAAAAATGTGTAGAGGTGGCCTTGACAACGATGTGTATATAAACCTGGGTCTTAGTCGGGGGACACTTCGACGACGTATACAGGCTAATAACACACATAACAAAGCCTCTCCAACAGCTTCCTCTCTTTCCAACACAAGGACCCTTCTCCCCCCTCATCACTCTTCGAAAAATAGATAGGAGGTACCGTTGTAAAGGCTTATCCCTCAATACCATCACCTGACCTGCTTTCTGTAACTCCAGTCTTCTGTTTATCCTTACTATGATCATATCTCAGTCCTCGGTAGTATAGTGGTGAGTATCCCCGCCTGTCACGCGGGAGACCGGTGTTCGATTTCCCGCCGGGGAGGTCCATTATTTTGGTCTGGAGGCAATATAACGAGTGTCTCCCCCAAAGCCAAAAGAGTGACGGAGCCAAATTCAAGGGACGTTGGAGTCAAAAGGCCTGGACACACAAAGCTTAAAGCAGTCTAAGTCATAGGATGAAGGGAAGACTGATTGAGGAAGAGAGTTCCGAGTTCACTTGTTGAGTAGAAGAAAGACTGAGAAAATTTGCCAATTCTTGGGTTGGAGAGCTGGACAGAATGGGACTGTGTTGAAAGGCGGGTGCCGCAAGGGAGGGGATATGCACTGAGAGAGCTCTGAAATGTAGTAAAGTATCAATAAGGAAGATATTAAGGGGAGGCAGTTGTTTTTTCGAGTCCTCCTCACTCATGTTAGTTATGGGATTTCAAGACATTCGCCCCATTTCTTTGCCAATATTAAGACTTTCGTGCCATTTTGTTGTCGAATTTTTTTCCTGGCGAGCGATAGCAAGCCTGTATTTGAAGAGGAACCGGCCTTCGGCCGGGAAATTTTTCTACCGAACAAATTTACAAATTTATATCGACGGGGGGTCTTCTGGGTGTTTTTATAAGTTTGATAGAGGTTTAGAGAGCAAACTAAACCCCCTCCTTAAACCATTGAGCCGAACCAGTAAATTATGCTGCACAATACCGTCTGAGAATGAAGCTGAATTTATACAAGATAGCCTTTAAACGTGGATTCATTTAGAAAAAAATAGGTAAGTATTGGTTTGGAAACACACACATATACTGTATATACAGTATATATATATATATATATATATATATATATATATATATATATATATATATATACTGTATATACGTGTGTGTGTAGAATAGTCAGGAGCCCGGATAGCTCAGTCGGTAGAGCATTAGGCTTTTAACCTAAGGGTCCAGGGTTCAAGTCCCTGTTCGGGCTATAGTTTTTAGACAGATCTACAGTAGAAAGGGTTATCAAATTAAGGGGCGGTCACCGGCTTTTTTTATCTTTCTCTCCTTTTCTCTCTGACCCTGGCTTGTATCCATTCGGCCCCATTCAGCTAACTGTTTTAAGACGTTTATCCCCATCCAGGTGAAAGATTTCTTCCTAGCGATAGCGGGACAGCATTGTATGGAGAAATCCGGCTTCGCCAGAGACATTTTACTATCGACAAATGTACAAATTTAGCTTGCTGTCAAAACAAAAATATATATATGCTGGCTCGCTACCGCTCGCCAGGAAAATATTGACACCTGGATGGGGGTAAAAGGCTTAAAACAGTAGGCTGAACGTGGCCGAATGGATACAAGCCAAAGAGAGAGGGAGAGAAAGAGAAAAAAAAATTGAGGTGGGCTCCCTTAAGTCCACTACATAGTAAATACATTCCGAAAATCGCTATAATATCAACACAATCTCTACAATATCGCTAGAATAATGCCACAATCTCTACAATATCGCTCTAAAATGGCTCAAACTACAGAATATCGCTAGAATTTATGTCGCTAGATGTAAAAATTTGCCTCTAAATCGAAGTGAACGCCTCTGGATATAGCGGGAAAGTAGCTAAATTGGCAACACTGGCTCTAGGTGTGTTTGTTAGCAATGATTTGAAATCTAGAAAACAGTGTATAAGCGTTCGTAACAAGGCAAACAGGATTATCGGGTTCATCTCTAGGAGTGTGAGTAACAGAACTGCTGATGTAATCTTAAAACTTTACTTGTCATTAGTGAGACCCCATATGGATAATGATGTTCAATTTTGGTGTCCTTATTACAGAATGGACGTAGATTCCCTGGAGAGAGTACAACGTAGAATGACAAAAATTATCCATAATATTAGAAATCTTCCGTATGAAGAAACGTTGAAGAAATTAGGCTTACATTCGTTAGAGAGACGCAGAGTTAGAGGGTATATGATAGAAGTGTTCAAGTGGGTTAGTGGGATTAATAAAGGGGACATGAAAGATGTACTGAAGCTCAGTAATAGCGAAAGAACTCGAACAAATGGTTTCAAATTGGTTAAATTTAGTTTCAGAAAAAGATCTATCTATCTATCTATCTATTGCCTGACGCCGCGATCCCCAAAGGGGTGGCCATGATAGACACCCCCCCATGCACCTCTGTCCCCAGTCAGTCGACGCTCCTCCTCCCAACCAGCACCGCCTCCATCCATATACTTCCTCACTCCATCCTTCCATCTCTCCCTCGGTCTACCTCTCTCTCTCTGTCCCTCTACCTCACTCTCATACACCGTCGTAGTCATTCTCTCGCTTCCATACATTCCATATGGCCGAACCATCTCAAGTGTTCCTTTTCACACTTTCCAGCACATCTACCTCCACACCACACCTCCTTCTTACTTCTTCATTCGTCTGTCTATTCCTCCATGTAACTCCGCACGCACTTCTCAAGTAACTCATTTCCACCCCTCTATATAGGCAAATATTGGTTTGGTAACAGAGTTGTAGACACGTGGAATAGGCTACCGAGTGATATGGTAGGATCGAGAACGATAGGGAGCTTTAAGATAAAATTAGATAGGCATATGGACGAGATGGGTTGGGTATGAGGGGGGATCTGCCGAGTGTGGCCAAATCGGCGTTCTGTAGACCCTCGTAATCTTGTGTTGATCTCTGACCGTTTTGGTGAGGTCGGTCCTCATGGTATTAGGGAGCTGGGCCTGTGGTTGGGCCTTGTAATTGGGGTTGGGTGTGAGAGGGATCTGCCTTGTGTGGGCCAACCGGCTTTCTGCAGACTACCATTTTCTTATGTTCTTATGTTCTTTTGTATGCCGAGAAACATGCCCCCTCGAGTGGTGTCGATTTCTGAAACTTTGGAATATGGCCTATGGACTAATTAAGTGGCTTCTCTATACGCCTTCGACAATTATCCTGCATTCTAAATTACTCATTCTCTGGCTCCAGTCTTTTAATTCTTCTTACTATTACTATTCCTCAGTCCTCGGTAGTATAGTGGTGAGTATCCCCGCCTGTCACGCGGGAGACCGGGGTTCGATTCCCCGCCGGGGAGGACCAATCTTTTTCTCTGGAGGGCAATCTAACGAAAAATTAGGAAAGCGTTCTTAGGTAGCTATAAGATAGATGTAGTGGAGGGGATATAGGTGTAAAATAACACAGGGATGTAGGGAATAAGGGGTCTGCCTCGTATGGGTCAATAGGCCTTCTGCAGATTTCCATTTTTCTTATGTTCGTATGTTGATACACAATACTCTATGGATATATAACATACGAGGAGAGATTGAAAACCTTTGGCTAGCATCCATTAGAAAAACAAATGGATAGGAAATGATGACAGACGTTAATGTGTATGATTGGTATCAGTAAGTGGTATTCAGTATTAAGGGGGGTCTAAGTTTGTGTTTCTCTTTGTCTCCTGTTCACTCTTTCTCTGGCTTGTATCCATTTGGCCTCATTCAGCGAACTGTTTTAAGACGTTTATCTCCATCCAGGTGAGCCAGCATTGTATGTGAAATTAGGCTTCGCCGGAGACATTTTTCTATTAAATTTTTTACAAATTTAGCTTGTAAACAAAAATATATATATATATGTATGCTGGCTCGCTACCGCTCGCCAGAGAAATATTGGCACCTGGATGGGGGTAAACGTCTTAAAACAGTAGGCTGAAGGGGGCCGAATGGATACAAGCCAGAGAAAGACAGAAAAGGAGAGAAAAAAGGCAGGTCACCTCCCTTAAGAAAGTAATGAAGCTCAATAACTACAAGATAGCAAATGGTTTCAAATTAGAGACATTCAGCTTTAGAAAAAATATAGGTAAGGATTGCTTTCAAAAATATAGGTAAGGATTGCTTTCAAAAATATAGGTAAGGATTGCTTTCAAAAATATAGGTAAGGATTGCTTTCAAAAATATAGGTAAGGATTGCTTTCAAAAATATAGGTAAGGATTGCTTTCAAAAATATAGGTAAGGATTGCTTTCAAAAATATAGGTAAGGATTGCTTTCAAAAATATAGGTAAGGATTGCTTTCAAAATATAGGTAAGGATTGCTTTCAAAAATATAGGTAAGGATTGCTTTCAAAAATATAGGTAAGGATTGCTTTCAAAAATATAGGTAAGGATTGCTTTCAAAAATATAGGTAAGGATTGCTTTCAAAATATAGGTAAGGATTGCTTTCAAAATATAGGTAAGGATTGCTTTCAAAAATATAGGTAAGGATTGCTTTCAAAAATATAGGTAAGGATTGCTTTCAAAAATATAGGTAAGGATTGCTTTCAAAAATATAGGTAAGGATTGCTTTCAAAAATATAGGTAAGGATTGCTTTCAAAATATAGGTAAGGATTGCTTTCAAAAATATAGGTAAGGATTGCTTTCAAAAATATAGGTAAGGATTGCTTTCAAAAATATAGGTAAGGATTGCTTTCAAAATGAGGGTTGTAGGAATGTGAAATAAGACTGCCGGGCACAAACTTTCAGCTCAAGAACGGTAAACAATTGACAACTTGCCAGTTTCTATAAGGAAGTTGGAGCAGTAAACATGAATTATATAGATAAATTCAATAATAATGTGGATTTCTGCTGGATAAAAAGTATGATAAATTGGGTTTTATGTGTTTATACAAGTATAATGACCGTATTTTAGCTGATAATTGTGCTAAATATTGATGGCCACGGCTCCAACTTCCTTATAGACCAAATATTGATGGCCACAGCTCCAACTTCCTTATACACCAAAACTCCCAAGTGGTCAATTGGTCAATTGCCAGTCTCTTTTCATCTCCCTCTTTTCACAGCCAACTCTTTTCAACCTACTTTCTTTCCATCTTCTCAATGCCCCCCCCCCCCACCTCTCTCTCTCTCTCACTCGCACACACACTCTCTCTCTCTCTCTCACCTTTACCCTTTTGAGACAATGTATATGTAATTGTATGTATTTATATTATCTCAATAAAGAATCAAATCAAATCAAATGTCTCTCTCCCTCTCTCTCTCTTTCAGCCCCCTCTAGCCCTTTTTCTCTTTTCCCCAGCCACTGTCCTTTCACCAGCCTTCTCCTTCTCCTTCTCTTTGTACACTGTAGCTTTTAGTCCCTTTCTCTCTCTCTCTCTCTGCACATTAAAAGTCGCGCCTATCATTTCGGCTTTTAAGGGGAGATGCTTGGGGTTTGCTGCCCCCCCCCCCCCCCCCCCTTCTCCCTCATGTTTAGCCCCACTAGTTTTCAGAGTTTATTGACGTTGGGCCCATTAGTTTGGCGATGTTAAGACCTTTTACCCCATCTATTTGTCAATATCGATACTTTTCGCGCCATTTAGGCGTAGAATTATTTTCCTGGCGAGCGATAGCGAGCCAGTTATTTAAGAGGAAACAGCCTTCGGCCGAGAAATATTTCTACCGAAAAATGTAGCAAAATATCTTGAAGGGAGTGTTTTTTTAAGCTTGCTGGAGGTCTAGCGTGGATACTATAAAGTCAATAAGCACATCAATTATACAGATCAACAATATATAACCACTACCGCCTTAAGGACAGATCAACAATATATAACCACTACCGCCTTAAGGACAGATCAACAATATATAACCACTACCGCCTTAAGGACAGATCAACAATATATAACCACTACCGCCTTAAGGACAGATCAACAATATATAACCACTACCGCCTTAAGGACAGATCAACAATATATAACCACTACCGCCTTAAGGACAGATCAACAATATATAACCACTACCGCCTTAAGGACAGATCAACAATATATAACCACTACCGCCTTAAGGACAGATCAACAATATATAACCACTACCGCCTTAAGGACAGATCAACAATATATAACCACTACCGCCTTAAGGACAGATCAACAATATATAACCACTACCGCCTTAAGGACAGATCAACAATATATAACCACTACCGCCTTAAGGACAGATCAACAATATATAACCACTACCGCCTTAAGGACAGATCAACAATATATAACCACTACCGCCTTAAGGACAGATCAACAATATATAACCACTACCGCCTTAAGGACAGATCAACAATATATAACCACTACCGCCTTAAGGACAGATCAACAATATATAACCACTACCGCCTTAAGGACAGATCAACAATATATAACCACTACCGCCTTAAGGACAGATCAACAATATATAACCACTACCGCCTTAAGGACAGATCAACAATATATAACCACTACCGCCTTAAGGACAGATCAACAATATATAACCACTACCGCCTTAAGGACAGATCAACAATATATAACCACTACCGCCTTAAGGACAGATCAACAATATATAACCACTACCGCCTTAAGGACAGATCAACAATATATAACCACTACCGCCTTAAGGACAGATCAACAATATATAACCACTACCCCCTTTCTCCCTCATGTTTAGCCCCATTGCTTTTGATATTATACAACGTTTGCCCCATTAGTTTAGTGATTTTAAGAACTTTCACCCCATCTTAAGACCTTTCGTGCAATTCAGGTGTCGATTTTATCCTGGCGAGCGATAGCGAGCCTGTAATTTAAGAGGAACCGGCCTTTGGCCGGGAAATTTTTCTACCGAAAAATGTACAAATTTATCTTGAAAGGGACTCAAGGGGGTGTAATTTTAAGCTTGATGGAGGTCTAGGGAACAAACTAAATACCTCCCCTTAAATATCGCGTTTTTTCAGACTGTCTACTGGGCTTGCTCGGGGCCCACTTCACGTCCGCCGCTATTTAGTGTGGGTTCGGCTTTTCTCGCTACTTTCCGGCCGTTTACCGTTCTGCCGGGGTGACATATTTAGCGCTGATGAAACATTATGGACGAGATGGGTTGGGTGTGAGAGGGATCTACCTTGTGTGGGCCAATTGGCTTTCTGAAGACACCCATTTTCTTATGGTCTTATGTTCTACGATCACCAGGAACAGTAGCCGCGGAGAGGATATTTGCCACGGGTATTGTTAAGGAGAGATCAGTCGCTTTTTATGGACCCCCTTCTCCCTCATATTTAGCATATTAGTTTTGAGTATTTAAGACGTTCGCCCAATTAATTTTTCGATTTTAAGACCTTTCGTCCCATTTTGTTATCGATATAAAAACCTTTCGTGTCATTTAGGTGTAGATTATTTCCTGGCGAGCTATAGCGAGCCTATACATTTAAGAGTAACCGGCCTCTGGCCGGGACATTTTTCTACCGAAAAATGTACAAATATATTTTGAAGGGGGGTCTAGGGGGTGTATTTTGAATGGGGGTCTAGGGGTGTATTTTGAAGGTGGGGTCTAGGGGTGTATTTTGAAGGTGGGGTCTAGGGGTGTATTTTGAAGGTGGGGTCTAGGGGTGTATTTTGAAGGGGGGTCTAGGGGGTGTATTTTGAAGGGGGGTCTAGGGGGTGTATTTTTAAACTTGATGGAGGTCTAGCGAGGACACAAACAAATATATGATATCTGATTAAATAGACCAAAAAACAACGACAGCCATTATTATCCCCTTAATAGATATTTTAAGTTGACATATACACAGATTCAATGGCAGCATCAAGGTCACTCAGATTTTCGCTTTTTCTGTTTTCGCGAATTTGACCGTATTTGACGAATTAACCATTTCTGTACCGGCGACGTCTCTTCAATTATATTCTAGCTATATGTATACGATTTTATGCAGTTTAAGAAGGATCTGTGGTAGTAAAAAGGGTTAAGTGAGATGGTTCGAAGCCTGTCAATTGCTGGAGGCCCTTTTTAAACCGAATAAAATCGTCTAATAGTAGCCAGAATGAAGTTAAAGAGACGTCCCCGGTACAGAAGGGGTTAACAGCGACATATACACAGATCCAATGTCAGCATCAAGGTCACTCAAACGTTGGCTTTTTCTGTTTCCGCGAATTTGACCATATTTGCCGAATTAATTACCTTCACACGCACGCAAATATTGACCGTTTTTACAGGCAAGCACTTCACAGGTGAGGCGTTAGTTCAATGATCAAGGTAAACTTGTAATAAAATATATACAACTTCAACAAATTAATTGCCTTGAATACATAATATTGCAGATGCAATCGCCAGTGAAGATATAAATACATTTATATTTATGTCATGGTTACAACGCAAGGTCAATGGTTAATTAATATATGTTATTATATATTAATATATTAATATATGTTATTATATATTAATATATTAATATATGTTATTATATATTAATATATTAATATATGTTATTATATATTAATATATTAATATATGTTATTATATATTAATATATTAATATATGTTATTATATATTAATATATTAATATATGTTATTATATATTAATATATGTTATTATATATTAATATATTAATATATGTTATATGTTATTATATATTAATATATGTTATTATATATTAATATATGTTATTATATATTAATATATGTTATTATATATTAATATATGTTATTATATATTAATATGTTATTATATATTAATATATGTTATTATATTAATATATTAATATATGTTATTATATAATATATTAATATATGTTATTATATATATATTAATATATGTTATTATATATATATAATATATTATTATATATTAATATATTAATATATGTTATTATATATTAATATATTAATATATGTTATTATATATTAATATATGTTATTATATATTAATATATGTTATTATATATTAATATATTAATATATGTTATTATATATTAATATATTAATATATGTTATTATATATTAATATATTAATATATGTTATTATATATTAATATATGTTATTATATATTAATATATTAATATATGTTATTATATATTAATATATTAATATATGTTATTATATATTAATATATTAATATATGTTATTATATATTAATATATTAATATATGTTATTATATATTAATATATTAATATATGTTATTATATTAATATATTAATATATGTTATTATATATTAATATATTAATATATGTTATTATATATTAATATATTAATATATGTTATTATATATTAATATATTAATATATGTTATTGTGAGCTGGGTCTATAATTAGGTCTTGTAATTGGGGTTGGGTGTGAGAAGGATCTGCCTTGTGTGGGCCAATCGGCTTTCTGTAGACTCCTATTTTCTTATGTTCTTACGTTTTTCTTATAATATTTGTTTTTATAATCTCAGTTCATTTATTAAGCGCCATTTCTCTTCCTCTTCGAGATGATTGGAACAAGCTATGATTATATTATATAAGGCTCGAGACCATTACCCATCTACTTGCTCAAGGAAGATGGTAACCACCAGCTAGATCTCAGAATACTTTTCACCAACCTGAGAGAGAGGTGAACCCGAGTCTGCCGGGTAGTCACAGATTTGGGTATGCAGATTTTGTTTTTGTAAATGCAAAAGGCTGCACTTTTTCTGTATTTGTATTACTCCAGTCTCCTTATTATCTTTACAATCCCTCATTATCAGTCCTCGGTAGTATAGTGGTGAGTATCCCCGCCTGTCACGCGGGAGACCGGGGTTCGATTCCCCGCCGGGGAGGTCCAATCTTTTTTCACTGGAGTCTATCTAACGAACATTGACGCAAGTGATCCACAATTTAGAAAAATTGTCTTAAGGGGATAGTGGCAATTGTTTGGGTATAATAATTGTCTTAATGGGATAGTGGCAATTGTTTGGGTATAATAATTGTCTTAAGGGGATAGTGGCAATTGTTTGGGTATAATAATTGTCTTAAGGGGATAGTGGCAATTGTTTGGGTATAATAATTGTCTTAAGGGGATAGTGGCAATTGTTTGGGTATAATAATTGTCTTAAGGGGATAGTGGCAATTGTTTGGGTATAATAATTGTCTTAAGGGGATAGTGGCAATTGTTTGGGTATAATAATTGTCTTAATGGGATAGTGGCAATTGTTTGGGTATAATAATTTATATATTAATGTTCCGTCCCGCCTCCCCCCGGGGGGTGAGGAGACAAAAATAAATTATCTTTATACCTATTCTGGCACCCCCTTAGTATGCATGCCAAGTATGGATTCTCCATCTTGAAAACTGAGGGATAAGTTCGTGAACAAACAGACAGAAAGTACCCTTAGTATAGTAGATGTGGGTTGTTTGTGAAAGGGTTCCGGTAAATATTGCGTACAGTCGCGCTAATAAGTGATGTCTCGGCACCATGTATGTTTTGATCAATAATTGATATCGGCAATATCTAAGCTTCATTTCTTCATATCCAGTGAAATATGCAATCATGTTCCTACACTTGGCCACCCTATTCAACATCTGACAGACATTAATACAGCACAGAGCAAGCCAAACGTAATGGCAGCTGGAAAATGACTTATTAGCGCGACTGTACATTGATCTAAAGCAATGTAAAGCAAGCAAGACAAGCAATTATATATTTTATTTTATTATCTTATTAATATATTTATATAGTTGTACAGTTCGCCAAGGTATATAAGCAATGCAAGCACTTTTGTTTGTGTGTTGTTTTTTAACAGCTCTGCAAGGTATACAGTATAGGACTCGGAATGGCGCCTAAACAAAACAAAGAAAGCATTGTCTCCCTATAACAAACCCTTCAGAACCCAGGGTCGCCGGTTTTTTAAAACTTTCTCTCCTTTTTTCTCTTTCCCTGGCTTGTATCCGTTCGGCCCCATTCAGCCAACTGTTTTAGACGTTTATCTCCATCCAGGTGTCGATTTCTTCCTGGCGAGCGATAGGGAGCCAGCATTGTATAGAGAAATCCGGCTTCGCCGGACACATTTTTCTATCGAAAAAGTACGAATTTAGCTTGCTGTCATAACAAAAATATATATATGCTGGCTCGCTACCGCTCGCCAGGAAAATATTGACACCTGGATGGGGGTAAACGTCTTAAAACAGTAGGCTGAATGGGACCGAATGGATACAAGCCAAAGAGAGAGGGAGGGAAAGAGAGACAAAAAGCGAGGCGGACTCCCTTAAACAAAATCAAGAAAGCTAGGTCTCCCTATAACAAACCCCGAGGAACCCAGGGTCGTCCATCGCTCTCCCAGACACGCCCCAAATTGCACAGAGGAAGAGTTTTAGTTTTGCCATTTCATTAGCGGTTCCATCACTCAAGTCGGTGGGGTCTTACTTGCTTACGGGTCTCTGTCTGGCTGTGTGTGTGTGTGTGTTTGTGTGTGTGTGTGCGTGTGTGTGTGTTGAGGGGAAGGGAAGGGGGTGCATGTGTGTGTGTGGTGGGAGGGGGTGCGTGTGTGGGTGTGGGTGTTTGCTGTGCGTTTTGCTACTCCATTAGCATGTCCATCACTCAAGTCGGTGGGGTCTTACTTTCTTACGGGTCTCTGTCTGTTTGTCTGTCTGTCTGTCTGTGTGTTTGTGTGTGTGTGTTGAAGGGAGAGAGGGGGGGGGGGGTATGTGGGGCGGAAAAGGGTGTGTGAGTGTGTGTGTGTGTGTGTGTGTGTGTGCTGTGAGTTAGCAGGCCCATTATTTAGTCTGTTGGGTCTTACTTTCTTTTTGTTGGGTGTCTGTCTGTCTGTCTGTGCGTGCGTGTTGATGGGAGGGGTGGGGGTTGATATGTGTGTGCGTGTGTGCGTCTGTTCTGTGTTTTGCCACCCCATTAGCAGACCCATCACTCAGTCTGTGGAGTGTTACTACTTACGGCTCACACACCCCTCCCCCCCTCCCCCCCCACACACACACCCCCCCCCCCCCCCCCCCCCCCCCCCCCACACACACACACACTCCAATCTGCTTGCTCCACATTTCCTCTCGCCTGCCGCCCCTTGAGAGTAGCAGGTGATGAGATGGGATACACTGACAAAAAAAAAAAAAAAAAAAGACAAAACAAATATATATATATTTGGGAATGGATATATTGATGAAATACGCTTGAGTGAATGCAGTCAGGCCCGATAAAGTTTTATCCTCGAAATCAAAATTATTTTAAGGGGGATGGACGTATTTATTTCCTCATGTATATAATCATTTTATCATCTTTTTAGTTTCCTCCCTAGACCTCCATCAAAACACATCCGCCAAAGACCCTCCTTCAAGATAAATTTGTACAATGCCCCGACTTCCTCTTAAATTACAGACTCAATATCGCTCGCCAAGAAAAAAAAAACGACACCTACATGACACGAAAAGTCTTAATATTGACAAAATATGGGGCAAAAGGTCTTAAAATCTCCCCAAACTAATGGGACGAACGTCATATAATCTGAAAACTAATGAGACTAAACATGAGGAAGAAGGGGGACCAGGAAAACGACCCATCTCCCCTTAATCTTTTCACTCTACGCGCCAGTATAAATTGCCTTCATCTATTTTGTTTTAATCTCCAAATCAGGCGAAGATATTTAGATATATTCCATGTGACAACGAACAATTGTCTGTAGCTTGGTAAGTGTCTCTTTAATAAACCCTTTCTGTACCAGCGACGTCTGTTATACTTCATTCTAGCTATACTTAGACGGTTTATGCAGCTTAACCCGTCCAGTGCCAGGGACGTCTGTTATACTTCATTCTAGCTATACTTAGACGGTTTATGCAGCTTAACCCGTCCAGTACCAGGGACGTCTGTTATACTTCATTCTAGCTATACTTAGACGGTTTATGCAGCTTAACCCGTCCAGTACCAGGGACGTCTGTTATACTTCATTCTAGCTATACTTAGACGGTTTATGCAGCTTAACCCATCCAGTACCAGGGACGTCTGTTATACTTCATTCTAGCTATACTTAGACGGTTTATGCAGCTTAACCCGTCCAGTACCATGGATGTCTGTTATACTTCATTCTAGCTATACTTAGACGGTTTATGCAGCTTAACCCGTCCAGTACCATGGACGTCTGTTATACTTCATTCTAGCTATACTTAGCGGTTTATGCAGCTTAACCCGTCCAGTACCAGGAACGTCTGTTATACTTCATTCTAGCTATACTTAGACGGTTTATGCAGCTTAACCCGTCCAGTACCAGGGACGTCTGTTATACTTCATTCTAGCTATACTTAGACGGTTTATGCAGCTTAACCCGTCCAGTACCAGGGACGTCTGTTATACTTCATTCTAGCTATACTTAGACGGTTTATGCAGCTTAACCCGTCCAGTACCAGGGACGTCTGTTATACTTCATTCTAGCTATACTTAGACGGTTTATGCAGCTTAACCCGTCCAGTACCATGGATGTCTGTTATACTTCATTCTAGCTATACTTAGACGGTTTATGCAGCTTAACCCGTCCAGTACCATGGACGTCTGTTATACTTCATTCTAGCTATACTTAGCGGTTTATGCAGCTTAACCCGTCCAGTACCAGGGACGTCTGTTATACTTCATTCTAGCTATACTTAGACGGTTTATGCAGCTTAACCCGTCCAGTACCAGGGACGTCTGTTATACTTCATTCTAGCTGTACTTAGACGGTTTATGCAGCTTAACCCGTCCAGTACCATGGACGTCTGATATACTTCATTCTAGCTATACTTAGACGGTTTATGCAGCTTAACCCGTCCAGTACCAGGGACGTCTGTTATACTTCATTTTAGCTATACTTAGACGGCTTATGCAGCTTAACCCGTCCAGTACCAGCGACGTCTGTTATACTTCATTCTAGCTATACTTAGCGGTTTATGCAGCTTAACCCGTCCAGTACCAGGGACGTCTGTTATACTTCATTCTAGCTATACTTAGACGGTTTATGCAGCTTAACCCGTCCAGTACCATGGACGTCTGTTATACTTCATTCTAGCTATACTTAGCGGTTTATGCAGCTTAACCCGTCCAGTACCAGGGACGTCTGTTATACTTCATTCTAGCTATACTTAGCGGTTTATGCAGCTTAACCCGTCCACTACCAGGGACGTCTGTTATACTTCATTCTAGCTATACTTAGACGGTTTATGCAGCTTAACCCGTCCAGTACCATGGACGTCTGTTATACTTCATTCTAGCTATACTTAGACGGTTTATGCAGCTTAACCCGTCCAGTACCAGGGACGTCTGTTATACTTCATTCTAGCTATACTTAGACGGTTTAT
Organism: Paralithodes platypus; assembly: GCA_032716605.1. Taxonomy (NCBI): domain Eukaryota; kingdom Metazoa; phylum Arthropoda; class Malacostraca; order Decapoda; family Lithodidae; genus Paralithodes; species Paralithodes platypus. Next base: position 4,274,044 of record CM064492.1, read on the forward strand.
GCAGCTTAACCCGTCCAGTACCAGGGACGTCTGTTATACTTCATTCTAGCTATACTTAGCGGTTTATGCAGCTTAACCCGTCCGGACGTCTGTTATACTTCATTCTAGCTATACTTAGACGGTTTATGCAGCTTAACCCGTCCAGTACCATGGACGTCTGTTATACTTCATTCTAGCTATACTTAGACGGTTTATGCAGGCTTAACCCGTCCAGTACCATGGACGTCTGTTATACTTCATTCTAGCTATACTTAGCGGTTTATGCAGCTTAACCCGTCCAGTACCAGCGACGTCTGTTATACTTCATTCTAGCTATACTTAGACGGTTTATGCAGCTTAACCCGTCCAGTACCAGCGACGTCTGTTATACTTCATTCTAGCTATACTTAGACGGTTTATGCAGCTAAACCCGTCCAGTACCAGGGATGTCTGTTATACTTCATTCTAGCTATACTTAGACGGTTTATGCAGCTTAACCCGTCCAGTACCAGCGACGTCTGTTATACTTCATTCTAGCTATACTTAGACGGTTTATGCAGCTTAACCCGTCCAGTACCAGGGACGTCTGTTATACTTCATTCTAGCTATACTTAGACGGTTTATGCAGCTTAACCCGTCCAGTGCCAGGGACGTCTGTTATACTTCATTCTAGCTATACTTAGACGGTTTATGCAGCTTAACCCGTCCAGTACCAGGGACGTCTGTTATACTTCATTCTAGCTATACTTAGACGGTTTATGCAGCTTAACCCGTCCAGTACCAGGGACGTCTGTTATACTTCATTCTAGCTATACTTAGACGGCTTATGCAGCTTAACCCGTCCAGTACCAGGGACGTCTGTTATACTTCATTCTAGCTATAATTAGCGGTTTATGCAGCTTAACCCGTCCAGTACCAGGGACGTCTGTTATACTTCATTCTAGCTATACTTAGACGGTTTATGCAGCTTAACCCGTCCAGTACCATGGACGTCTGTTATACTTCATTCTAGCTATACTTAGCGGTTTATGCAGCTTAACCCGTCCAGTACCAGGGACGTCTGTTATACTTCATTCTAGCTATACTTAGCGGTTTATGCAGCTTAACCCGTCCACTACCAGGGACGTCTGTTATACTTCATTCTAGCTATACTTAGACGGTTTATGCAGCTTAACCCGTCCAGTACCATGGACGTCTGTTATACTTCATTCTAGCTATACTTAGACGGTTTATGCAGCTTAACCCGTCCAGTACCAGGGACGTCTGTTATACTTCATTCTAGCTATACTTAGACGGTTTATGCAGCTTAACCCGTCCAGTACCAGGGACGTCTGTTATACTTCATTCTAGCTATACTTAGCGGTTTATGCAGCTTAACCCGTCCGGACGTCTGTTATACTTCATTCTAGCTATACTTAGACGGTTTATGCAGCTTAACCCGTCCAGTACCATGGACGTCTGTTATACTTCATTCTAGCTATACTTAGAAGGTTTATGCAGGCTTAACCCGTCCAGTACCATGGACGTCTGTTATACTTCATTCTAGCTATACTTAGCGGTTTATGCAGCTTAACCCGTCCAGTACCAGCGACGTCTGTTATACTTCATTCTAGCTATACTTAGACGGTTTATGCAGCTTAACCCGTCCAGTACCAGCGACGTCTGTTATACTTCATTCTAGCTATACTTAGACGGTTTATGCAGCTTAACCCATCCAGTACCAGGGACGTCTGTTATACTTCATTCTAGCTATACTTAGACGGTTTATGCAGCTTAACCCGTCCAGTACCAGCGACGTCTGTTATACTTCATTCTAGCTATACTTAGACGGTTTATGCAGCTTAACCCGTCCAGTACCAGGGACGTCTGTTATACTTCATTCTAGCTATACTTAGACGGTTTATGCAGCTTAACCCGTCCAGTGCCAGGGACGTCTGTTATACTTCATTCTAGCTATACTTAGACAGTTTATGCAGCTTAACCCGTCCAGTACCAGGGACGTCTGTTATACTTCATTCTAGCTATACTTAGACGGTTTATGCAGCTTAACCCGTCCAGTACCAGCGACGTCTGTTATACTTCATTCTAGCTATACTTAGCGGTTTATGCAGCTTAACCCGTCCAGTACCAGGGACGTCTGTTATACTTCATTCTAGCTATACTTAGACGGTTTATGCAGCTTAACCCGTCCAGTACCAGGGACGTCTGTTATACTTCATTCTAGCTATACTTAGCGGTTTATGCAGCTTAACCCGTCCAGTACCAGCGACGTCTGTTATACTTCATTCTAGCTATACTTAGACGGTTTATGCAGCTTAACCCGTCCAGTACCAGCGACGTCTGTTATACTTCATTCTAGCTATACTTAGACGGTTTATGCAGCTTAACCCGTCCAGTACCAGGGACGTCTGTTATACTTCATTCTAGCTATACTTAGACGGTTTATGCAGCTTAACCCGTCCAGTACCAGCGACGTCTGTTATACTTCATTCTAGCTATACTTAGACGGTTTATGCAGCTTAACCCGTCCAGTACCAGGGACGTCTGTTATACTTCATTCTAGCTATACTTAGACGGTTTATGCAGCTTAACCCGTCCAGTACCAAGGACGTCTGTTATACTTCATTCTAGCTATACTTTGACGGTTTATGCAGCTTAACCCGTCCAGTACCAGGGACGTCTGTTATACTTCATTCTAGCTATACTTAGACGGTTTATGCAGCTTAACCCGTCCAGTACCAGGGACGTCGGTTATACTTCATTCTAGCTATACTTAGAGGTTTATGCAGCTTAACCCGTCCAGTACCAGGGACGTCTGTTATACTTCATTCTAGCTATACTTAGACGGTTTATGCAGCTTAACCCGTCCAGTACCAGGGACGTCTGTTATACTTCATTCTAGCTATACTTAGACGGTTTATGCAGCTTAACCCGTCCAGTACCAGGGACGTCTGTTATACTTCATTCTAGCTATACTTAGACGGTTTATGCAGCTTAACCCGTCCAGTACCAGCGACGTCTGTTATACTTCATTCTAGCTATACTTAGCGGTTTATGCAGCTTAACCCGTCCAGTACCAGGGACGTCTGTTATACTTCATTCTAGCTATACTTAGACGGTTTATGCAGCTTAACCCGTCCAGTACCATGGACGTCTGTTATACTTCATTCTAGCTATACTTAGCGGTTTATGCAGCTTAACCCGTCCAGTACCAGGGACGTCTGTTATACTTCATTCTAGCGATACTTAGCGGTTTATGCAGCTTAACCCGTCCAGTACCAGGGACGTCTGTTATACTTCATTCTAGCTATACTTAGACGGTTTATGCAGCTTAACCCGTCCAGTACCATGGACGTCTGTTATACTTCATTCTAGCTATACTTAGACGGTTTATGCAGCTTAACCCGTCCAGTACCAGGGACGTCTGTTATACTTCATTCTAGCTATACTTAGACGGTTTATGCAGCTTAACCCGTCCAGTACCAGGGACGTCTGTTATACTTCATTCTAGCTATACTTAGCGGTTTATGCAGCTTTTTTTTTTTTTTTTTTTTTTTTTTTTTTTTTTTTTTTTGACAATGAACGGAGGAAGGAAAAACACAGATAAAACAAAAAGGTCCATGTGCCTAAAGGCATCCTCCATTCATAAAATGTTTGTAACAACTGGATTTAAACATTTGCATTAAAAAATATATGGGAGTCAGTGAGATTCTGTCGGTTAGAAAATTGAATGTACTTGGTTTTCTGTGCATTAAAGGAAACTAGATTCTCTTGTCCCCATTCATTAATTCTAGAAAGGTCCTGGTTCAGAGAAATTGCAGTGTTTATTTTTGAATTTATAAGATCGGGTTGGGTGAAAGAATTGGTAAATGTGAAGGAACTGTGGAGTGTTGAGTCATCTGCGTAGGAATGTATTGGATTATGAGTGGTAGATATGAGATCATTGATATGAATGAGGAACAGAGTTGGGGCCAAAACTGATCCCTGGGGAACACCAGCATTTATTGAGTGAAATTGAGAATAAAGGCCATCTACCATTACACGTATTTTTCTGTTATGAAGATAAGAAGAAATTAGTGGAACTAATGATGCAAGGCCGTAGTGTGACATCTTTGACAATAAGGATTGATGCCAGACTCTATCAAATGCCTTTGATATATCCAGTGCTATTGTATGTGTTTCACCATGTTGGTCTGTAGCTTGGTTGATTTGATGCGTAAGAAGGCAAAGAATGTCTGCAGTTGATCGACATCGTCTAAAACCATATTGCCTATCACTGATTAATTTATTATTCTCCAGATGCTTAATTATGTGATTATTTAATATAATTTCAAAAACTTTGCCAAGAGTGGAAGTTATAGCTATTGGTCTGTAGTTTGATGGATCTGAAGAGGCACCTTTTTTAGGAACTGGATGGATGTTTGCTTCTTTCCAGGGTACTGGGAAGCATGAGGTATGAGTACACAGACGGAAAAATTTTGCCAATACAGGAGCGAGCACCAAGGAGCAATTCTTAAGTACTATTGGAGGAATTTCATCTGGACCAGGAGCCTTATCTACTGAGAGATTCTGCAAAATAGTTTTGACATGTCTGGTGTGGATCTTAAGTGAGGGAATTTCAGGTGAATTAAAATTAAGTACAGGGACATCTTGATTTATTTCATCTAAGGTTGAGTTGGTGGAGAAAATATCTGCAAGAAGGTTAGCTTTACCTCGTGGGTCACTTACAAGATTGCCAGTCGGAGATTTTAATGGTGGAATGGATGAAGCAGTAGTGAAGTTGGATTTGAATGAGTTAAGAGTAGACCAAAATATTTTGTTATCATTTGGATTATTTAGAAGTTTATTTGCCTGCTTATGGAGAAAGTTTGATTTAGTTAGGTTTAATACAGTTTTGGCATGATTTCTGATGTTTCTAAAGTAATTAAAGGCTTCATGTGTTTTTGATCTTGTGTATGCATTGTAGGCTATTGCTTTTTGTTCAGTTACTCTAGCACAATTATGGTCAAACCATTTAGGTGAATTAGATCTTTTACTGTACTTTTGATGAGGAATAAAAGTTTCCATTCCAATTTTTACAAAATCTTGTATGTGGCTCAAGGTGGAGTGTGCATCATTAGAAAAGAAAGAGGTCCAGGGAATATCAATAAAGAAACCTTGAAGACCCTCCCAGTCTGCCCTATCGTAATGCCATTTAGTCACCAAAACAGGTTCAGAGTGGGAAGGTGTGGTAGGTGATAGACAGGTGGCCTGTATCAGACAGTGATCAGAAGATCCAAGTGGGGACCTCACTGTAACATCATAATTTTCTGAATTGGTTGTTAAAAATAAGTCCAGTAGGTGGGAATTATGATTAGGATTATCTGGTACACGGGTGGGTTGGTTGACTAGTTGAATGAGATTAAATGAGTCTGCAAATAGCTCACATTCAAGACCAGCATCATCAGTCCTGGCTGAATGAGTGAGCCATTCAACATTATGGACATTAAAATCACCCAACACAGTGATTTCAGAAGAAGCATTTAAGTTGAGGACACTGAGTTGTGAGGACAGAGAATCAAAAAGACTTTGCTCTGGAGGAGTATTTGGGGAACGGTAGATGCAACATATGTATTTAAATTTACCAGCAGAAATTAATTTGTATATAGAATAATCAAAATAGGGACAATTGAAACTAGTAACCTCCTCCAGGGCAATTTCAGATTTTGCGAAGCAACATACACCACCTTTAGGTCTGAAATTTTGGAGCAGTTGATAACCTGGAAAATTAAATCTAGATGTGTCAGATGTGGATGTTACTTGAGTCTCTGTCAAAAAAAGGAGAGTAGGGGATTCTGCTTGAATAAATTGGTGTACAGAATTGATGTTAGAGTGAAGTCCCCTTATATTACTAAAGAAATAGCTGTACTGACAAGCAGCTTTGGGACGTTGCAATGCTCTTGACACAGTCGCATGATGACGACCGGGAGGGCCCTGTGTCAATAACCCAACCCTGCCGGGGGTGGATATCCGAGGGACCACCAGGTTTGCTCTTAACAATTGTACTGCCATATTTATAAGGTAAGTGTATGGTGTTACATGTATGATATGTAGTGGGAAGAGTAGTATTTTATGGATAGAGGATAGCGATGTAGGGCAATGTCGTGAAGTTGGATGTGTATGTTATATAAAGAGGGTTTTCCTGATACCCCTGATGTGTGAGGCAGAAAGATATGTATCCAGCTACCAAGGCCTGGGAGAGAAAATGGAATTCAGGCTATTCCCTGAGTCTCCCGAAACCTTGGCGGTAGTACTTCCCTGGGCGGGGCTGCCTACCCCTACTACCTGAAAAACCGTAACCCGTCCAGTACCAGGGACGTCTGTTATACTTCATTCTAGCTATACTTAGACGGTTTATGCAGCTTAACCCGTCCAGTACCATGGACGTCTGTTATACTTCATTCTAGCTATACTTAGACGGTTTATGCAGGCTTAACCCGTCCAGTACCATGGACGTCTGTTATACTTCATTCTAGCTATACTTAGCGGTTTATGCAGCTTAACCCGTCCAGTACCAGCGACGTCTGTTATACTTCATTCTAGCTATACTTAGCGGTTTATGCAGCTTAACCCGTCCAGTACCAGCGACGTCTGTTATACTTCATTCTAGCTATACTTAGCGGTTTATGCAGCTTAACCCGTCCAGTACCAGGGACGTCTGTTATACTTCATTCTAGCTATACTTAGACGGTTTATGCAGCTTAACCCGTCCAGTACCAGGGACGTCTGTTATACTTCATTCTAGCTATACTTAGACGGTTTATGCAGCTTAACCCGTCCAGTACCAGGGACGTCTGTTATACTTCATTCTAGCTATACTTAGACGGTTTATGCAGCTTAACCCGTCCAGTACCAGGGACGTCTGTTATACTTCATTCTAGCTATACTTAGACGGTTTATGCAGCTTAACCCGTCCAGTACCAGGGACGTCTGTTATACTTCATTCTTGCTATACTTAGACGGTTTATGCAGCTTAACCCGTCCAGTACCAGCGACGTCTGTTATACTTCATTCTAGCTATACTTAGACGGTTTATGCAGCTTAACCCGTCCAGTACCAGGGACGTCTGTTATACTTCATTCTAGCTATACTTAGACGGTTTATGCAGCTTAACCCGTCCAGTACCAGCGACGTCTGTTATACTTCATTCTAGCTATACTTAGACGGTTTATGCAGCTTAACCCGTCCAGTACCAGGGACGTCTGTTATACTTCATTCTAGCTATACTTAGACGGTTTATGCAGCTTAACCCGTCCAGTACCAGGGACGTCTGTTATACTTCATTCTAGCTATACTTAGACGGTTTATGCAGCTTAACCCGTCCAGTACCAGGGACGTCTGTTATACTTCATTCTAGCTATACTTAGACGGTTTATGCAGCTTAACCCGTCCAGTACCAGCGACGTCTGTTATACTTCATTCTAGCTATACTTAGCGGTTTATGCAGCTTAACCCGTCCAGTACCAGGGACGTCTGTTATACTTCATTCTAGCTATACTTAGCGGTTTATGCAGCTTAACCCGTCCAGTACCAGGGACGTCTGTTATACTTCATTCTAGCTATACTTAGACGGTTTATGCAGCTTAACCCGTCCAGTACCAGGGACGTCTGTTATACTTCATTTTAGCTATACTTAGACGGTTTATGCAGCTTAACCCGTCCAGTACCAGGGACGTCTGTTATACTTCATTCTAGCTATACTTAGACGGTTTATGCAGCTTAACCCGTCCAGTACCAGCGACGTCTGTTATACTTCATTCTAGCTATACTTAGCGGTTTATGCAGCTTAACCCGTCCAGTACCAGGGACGTCTGTTATACTTCATTCTAGCTATACTTAGACGGTTTATGCAGCTTAACCCGTCCAGTACCAGGGACGTCTGTTATACTTCATTCTAGCTATACTTAGACGTTTTATGCAGCTTAACCCGTCCAGTACCAGGGACGTCTGTTATACTTCATTCTAGCTATACTTAGACGGTTTATGCAGCTTAACCCGTCCAGTACCAGCGACGTCTGTTATACTTCATTCTAGCTATACTTAGACGGTTTATGCAGCTTAACCCGTCCAGTACCAGGGACGTCTGTTATACTTCATTCTAGCTATACTTAGCGGTTTATGCAGCTTAACCCGTCCAGTACCATGGACGTCTGTTATACTTCATTCTAGCTATACTTAGACGGTTTATGCAGGCTTAACCCGTCCAGTACCATGGACGTCTGTTATACTTCATTCTAGCTATACTTAGACGGTTTATGCAGCTTAACCCGTCCAGTACCAGGGACGTCTGTTATACTTCATTCTAGCTATACTTAGACGGTTTATGCAGCTTAACCCGTCCAGTACCAGCGACGTCTGTTATACTTCATTCTAGCTATACTTAGACGGTTTATGCAGCTTAACCCGTCCAGTACCAGCGACGTCTGTTATACTTCATTCTAGCTATACTTAGACGGTTTATGCAGCTTAACCCGTCCAGTACCAGGGACGTCTGTTATACTTCATTCTAGCTATACTTAGACGGTTTATGCAGCTTAACCCGTCCAGTACCATGGACGTCTGTTATACTTCATTCTAGCTATACTTAGACGGTTTATGCAGCTTAACCCGTCCAGTACCAGCGACGTCTGTTATATCATATTCTGGCAACTATTAGACGATTATATTCAGCTTAGGAAGGACCTCGAGCAAAATAAGGCTTCGAACTACCTCACTTAACCCTTTTTACTACCACATACCTTTCTCAAACTGCACAAAATCGTCTAAATAAAGCTAGAATAAAATTAAAAAGACGTCGCCGGTACAGAAGGGGTTAAGAAGGATCTGTGGTAGTAAAAAGGGTTAAGGGGAGGTTTCTACTTTGTTCCCTAGACCTCGATGAAGCTTAAATGTTCACCCCCTAGACACTTTTTTCAAGATAAATTTGTACATTTTTCGATAGAAAAATTTCCCGGCTGAAGGCCGGTTCCTCTTAAATTACAGGCTCGCTATCGCTCACCAGGAAAAAATCGACACCTAAATGGCACAAAGTTCTTTAAATTGACAAAAATGGGGCGACAGTTCATAAAATCGCCAAACTAATGGTGGCGAACGTCTTAAAATGTTAAAGGCAATAGGGCTAAACATGAGGGAGAAAGGGTTTCAGAAAAAAACCTTCAGGTGGAAATCTCCCCTTAAGTGAGATAGTTAGAAGCCTGTCACTTGTTGGAGGCCTTTTTATAACTGAATGAAAGCGTTAATAGTAGCCAGAATAAAGTTAAAAGGACGGCACCGGTACTGAAAGGGTTAAGATCTGCAATCAGGCGAAGATAATTAAGGGGGTGTTACTCGCTTTTTATGGACCCCTTTCTCCCTCGTGTTTAGCATATTAGTTTTGAGATTTTAAGACGTTCGTTCCATTAGTTTGGCGATTTTGAGACCTTTCGCCTTATCTTTTGTTCAATATTAAGACTTATTGTGCCATTTAGGTGTCAATTTTTTCCTGGTGAGCGATAGCGCGCCTATAATTTTGGAGGGAACCGGCCTTTGGTCGGGACATTTTTCTACCGAAAAATGTAAAAGTTTATGTTGACATGGGGTCTAGGGGGTGTTTTTATAAGTTTGATGAAGGTCTAGCGAGGTAATTCAAAAATAAGTAAATACATGAAAACATAGACCAAAAAGCAAGCACTATCCCCTTAAATGTATTCCATCTGACAACAAGCAATATTAGGTAACTTGGTAAATGTCTCTATAATTAATTACCATCAATCCGGCTAATACTTCCTTAGCTATATAGTATCGTCTGAAATGTGCTAGAATGCATGATTAAAGTTGCCATCCCTCCATATTTCCCTCATACTGTGACTTAAATTGTTTCAAACTCCGTGTGTCCAGACATTTTGGCTCGTACGTTCCTTGATTTTGGCCCTGTCACTCTTTCAACTCTGGGCAAGGTACTCGTCACAGGCAGATTTGCCTTTTGCCTCCCTCATCCACATAAAAAAAAAAATGGATTCGAGACAATATCCATTTCAAGATATGAGGACTTTGAAACATATATTCTGATGCGTACGTACAGTCGCGTTAATAAGTCATATCTCGGCACCAAGTATGTGTTGATCAATAATGGTATCAGTAATATCTAAGCTTCATTTTTTCATATCGTGTGAAATATGAAAACATGTTCCTACACTTACCCACCCTATACAACATCTGACAGACATTAATAAAGCACAGAACAAGCCAAACGTAATGACAGCTGGGATATGACTTATTAGCACGACCGTACATTATATTTTGGAAGGTGGTGAAATACGACTTTGAGATGGATTGGAAACATGGACAGGAAATGTTGAGTGCAAGTTAAGTAGGTCAGAGAGAGAGAGAGAGAGAGAGAGAGAGAGAGATGAAATTATTGACAGAAATGAAGAAGGGCAGGGGATGAACACGTAAAGGATTAATATTATGATCGAAAATAAGTTTATATATATATATATATATATATATATATATTGTGACGCACCCCAGTGCTGGGCAACGCAACCTGATTGTACTCCTTGGTACTCCACTGTACCGCCCGTGATCTGGCTACCGTCAGCCGCAATGTATATTGAGTGTGACAACTTATAACTATGTTCTTTGTATCTCTGCAAAGGTCTCGTCCTGTGCTAACCAGTGGTGGGTTTTGTTTTAAGCCATGTCGAGACCTTCCATTTAATATATAGTATCAATAGAGAAGTTGATAGATAAGACAATGAGAGTTCAGAGAGAGAGAGTGAGTTAGGCTTCAGAGCAAGAGGGTAGCAACGCGCCGCGCTGCCGGCCGGGTGGTTGCCAGACGTATGGACTGGTTGGCAGCCTTGCGCTTATAGCTAGGCGCGATAGGGTTGGTAGTCCATTGTTGCCTGCCTGGGCTGGGCCCATGTTGTCGTACAGCACACTGCCTGGAGGTTGGCTGCGTGTTCTATGATCAGGTTGCCTAGAACCTTTGAGATTCTAACATCCCTTGCCCCCTCTCCCAACTTCTCACGGTTGCACTCTTTCTCTCTGACGACATTACTCTCATTTCATTCTTCTCTCTATTTAAATGCATAACCTTCCCTTGAGGTCCTAAAGGAGTTTCAGCACTCACCTCTCGTATTACTCTTAGGACAAGCATATATTTACATGTATTAGATTTAAGGGGGTAATGTGAACAGCGATCTTCTTGATGAGGATAGTTGGTGAACGTTCTACATGTTCACGAGTTATATGCCCTGCTCATCATCCCATTTGTGACTAGACTGGTGCCATGTGTAAGAGCCCGACCATGCCCAGGAGTTGTCTGTAGAGGGCCTGCTAGCTAGAACACATGGGGATGATGAATGGGATATATCTTTATTTTACTATGCATTGCAGCTCTCTTTAAGTATATATCTATAACACTTTACAATACACATTACTCACACACAAGACAACACTATTAATACTTTCATGTATCAATTAACTGCACTGTCGTTTTGCTGCTGTGTCCGGAGTTCTGTTGCGTAGGGCGCATACGGACTCGGAGGGGAGACAGAGTGAGAGAAGCGAAGTAGCCTATTCGGTAGTAGGCTACCGGCGCAGTACTGTTGCCTGCAACCTTTTAGTTATTCCAAGTATAGATTCATTATTATAATAAGTGACTACTGTTTATGTTCCTCCCATGTGTATTATTAGGTATCTACTGGATCATGAACATCTTGTATGCTACATGCTAGTGCATGTTAGTAGGGGACAGTTAGTGTAGTGCACGCGCTTTCAAGTAGGCGTGTACATTTGTCATTTAGCATTTCACTGTCATACCTTTAGCCTGCTTCTATTCTACATTATTAGAGGCTTAATATTAACGTAGTTTCTTGAGTATTGCATTTCTTTAGTAATAACGTAACCTATAAATGTCTGAGGGAGTTTAGCCTCATAGCCTACCCCTGTTGTACACTTTCGCCGAGTTAAGGTACCTCGTTACCGTAGACGATAACTCTGTAGGGCGTTGGTGCTTTTGTTGTCTGGAGCATATAGTATTTGGGACTGGAATCGAGCGTGTCGTTGTCACTTAAGCCATTTCTGTCCTACGATCAAGAATCCCGAATATGTATTGCCGATCCAGCCGTAACAAAATGGCGACCTTGCACAAGATTCAGTAGTATCCTATCACATGTTTTTTTGGAGAACTATTTTATGCTACCTAGTAGAGCTGGCTAGAATTTTCTTGCATATTGGAGGAATTTTTATTGTGTCATTATTGTATTGGTGGACTTGCAGATTGTTTCGTTAGGTGTCTAGAGTAGAGTCATTCAAGCATCTTTAACATTTTGTGAGTCGAGACTGCAATTAGTAATAAGCACTTTTTTTTGTTTATGAACAGCAATTGTATAACCAGCACCATGTCTAATGACTCATCATTTACGGGGGAGGATAACACGGTACAGCCTAGTGACCAGCAAGTACAGCAGATATTTAGGGAGGGGAGTGTTATAAGTGGAGAGAGGGATGCCCGGGCATTTTTGCAGACACCTTTGACCGAACAGCGCCTGCAGGCTATTGATTGTTACGGTCTTCGCTGTTTAGCCACGGTTTTGGGGCGGGACTGTCCTGACAGTTGGCCCAAGAAGAATTTGGTGGCATGTTTGTTGGGTAATGGCGATGGGGCGGTGGGTGGAGTGGGGTCTTGGGGGGTTCCCTCCAAGCCTCCATTCCACTCTACCCCTGAGCTGGGCCCTCAGCCAGCGAGTCTTAGCACGATGCAGCAGGAGGGTTCTCAATGGCAAGCTGGCTTACCCGTAAACACGTCTCGGTGTGGATCCCCCATTTTGTGCTCTCCCCCCCCAGGCCTGTCTCCTGAGATGTTATTTCAGCTAGAACTAGCTAAGCTTAAGTTGCGAGAGAGTCAACAGGCTAGTATAGAACGGATTAAGCTGCAGGAGACTCAGATACAACAGGCTAGTATAGAACGGATTAAGCTGCAGGAGACTCGGATACAACAGGCTAGTATAGAACGCATAGAGGTTGCTAGAATCCAAGCCAATCAGGATGCAACCAGGTACCAGGCTGAAATGGATGTCGAGAAGTCTAGAGTAGAGACCACGGGGCGTCATCTCGGTGGTGGGCACCGGGTTACAGACTCGCTTTCGCATTTAATTAAGTTAGTACCCGCATTTGATGAGACAGCAGTGACTGAGTTTTTTGCTCGTTTCGAAAAGAAGTGTCGTGAGTATGACTGGCCGGAGGTTAAATGGGCAGCATTAGTTTCATCACGTCTAGTGGGTAAGGGGTTGAAAGCCTACGATGCACTGTCACTGGACGAGAGTGTCGTGTATGGACTGGTGAAGGAGGCTGTGCTCCGGGCCTACGAACTGCAACCCGAAACTTATAGATTGAAGTTCCGTGGCGTGAATAAGAAGAGCGACGTCAGTTTTATGGAGCACGCACGGGACTTAACAGATGCATGTAATAACTGGTTTCGGTCCGAGCACGCAGAGTCGGCTGAGGAAATTAAGCAACTTTTCTATCTGGAACAGTTTTACAAATGTACTGGAACCGATCTAACGCTGAACATTAAGGAAAAATGTCCCAAGACAGTAGAGGAGGCTGCCAAGATGGCAGACCTCAGATTATCATTGATTCGTGGTTGCGGTGCCACTCAGAGGGCTGAGTCAGGGCAGAAGGGGCGCTATACCCCACCCACCAGAGTTTTCGATAATAACAAATCCTATGACACACATAACCACACTAAAAGCATTGCACCTAATAACACCTACAAACACAAGCCTCTCCCGTTTACTAAAGGTCAGGCCCCTTCTTCGCCCGCACAAGGGAAGAAGCCCATTGGGGATGTGAAATGTTACAAATGTCAGAAGCTAGGCCATTATTCACGTGAGTGCCCTAGTAACACTCCCGCTAAGCCGGTGTCATTGGTTCACAGTATCGGTGTGTCTCTGAAGGCTGCAGCAACTGCCCGGGGTAGGTTGTCAGCAGCTGAGGCACACGCGGTAAAGAAGCGTACGGAAGGCTCGACACCTGTCCGGGACACTTTCTGTAGCCATCGGGGACACGGGTTTGTGAGCTGGGGGAGTGAACTATGGAGGGTTGACTTGCTGAGGGATACGGGGGCTTCGCAAACTTTGTTGAGGAACTTCACAGGGAAACCGATAAATGCGGCCAGAGTTGTTGTGGTGCAGGGTATAAATGCTACGAGGTCATACCCACTTGTGAGGTTGGAGTTGAGAGTGGGAGAGGTGTGCAGGGAGCTGGATGTAGGGATCGTTGAGTGTTTGCCAGTTGAGGGCGTCGACCTTCTTCTCGGCAACGACTTTGCGGTGCCCACTTCCGAGACTCCACCCTTAGTCGTTGCCGAGAGGGCGGCCGACGTGGATGGTGAGAATCGGGAATGGGTTGGGAGGTGCCAACAGGATGAGATGGCCTGTGTGGTAACCCGATCTCGCTCTGCGGATCCTGCACAGCCTAGCACTCAACCTCGGGGACAGTGGAGGAAGGATCAGGAGAAGGTTGCTAAGGGCAGGAAAAGGGACATTGATTCTGCTGCACTTCTCGGTGATTCGGTACTTGGACCTATAATAAACACGGGAGTTGACTCTGGCCCAGAGATGGTGTGTAACAAGGCAGAGTAGGGTAAGACTTCGCCTGAGGCAAGAGCTGTAGCGAGAGCCACTAAGGCAGTAGAGCCTACTAGCCGGGGTAATGTCTTATTACAAAACCATCTTGATGCATTGACGCCCGGGGACATTAGTGAGCAGCAGCTGCAAGACGCTAGCCTAGCTCGTTATAGCAATGGTGCCATAGAGTTGGAGGAAGATGGGGATGCGAAGCCGGGAGATTTCTTTAGGCTCAACAGGATATTGTACCGCAGATTTTTAGACCCCAAATCGAAGTGGGAGGGCGGTGCGAGGGTAGTAGACCAGGTGGTTGTTCCAAATAAGTATAGAGAGTCCTTATTGTGTCTGGCGCATGATGTGCCGGTGGCGGGTCATTTGGGGGTAACAAAAACATTGGCGGCATTGGGCAGGTTTTTCTGGTGGCCTGGTCAAGGCTGATGTCTGTGCATGGGTGGCTGGGTGTGCGACCTGCCAGACAACGGGGAAGCCTAACCAGACAATCCCGAAGGCACCTTTGTTTCCCATACCTGTCACCGGGCCTCCGTTCAGCAAAGTTGTAGTAGATTTGGTTGGCCCTTTCCCGCCTACTAGTAGTGGCAATAAATTCCTGTTGACAATCATGGATGTGGCTACGAGATACGCGGACGCATACCCCATGAGAAACGGCTCGGCAAAGGCAGTTGTTAAAAACTTATTATTGTTCTGTTCCCGCTATGGATTTCCACGTGAGGTGCAGTCAGACCAGGGGAGCAATTTTACATCCAAATTGTTCAAGCAAACCCTTCAGTTGCACGGTATATGTTCTGTAGTGTCGTCAGCCTACCATCCCGAGAGTCAGGGAGTCTTGGAGCGGTGGCACTCGACCCTGAAGAGTATGCTACGCTGTTACTGTGAAGAACATGACACTGATTGGGATTTGGGTCTGCCGTATGTTCTGTTCGCTGCACGTGAAGTCCCAGGAGAGAGCCTGGGGTTCAGTCCAAATCAACTAGTCTTTGGCCATAATGTGAGAGGACCTTTAAGTATGGTGAAAGAGATCTGGGAGGGCGAAGAGAAGCCGGGGTCTGTACTTAAATATGTCCTCGAGAGCCGGGAGAGACTTATAGGTTGCATGGCAGCGGCAGGTAATAACTTGGTTAATGCACAGGCGGTCATGAAGCACCAGTATGACGCCAAGGTGAAGCTTCGGGAGTTTTCGGTGGGTCAGGAGGTAATGTTGCTTTTACCTTTGCCTGGACACCCCCTTTCTGCCAAGTTCATTGGGCCGTATGTGGTGGCTAAGAAACTGTCCGACCTTGATTATCTCGTTGCAACACCTGACCGTAGGAAAAAACATCAGTTATGTCATGTTAACCTCATGAAAGAGTATGTGAGACGCCCCTCAGAGCCTCTCACTGTCCCTGTGCTGGCCTGCAGCGGCCAGGGTGGAGAAGGAGGTGGGGATAGTCATGCTGCTGAGGAGGATAGCTGGGACTGTGTCATTTCCGCGGAACAGTGGGCGGGGAATACTGAACAAGAGGCTAGGCAAGCTGTAAGTCACCTGCCTGAGCACCAGGGTGCTGCTGTCCTGGGCCTGTTCAGGTCATACCCCTCTGTTTTCGCCGAACACCCAGGTCTCACTACTCAGGTAACGCACGACGTGGACGTCGGTGATAATGTGCCCTTCAAGTCAGTGCCCTACCGTGTGCCCCCGGTAAAGTTGCCAGCTTTACGGGAGGAGTTAAAGTACATGGTTGAGAGAGGGATGATCACTGAAGGTTATGTGAAGTGGACATCACCCGTCACGTTGCAGCCAAAACCTGACGGCAAGCTGCGGTTCTGCATAGATTTTCGTAGGCTAAATGGCTTGACCACTACCAACCCTTACCCTTTGCCTCGAGTTGACGACAGCGTGGACAAGATAGGGAATGCAAAGTACCTTACTAAAATTGATCTTGTAAAAGGCTACTGGCAAGTACCCCTGTCGGACCGAGCTAAGCAAGTTTGTGGTTTTGTGGTAGATGGCAAGACCTACCAATGTAACGTAATGCCTTATGGGCTTAAGAACGCACCTGCCACGTTTCAGAACCTGATGAACGATATTTGTGACGAAATCCCTAACTGCACGGTCTACCTTGATGACGTGATAGTATATGATGACGATTTTGAAAATCACCTAAGGCACTTAGAGACCCTGTTTAGGAAGTTGCACGATGCTGGGCTGGTGGTGAACCTGAGGAAGTGCGAGTTTGTAAAGGCTACTGTGCAGTATCTTGGCTTTGTGGTCGGGTTAGGCCGGGTGTGCCCCCCCCTGAGCAAGATACAGGCTATCAATATGTTTCCCAGGCCCACCACTAAGCGCCAGGTCATGCGGTTCCTAGGTATGATAGGCTATTATAGGCGCTTCATCCGGGGATACTCTACTGTCTTAGCACCGTTAACTGATCTACTGTCGAAGTCAGTGAAGTTCTGTTGGGCTGCGGAGTGTCAGAGGGCTTTCGACCTAGTCAAGCACCTGCTGTGTACACATCCGATTTTGAGGGCCCCAGACTTCTCCAGGAGTTTTCAGCTGGCGACTGATGCCAGCGGTGTGGGTGCCGGGGCAGTGTTACTGCAGACTGATTCCGAGGGCTTGGAACACCCAGTGAGCTTCTTTTCTCGCAAGTTTAATTCGGCACAAAGGAATTACTCGACTATAGAGAAGGAGCTTCTGGCTATCGTTTTGTCGCTCAAACATTTCGAAGTTTATGTTCCAGCCTACGGCCCGGTAGTGACGACTTATACGGACCATCATCCCTTGAAATTCCTAAATCAGTTTCACAATCGGAATATGCGGTTGACCAAGTGGTCCCTAATGCTCCAAGAGTATAATCTCAACATTCAGCATATTGCCGGGAGTGAGAACGTGATAGCAGATTGTCTATCAAGGGTTGATGATCCAAGATAGTCGTGCACGGTGTGTGGGTTGAGCAGGAGTAAAATTAGGCTGTCATAACGTCGTCCAAAAAGATTATAAAACAATAAAATAAACGAGAAAACTCTTTCTTTTTTTTAGTTTTGTAAGTCTTTATTGTTGTAGCATGATGCATGCGATATTGTGTTTTATGTATAATTCACACTTCAGTTGTTGTGCACCTTTTGCAATTAGTGGCAGCTAAGGGTAGCAGGTCGGTTGGTTGCCTGTCAGATTTTGATAATGCTTCTAAGGTCGATTATCTAAAATCTTGGGGGGGCTGTGACGCACCCCAGTGCTGGGCAACGCAACCTGATTGTACTCCTTGGTACTCCACTGTACCGCCCGTGATCTGGCTACCGTCAGCCGCAATGTATATTGAGTGTGACAACTTATAACTATGTTCTTTGTATCTCTGCAAAGGTCTCGTCCTGTGCTAACCAGTGGTGGGTTTTGTTTTAAGCCATGTCGAGACCTTCCATTTAATATATAGTATCAATAGAGAAGTTGATAGATAAGACAATGAGAGTTCAGAGAGAGAGAGTGAGTTAGGCTTCAGAGCAAGAGGGTAGCAACGCGCCGCGCTGCCGGCCGGGTGGTTGCCAGACGTATGGACTGGTTGGCAGCCTTGCGCTTATAGCTAGGCGCGATAGGGTTGGTAGTCCATTGTTGCCTGCCTGGGCTGGGCCCATGTTGTCGTACAGCACACTGCCTGGAGGTTGGCTGCGTGTTCTATGATCAGGTTGCCTAGAACCTTTGAGATTCTAACATCCCTTGCCCCCTCTCCCAACTTCTCACGGTTGCACTCTTTCTCTCTGACGACATTACTCTCATTTCATTCTTCTCTCTATTTAAATGCATAACCTTCCCTTGAGGTCCTAAAGGAGTTTCAGCACTCACCTCTCGTATTACTCTTAGGACAAGCATATATTTACATGTATTAGATTTAAGGGGTTAATGTGAACAGCGATCTTCTTGATGAGGATAGTTGGTGAACGTTCTACATGTTCACGAGTTATATGCCCTGCTCATCATCCCATTTGTGACTAGACTGGTGCCATGTGTAAGAGCCCGACCATGCCCAGGAGTTGTCTGTAGAGGGACGAGGACTTAGCCTTGATTTGCATACCGAGCCAGGAGCGAGTGTAGCACCCGAGACTACAGCTCGCTCGTAGTGCCGGTATAGTAGAGTAACGTAATTTATCTGTCCTTGTGTTCTCTACAGTCTTCTCCTGGGTTCTCGCTTTCGGTGCTGGGACTCGTTGTTCCTGTGACTTGGCCTGCTAGCTAGAACACATGGGGATGATGAATGGGATATATCTTTATTTTACTATGCATTGCAGCTCTCTTTAAGTATATATCTATAACACTTTACAATACACATTACTCACACACAAGACAACACTATTAATACTTTCATGTATCAATTAACTGCACTGTCGTTTTGCTGCTGTGTCCGGAGTTCTGTTGCGTAGGGCGCATACGGACTCGGAGGAGACAGAGTGAGAGAAGCGAAGTAGCCTATGCGGTAGTAGGCTACCGGCGCAGTACTGTTGCCTGCAACCTTTTAGTTATTCCAAGTATAGATTCATTATTATAATAAGTGACTACTGTTTATGTTCCTCCCATGTGTATTATTAGGTATCTACTGGATCATCAACATCTTGTATGCTACATGGTAGTGCATGTTAGTAGGGGACAGTTAGTGTAGTGCACGCGCTTTCAAGTAGGCGTGTACATTTGTCATTTAGCATTTCACTGTCATACCTTTAGCCTGCTTCTATTCTACATTATTAGAGGCTTAATATTAATGTAGTTTCTTGAGTATTGCATTTCTTTAGTAATAACGTAACCTATAAATGTCTGAGGGAGTTTAGCCTCATAGCCTACCCCTGTTGTACACTTTCGCCGAGTTAAGGTACCTCGTTACCGTAGACGATAACTCTGTAGGGCGTTGGTGCTTTTGTTGTCTGGAGCATATAGTATTTGGGACTGGAATCGAGCGTGTCGTTGTCACTTAAGCCATTTCTGTCCTACGATCAAGAATCCCGAATATGTATTGCCGATCCAGCCGTAACAATATATATATATATATATATATATATATATATATTTATATATATATATATATATATTATATATAAAGGTTAAAATAATGAACCATGGAATAACGTACAGTGGGAGGTGAAAGAAAGTAAAAGCAGGGAAAACAGGAAGAGGGACAGACGATAAATAATAATAATAATAATAATAATAATAATAATAATAAATATATATATTTTTGTTTTGACAGCAAGCTAAATTTGTAAATTTTTCGACAGAAAAATGTCTCCGGCGAAGCCGGATTTCTCTATACATTGCTGGCTCGCTATCGCTCGCCAGGAAGAACTCGACACCTGGATAGGGATAAACGTCTTAAAACAGTTGGCTGAATGGTGCCGAATGGATACAATCCAGGGAAGGAGAGAAAAGGAGAGAAAGATAACAAAAAACGGTGACCCCCTTCGCCGAGCCGTTAATGGACGAACTATCTGCAGATACACCACCTTATTCAGTAAACATCAGCGCATTACACTGATCATATATTACTCTTGTTGAATATCTGCAGATACACCACCATATTCAGTAAACATCAGCGTATTACACTGATCATATAATTATTACTCTTGTTGAATATCTGCAGATACACCACCATATTCAGTAAACATCAGCGCATTACACTGATCATATAATTATTACTCTTGTTGAATATCTGCAGATACACCACCATATTCAGTAAACATCAGCGCATTACACTGATCATATAATTATTACTCTTGTTGAATATCTGCAGATACACCACCATATTCAGTAAACATCAGCGCATTACACTGATCATATATTACTCCCGTTGAATTGGATACAATAAGTGGTAAATTTATCAATACAGAAAATACAGAAGGCAATAGGCAATACAGACAATCATAGCAAAGGACAGGATGAGAATGATTGCAACGGGAAAATATCGTATTATTGATGGATCGCAAGCCGTGGCATAGTCAATAGAGCGGCGGCTGCTGATCAAAGGGTCAGCGGATCGAGCCCTCACTTTCAAAATGATTTAGGTAGATGTCAAGCCCGGGCAACTTGACCTAGCGATTCGTGACAAACGCCTAATGTTCATGGTCACCCCTTCTCGGGAATTACGTCGTCTGGCACAAAAAAAAAATAAAAATAAAAAAAAATAAAAACAATAATAATAATTAAAGTTGCAAGCAACGTTGTCCGGGGTTCGAGGGGTTTTGCAAGCAGGGTATTGTGTTGGATACAAAAGTTGCTTCACAGATATCAAAAGATCATTTAACTTATCGGGCATGGAGAAACTACAGAAGGAACAGATTGTGCAAACAAACAAGAGCGAGAGAGGGAGAGATTGCCTGTATAAGGGATCTGCCTCTATTCGTTTAGTAACAGAGTTGTAGATATGTGGAATAGGCTACTGAGTGCTATAATGGGATCAAGAACAATAGAGCTTCAACTTGATATTAGATAGAACAAGATTGGTTGGGTGTGAAAAGGATTTGCCATGTGTAGGGCAATCGGCTCTCTGCAGACTCCCGTTTTCTTATTTTGTTTATGTTCTCATTTGTGAGAGTGAGAGAGTATGGCAAGAGAGAATAGGATGTCATAAACGTAAGAAAGATAGCGATAAATATGAGAGAGAGAGAGAGAGCGCGGGATGGGTTGGGTGTGAAAGGGATCTGACATGTGTGGGCCAATCGGCTCTCTACAGACTCCGGTTTTCTTATGTTCTCATTTGTGTGAGAGAGAGAGAGAGAGAGAGACTAGTATGTCATAAATGTAAGGAAGACTGAGATAAATGAGAGAGAGTTGTTATGAGATGGGTTGGGTGTGAAAAGGATCTGTCTTGTGTGGGCCAATTAGCTCTCTACAGACTCCCATTTTCCTATGTTCCTATTTCTTACAATTGTGTTTTGGTTGCAGGTATATGATAACATTGGTGTATATTAAGTAGTGTAAATAACAGGTAACGTTTATGAGATGGGTTGGGTGTGAAAGGGATCTGCCTTATGGAGGCCACTTGGCTCTCTGCAGACTCCCATTTTCATCTTGGTTGCATGTGTGAGGGATCTGCCTCATTTGTACCGGTGTGCAAAACAAACAAGAGCGAGAGAGAAAGAGATTGGCTGTGTAAAGGATCTGCCTCTATTCGCTTGGTAAAAGAGTTGTAGATATGTGGAATAGACTACCAAGTGCTATAGTGGGATCAATATCAATAGAGCTTCAACATAAAATTTAATAGGACGAGATGGGTTGGGTCTGAAAGGGATCTGCCGTGTGTGGGCCAATCGGCTCTCTGCAGACTCCCATTTTCATCTTGGTAGCATGTGTAAGGGATCTGCCTAATTTGTACCAGTGTGCAAATAAGAGAGAGAGAGAGAGGAGAGAGATTGGCTGTGTAAGGGATCTGCCTCTCTCGTAACAGAGTCGTAGATATGTGAAATAGGCTACCTTGTGCTATAGTGGGATCAGGAACAATAAAGAATTTCAAGATAAAATCAGATAGACATATGGACAAAAGGGGTTGGATGTGAAAGGGATCTGCCTATTGTGGGCCACTTGTCTGCAGATTCCCATCTTCATCTTAGTTGCATGTGTAAGGGATCTGCTTTATTTGTACCGATGTGCAAGCAAACGAGCGACAGAGAGAAACTGGGTGTATAAGGGATCTGCCTCTATTCGTTTAGTAACAGAGTTGTAGATATGTGGAATAGGCTACCAAGTCCTATAGTGGGATCAAGAACAATAGAGTTCAACATAAAATTAGATAGGACAAGATTGGTTGGGTGTGAAAGACTGCCACAGGCGTTTCTGGCCACCATTTACAATACCTCTACAGATGGGACCAAGAGAATCACCTCTACAGCACCTCACTTGAGGAGTGGAAATAATAAAAAAGGAATTAGGAGGAACAAAAGCATGGCCTGCAATATAGAAAAAGTCAAGAAGAGTGAATCAAAGAAAAACATTTATCATGCAGCCATGCAAGCCTTTTATATAAAGAGTATAATCTTAAAATATAGAGAATAACCTTGTACATGTATTATTAGGGTAAGTGTTTTTATAGAATAATGATTGCCTTCACAATAAGGAAAAGAATGAAATTCCCATACTACTATTCTGAGATAGGTCAAATTGAGTTCAAATTATCATCCAAATATAGCCTGACTGAATTGAGGGAAGGTATGCAAACACGGGTAATACCTTCCACTGGTTCAGCTTTTAGTGGGTAGAGAACAGTGTTGGCTATACTTTTCTATAGGACAAACCTGTCCCTATATACTGTTACGCTGGCCAGCTTGCCAGAATGCACTCGTAACTCGCTAGCGCTCGCCAGGGCAGTGAAATGGACTACAATAATCGTAGAACGATGTTCTTTCTTTTATAGAGTTCATGTTGTCACAGACAGATCAGTGGTGATCTGTATTCTTGTCTGTGACACTTGGAAGTATTTTATATCATTGATAGAATATAAGATGCATTGTGTGAAGTTAAAGGAGAAAAAGCGAGGTAGGCAGTGAGGTGGTAATATGTGCGTGTGTATGTACGTTTGCCTCCTTCGCTCGGAGGAGTTTCCCACGCTTGTGAGTGGTCGGCGGGCCTGACGCGTCACATGACGCCTGCTCCTCATGACGTAGTCGTCTGTGATTGGGTGCTGCTGCCTTTGTTAGTGCTGGGGGGCTCCTGCACGTGTTTCTCCTGCAGAGCTTGGCACAGCGTGCTTGGTCCTACATGTCCTTTGCAATCTGTCCCCCTATCTAACCCCCTGTACTACTATCTCTCTCTCTGAACTTCTTCTTTTTCATACTTCCATCTTTATTCAAATACTTATCCCTTCTGGTTCTGCATACGACTTCCACAGTCGGCCAGTCGTATTACCAGCACCAGCTCTCACATTTATGTTTGCACTAGCTTTAGGGATTATTAGAGTCATAGTCATATGGTAGCCTAGTGTTGGGGTGCTTCTAATTATTGAGCTGTTCTTTCTTATTATTTAATGCTAGACAGTGGAAGGTATCTTTGGTGTTGTCTGAGTTATGTATGTGGCAAGTCAGAGCCTGTACAACATCGACGAAGCTAGCTAGCCTGTAACCCTTGTGCATATTTTCCTTTGCGAGTGTAGCAGTATACAGGTGAAGGGCTTTTGCCTACACTTACCTGTATGCTTGCTACCTCATTGTGTTGACCTTTGTGGAGTGCCAGGGTAAGACCAGATACTGGAGATCTGGACTTACCAAGAGAGCCTCCAAGTCACTTAACGTAACATAAGGGAAATCTGTTCAAGGGGAGACAGTAGGCTACGAGCATGCTTGCGCTCTGCCTAGTTTCCTAGTACCTTTTATGCCACTGCTAGACTTTATTAGTGAGAAAGACAGCATTGTGTTTATTAAATTTAATTGTGTCTGCTTTAGGAAATATTCACGCCTTATTTTAGCCTAGGTTGATGCATAGTGCACAACCCAGTTTGGCTGTTACGTTGGCTAAGGAAGTACTGTTTTGAGTGGCGATTATTAGTGCTGTCACAGAGTTGTTGCACACCCTTGTTATATATATATGTATCCTACTTTTTGGTGTATTTAAGATACACGCTTTGATGTCCTGCCCCTGCATTATTTCTGTTCTATATTAACGATGTTACGGCTGGATCGGCAATACATATTCGGGATTCTTGATCGTAGGACAGAAATGGCTTAAGTGACAACGACACGCTCGATTCCAGTCCCAAATACTATATGCTCCAGACAACAAAAGCACCAACGCCCTACAGAGTTATCGTCTACGGTAACGAGGTACCTTAACTCGGCGAAAGTGTACAACAGGGGTAGGCTATGAGGCTAAACTCCCTCAGACATTTATAGGTTACGTTATTACTAAAGAAATGCAATACTCAAGAAACTACGTTAATATTAAGCCTCTAATAATGTAGAATAGAAGCAGGCTAAAGGTATGACAGTGAAATGCTAAATGACAAATGTACACGCCTACTTGAAAGCGCGTGCTCTACACTAACTGTCCCCTACTAACATGCACTAGCATGTAGCATACAAGATGTTCATGATCCAGTAGATACCTAATAATACACATGGGAGGAACATAAATAGTAGTCACTTATTATAATAATGAATCTATACTTGGAATAACTAAAAGGTTGCAGGCAACAGTACTGCGCCGGTAGCCTACTACCGCATAGGCTACTTCGCTTCTCTCACTCCGTCTCCCCTCCGAGTCCGTATGCGCCCTATGCAACAGAACTCCGGACACAGCAGCAAAACGACAGTGCAGTTAATTGATACATGAAAGTATTAATAGTGTTGTCTTGTGTGTGAGTAATGTGTATTGTAAAGTGTTATAGATATATACTTAAAGAGAGCTGCAATGCATAGTAAAATAAAGATATATCCCACTCATCATCCCCATGTGTTCTAGCTAGCAGGCCAAGTCACAGGAACAACGAGTCCCAGCACCGAAAGCGAGAACCCAGGAGAAGACTGTAGAGAACACAAGGACAGATAAATTACGTTACTCTACTATACCGGCACTACGAGCGAGCTGTAGTCTCGGGTGCTACACTCGCTCCTGGCTCGGTATGCAAATCAAGGCTAAGTCCTCGTCCCTCTACAGACAACTCCTGGGCATGGTCGGGCTCTTACACATGGCACCAGTCTAGTCACAAATGGGATGATGAGCAGGGCATATAACTCGTGAACATGTAGAACGTTCACCAACTATCCTCATCAAGAAGATCGCTGTTCACATTAACCCCTTAAATCTAATACATGTAAATATATGCTTGTCCTAAGAGTAATACGAGAGGTGAGTGCTGAAACTCCTTTAGGACCTCAAGGGAAGGTTATGCATTTAAATAGAGAGAAGAATGAAATGAGAGTAATGTCGTCAGAGAGAAAGAGTGCAACCGTGAGAAGTGGGGAGAGAGAGCAAGGGATGTTAGAATCTCAAAGGTTCTAGGCAACCTAGTCCAGGAACACACAGCCAACCTCCAGGCAGTGTGCTGTACGACAACATGGGCCCAGCCCAGGCAGGCAACAATGGACTACCAACCCTATCGCGCCTAGCTATAAGGGCAAGACTGCCAACCAGTCCATACGTCTGGCAACCACCCGGCCGGCAGCGCGGCGTGTTGCTACCCTCTTGCTCTGAAGCCCAACTCACTCTCTCTCTCTGAATTCCCATTATCCTATCTATCAACTTCTCTATTGATACTACATATTAAATGGAAGGTCTCGACATGGCTTAAAACAAAACCCACCACTGGTTAGCACATGACGAGACCTTTGCAGAGATACAAAGAACATAGTTATAAGTTGTCACACTCAATATACATAGCGGCTGACGGTAGCCAGATCACGGGCGGTACAGTGGAGTACCAAGGAGTACAATCAGGTTGCGTTGCCCAGCACTGGGGTGCGTCACAGCCCCCCCAAGATTTTAGATAATCGACCTTAGAAGCATTATCAAAATCTGACAGGCAACCAACCGACCTGCTACCCTTAGCTGCCACTAATTGCAAAAGGTGCACAACAACTGAAGTGTGAATTATACATAAAACACAATATCGCATTCATTATGCTACAACAATAAAGACTTACAAAACTAAAAAAAAGAAAGAGTTTTCTCGTTTATTTTATTGTTTTATAATCTTTTTGGACGGCGTTATGATAGCCTAATTTTACTCCTGCTCAACCCACACACCGTGCACGACTATCTTGGATCATCAACCCTTGATAGACAATCTGCTATCACGTTCTCACTCCCGGCAATATGCTGAATGTGGAGATTATACTCTTGGAGCATTAGGGACCACCTGGTCAACCGCATATTCCGATTGTGAAACTGATTTAGGAATTTCAAGGGATGATGGTCCGTATAAATCGTCACTACCGGGCCGTAGGCTGGAACATAAACTTCGAAATGTTTGAGCGACAAAACGATAGCCAGAAGCTCCTTCTCTATAGTCGAGTAATTCCTTTGTGCCGAATTAAACTTGCGAGAAAAGAAGCTCACTGGGTGTTCCAAGCCCTCGGAATCAGTCTGCAGTAACACTGCCCCGGCACCCACACCGCTGGCATCAGTCGCCAGCTGAAAACTCCTGGAGAAGTCTGGGGCCCTCAAAATCGGATGTGTACACAGCAGGTGCTTGACTAGCTCGAAAGCCCTCTGACACTCCGCAGCCCAACAGAACTTCACTGACTTCGACAGTAGATCAGTTAACGGAGCTAAGACAGTAGAGTATCCCCGGATGAAGCGCCTATAATAGCCTATCATACCTAGGAACCGCATGACCTGGCGCTTAGTGGTGGGCCTGGGAAACATATTGATAGCCTGTATCTTGCTCAGGGGGGGGGCACACCCGGCCTAACCCGACCACAAAGCCAAGATACTGCACAGTAGCCTTTACAAACTCGCACTTCCTCAGGTTCACCACCAGCCCAGCATCGTGCAACTTCCTAAACAGGGTCTCTAAGTGCCTTAGGTGATTTTCAAAATCGTCATCATATACTATCACGTCATCAAGGTAGACCCTGCAGTTAGGGATTTCGTCACAAATATCGTTCATCAGGTTTTGAAACGTGGCAGGTGCGTTCTTAAGCCCATAAGGCATTACGTTACATTGGTAGGTCTTGCCATCTACCACAAAACCACAAACTTGCTTAGCTCGGTCCGACAGGGGTACTTGCCAGTAGCCTTTTACAAGATCAATTTTAGTAAGGTACTTTGCATTCCCTATCTTGTCCACGCTGTCGTCAACTCGAGGCAAAGGGTAAGGGTTGGTGGTGGTCAAGCCATTTAGCCTACGAAAATCTATGCAGAACCGCACCTTGCCGTCAGGTTTTGGCTGCAACGTGACGGGTGATGTCCACTTCACATAACCTTCAGTGATCATCCCTCTCTCAACCATGTACTTTAACTCCTCCCGTAAAGCTGGCAACTTTACCGGGGGCACACGGTAGGGCACTGACTTGAAGGGCACATTATCACCGACGTCCACGTCGTGCGTTACCTGAGTAGTGAGACCTGGGTGTTCGGCGAAAACAGAGGGGTATGACCTGAACAGGCCTAGGACAGCAGCACCCTGGTGCTCAGGCAGGTGACTTACAGCTTGCCTAGCCTCTTGTTCAGTATTCCCCGCCCACTGTTCCGCGGAAATGACACAGTCCCAGCTATCCTCCTCAGCAGCATGACTGTCCCCACCTCCTTCTCCACCCTGGCCGCTGCAGGCCAGCACAGGGACAGTGAGAGGCTCTGAGGGGCGTCTCACATACTCTTTCATGAGGTTAACATGACATAACTGATGTTTTTTTCCTACGGTCAGGTGTTGCAACGAGATAATCAAGGTCGGACAGTTTCTTAGCCACCACATACGGCCCAATGAACTTGGCAGAAAGTGGGTGTCCAGGCA
Organism: Paralithodes platypus; assembly: GCA_032716605.1. Lineage (NCBI taxonomy): Eukaryota > Metazoa > Arthropoda > Malacostraca > Decapoda > Lithodidae > Paralithodes > Paralithodes platypus. The sequence continues at coordinate 4,302,089 of CM064492.1, forward strand.
AAGGTAAAAGCAACATTACCTCCTGACCCACCGAAAACTCCCGAAGCTTCACCTTGGCGTCATACTGGTGCTTCATGACCGCCTGTGCATTAACCAAGTTATTACCTGCCGCTGCCATGCAACCTATAAGTCTCTCCCGGCTCTCAAGGACATATTTAAGTACAGACCCCGGCTTCTCTTCGCCCTCCCAGATCTCTTTCACCATACTTAAAGGTCCTCTCACATTATGGCCGAAGACTAGCTGATTTGGACTGAACCCCAGGCTCTCTCCTGGGACTTCACGTGCAGCGAACAGAACATACGGCAGACCCAAATCCCAATCAGTGTCATGTTCTGCACAGTAACAGCGTAGCATACTCTTCAGGGTCGAGTGCCACCGCTCCAAGACTCCCGGACTCTCGGGATGGTAGGCTGACGACACTACAGAACATATACCGTGCAACTGAAGGGTTTGCTTGAACAATTTGGATGTAAAATTGCTCCCCTGGTCTGACTGCACCTCACGTGGAAATCCATAACGGGAACAGAACAAGAATAAGTTTTTAACAACTGCCTTTGCCGAGCCGTTTCTCATGGGGTATGCGTCCGGGTATCTCGTAGCCACATCCATGATTGTCAACAGGAATATATTGCCACTACTAGTAAGCGGGAAAGGGCCAACCAAATCTACTACAACTTTGCTGAACGGAGGCCCGGTGACAGGTATGGGAAACAAAGGTGCCTTCGGGATTGTCTGGTTAGGCTTCCCCATTGTCTGGCAGGTCGCACACCCAGCCACCCATGCACAGACATCAGCCTTGACCCCAGGTCACAAGAAAAACCTGCCCAATGCCGCCAATGTTTTTGTTACCCCCAAATGACCCGCCACCGGCACATCATGCGCCAGACACAATAAGGACTCTCTATACTTATTTGGAACAACCACCTGGTCTACTACCCTCGCACCGCCCTCCCACTTCGATTTGGGGTCTAAAAATCTGCGGTACAATATCCTGTTGAGCCTAAAGAAATCTCCCGGCTTCGCATCCCCATCTTCCTCCAACTCTATGGCACCATTGCTATAACGAGCTAGGCTAGCGTCTTGCAGCTGCTGCTCACTTATGTCCCCGGGCGTCAATGCATCAAGATGGTTTTGTAATAAGACATTACCCCGGCTAGTAGGCTCTACTGCCTTAGTGGCTCTCGCTACAGCTCTTGCCTCACGCGAAGTCTTACCCAACTCTGCCTTGTTACACACCATCTCTGGGCCAGAGTCAACTCCCGTGTTTATTATAGGTCCAAGTACCGAATCACCGAGAAGTGCAGCAGAATCAATGTCCATTTTCCTGCCCTTAGCAACCTTCTCCTGATCCTTCCTCCACTGTCCCCGAGGTTGAGTGCTAGGCTGTGCAGGAGCCGCAGAGCGAGATCGGGTTACCACACAGGCCATCTCATCCTGTTGGCACCTCCCAACCCATTCCCGATTCTCACCATCCACGTCGGCCGCCCTCTCGGCAACGACTAAGGGTGGAGTCCCGGAAGTGGGCACCGCAAAGTCGTTGCCGAGAAGAAGGTCGACGCCCTCAACTGGCAAACACTCAACGATCCCTACATCCAGCTCCCTGCACACCTCTCCCACTCTCAACTCCAACCTCACAAGTGGGTATGACCTCGTAGCATTTATACCCTGCACCACAACAACTCTGGCCGCATTTATCGGTTTCCCTGTGAAGTTCCTCAACAAAGTTTGCGAAGCCCCCGTATCCCTCAACAAGTCAACCCTCCGTAGTTCACTCCCCCAGCTCACAAACCCGTGTCCCCGATGGCTACAGAAAGTGTCCCGGACAGGTGTCGAGCCTTCCGTACGCTTCTTTACCGCGTGTGCCTCAGCTGCTGACAACCTACCCCGGGCAGTTGCTGCAGCCTTCAGAGACACACCGATACTGTGAACCAATGACACCGGCTTAGCGGGAGTGTTACTAGGGCACTCACGTGAATAATGGCCTAGCTTCTGACATTTGTAACATTTCACATCCCCAATGGGCTTCTTCCCTTGTGCGGGCGAAGAAGGGGCCTGACCTTTAGTAAACGGGAGAGGCTTGTGTTTGTAGGTGTTATTAGGTGCAATGCTTTTAGTGTGGTTATGTGTGTCATAGGATTTGTTATTATCGAAAACTCTGGTGGGTGGGGTATAGCGCCCCTTCTGCCCTGACTCAGCCCTCTGAGCGGCACCGCAACCACGAATCAATGATAATCTGAGGTCTGCCATCTTGGCAGCCTCCTCTACTGTCTTGGGACATTTTTCCTTAATGTTCAGCGTTAGATCGGTTCCAGTACATTTGTAAAACTGTTCCAGATAGAAAAGTTGCTTAATTTCCTCAGCCGACTCTGCGTGCTCGGACCGAAACCAGTTATTACATGCATCTGTTAAGTCCCGTGCGTGCTCCATAAAACTGACGTCGCTCTTCTTATTCACGCCACGGAACTTCAATCTATAAGTTTCGGGTTGCAGTTCGTAGGCCCGGAGCACAGCCTCCTTCACCAGTCCATACACGACACTCTCGTCCAGTGACAGTGCATCGTAGGCTTTCAACCCCTTACCCACTAGACGTGATGAAACTAATGCTGCCCATTTAACCTCCGGCCAGTCATACTCACGACACTTCTTTTCGAAACGAGCAAAAAACTCAGTCACTGCTGTCTCATCAAATGCGGGTACTAACTTAATTAAATGCGAAAGTGAGTCTGTAACCCGGTGCCCACCACCGAGATGACGCCCCGTGGTCTCTACTCTAGACTTCTCGACATCCATTTCAGCCTGGTACCTGGTTGCATCCTGATTGGCTTGGATTCTAGCAACCTCTATGCGTTCTATACTAGCCTGTTGTATCTGAGTCTCCTGCAGCTTAAACTTAGCTAGTTCTAGCTGAAATAACATCTCAGGAGACAGGCCTGGGGGGGAGAGCACAAAATGGGGGATCCACACCGAGACGTGTTTACGGGTAAGCCAGCTTGCCATTGAGAACCCTCCTGCTGCATCGTGCTAAGACTCGCTGGCTGAGGGCCCAGCTCAGGGGTAGAGTGGAATGGAGGCTTGGAGGGAACCCCCCAAGACCCCACTCCACCCACCGCCCCATCGCCATCACCCAACAAACATGCCACCAAATTCTTCTTGGGCCAACTGTCAGGACAGTCCCGCCCCAAAACCGTGGCTAAACAGCGAAGACCGTAACAATCAATAGCCTGCAGGCGCTGTTCGGTCAAAGGTGTCTGCAAAAATGCCCGGGCATCCCTCTCTCCACTTATAACACTCCCCTCCCTAAATATCTGCTGTACTTGCTGGTCACTAGGCTGTACCGTGTTATCCTCCCCCGTAAATGATGAGTCATTAGACATAGTGCTGGTTATACAATTGCTGTTCATAAACAAAAAAAAGTGCTTATTACTAATTGCAGTCTCGACTCACAAAATGTTAAAGATGCTTGAATGACTCTACTCTAGACACCTAACGAAACAATCTGCAAGTCCACCAATACAATAATGACACAATAAAAATTCCTCCAATATGCAAGAAAATTCTAGCCAGCTCTACTAGGTAGCATAGAATAGTTCTCCAAAAAACATGTGATAGGATACTACTGAATCTTGTGCAAGGTCGCCATTTTGTTACGGCTGGATCGGCAATACATATTCGGGATTCTTGATCGTAGGACAGAAATGGCTTAAGTGACAACGACACGCTCGATTCCAGTCCCAAATACTATATGCTCCAGACAACAAAAGCACCAACGCCCTACAGAGTTATCGTCTACGGTAACGAGGTACCTTAACTCGGCGAAAGTGTACAACAGGGGTAGGCTATGAGGCTAAACTCCCTCAGACATTTATAGGTTACGTTATTACTAAAGAAATGCAATACTCAAGAAACTACGTTAATATTATGCCTCTAATAATGTAGAATAGAAGCAGGCTAAAGGTATGACAGTGAAATGCTAAATGACAAATGTACACGCCTACTTGAAAGCGCATGCTCTACACTAACTGTCCCCTACTAACATGCACTAGCATGTAGCATACAAGATGTTCATGATCCAGTAGATACCTAATAATACACATGGGAGGAACATAAATAGTAGTCACTTATTATAATAATGAATCTATACTTGGAATAACTAAAAGGTTGCAGGCAACAGTACTGCGCCGGTAGCCTACTACCGCATAGGCTACTTCGCTTCTCTCACTCCGTCTCCCCTCCGAGTCCATATGCGCCCTACGCAACAGAACTCCGGACACAGCAGCAAAACGACAGTGCAGTTAATTGATACATGAAAGTATTAATAGTGTTGTCTTGTGTGTGAGTAATGTGTATTGTAAAGTGTTATAGATATATACTTAAAGAGAGCTGCAATGCATAGTAAAATAAAGATATATCCCACTCATCATCCCCATGTGTTCTAGCTAGCAGGCCAAGTCACAGGAACAACGAGTCCCAGCACCGAAAGCGAGAACCCAGGAGAAGACTGTAGAGAACACAAGGACAGATAAATTACGTTACTCTACTATACCGGCACTACGAGCGAGCTGTAGTCTCGGGTGCTACACTCGCTCCTGGCTCGGTATGCAAATCAAGGCTAAGTCCTCGTCCCTCTACAGACAACTCCTGGGCATGGTCGGGCTCTTACACATGGCACCAGTCTAGTCACAAATGGGATGATGAGCAGGGCATAAAACTCGTGAACATGTAGAACGTTCACCAACTATCCTCATCAAGAAGATCGCTGTTCACATTAACCCCTTAAATCTAATACATGTAAATATATGCTTGTCCTAAGAGTAATACGAGAGGTGAGTGCTGAAACTCCTTTAGGACCTCAAGGGAAGGTTATGCATTTAAATAGAGAGAAGAATGAAATGAGAGTAATGTCGTCAGAGAGAAAGAGTGCAACCGTGAGAAGTGGGGAGAGAGAGCAAGGGATGTTAGAATCTCAAAGGTTCTAGGCAACCTAGTCCAGGAACACACAGCCAACCTCCAGGCAGTGTGCTGTACGACAACATGGGCCCAGCCCAGGCAGGCAACAATGGACTACCAACCCTATCGTGCCTAGCTATAAGGGCAAGGCTGTCAACCAGTCCATACGTCTGGCAACCACCCGGCCGGCAGCGCGGCGTGTTGCTACCCTCTTGCTCTGAAGCCCAACTCACTCTCTCTCTCTGAATTCCCATTATCCTATCTATCAACTTCTCTATTGATACTACATATTAAATGGAAGGTCTCGACATGGCTTAAAACAAAACCCACCACTGGTTAGCACATGACGAGACCTTTGCAGAGATACAAAGAACATAGTTATAAGTTGTCACACTCAATATACATAGCGGCTGACGGTAGCCAGATCACGGGCGGTACAGTGGAGTACCAAGGAGTACAATCAGGTTGCGTTGCCCAGCACTGGGGTGCGTCACAACGAGCATCTTAGAGCATCAGACGTTTTCAGAAGATTCAATACCTGATTGCTGTAGGACTAGACTTCCAGTGTTTTCATAGAGCATTGTAGAGTTTAGTGGTGAGTACAGACTCACACTAAAGTTAACATTAGCATATACACCTTTATTAAAGCTTGTTCTAGTTTATTCAAGCATTGTTATTACTTAAGAGCATTTTATTAACGTAAAGTACTCCTGTTGTGAGTAGGCTTTGCCGTCCTTGGAAAGCCTTTGTAGAAGTGCACTAAAACCCAGTTAATTGATACCCCGTTATCCAGTAGATTAACTCTGGAGGGTTTTAAGTGTTTTGTTCACCGGCGTAATAGTTCGAGGGTTTGGAATTAGCGTACCGTTGTTGCAGATATAGCCTATCATCTAGTCCATTCTTAAGTGCCCTTGTTTATTTCGTAGTGCCGGTCGTAACAAATGGCGACACTATACCAGAATATAGTGAACTGAATATTGCATTTTTTTTTTGAGAAATCTTATTGCCATTTGGGGTTGAATTTATTTCTCGCATTGTTGGCAGCAGACATTGTTTTGAGGATATATAGAACTTGTTGGAGTTATTGGTGACCTAGTATTGCACTCGAAAACATCTTCAAATATTTTTTGGTGAATAAAGCTACGCGAAAGTTTGGCTACTTTTGTCTTGACTGAGAATTTGTTTGTTGACTCCATCATGTCACTGGACGGGTCTGAGCATAGTGAGGGCACAGTGCGGGAGGCAGGCGAGGAGGTGGAGAAGGTGGAGTTGTTTAATGGCATTCGGGTGGTGAACAATAAGGAGGATGCTCGGAGATTTTTGGAGGAGCCTGTGTCAGCGGATCGTGTGTCGGGGCTAGACCGGTACGGACTGCAGTGTGTGGCCACGGTCTTAGAGTTTCTCGGTACTAGCGGTTTGTCGAGAGGTGAGCTGGTTACCTGTGTGCTCGGTGGGGTGCATGGGGCTTCGGGTGTAGTGGGAGCTGGGGCACCTTCGGCCCAGCCCCCATTCCACTCGACTCCTATCATGGCGCCCCCTCGGGCTCCGGAACCGGGTAAGTTCCCGCAGGCCGATGCTCGCTGTCGGTTGGGTATGCCTCTAGGTGATTCACGGGGTGGGTCCCCGGTAGTAGCACTCCCTCTTCAAGGTTTGTCTCCCGAGATGTTGCTTCAGCTCGAGGTCGCCAAACTTGAGCATGAGCAGCGGAAGCATAAGGCTGAGATCGAGCAGCAGAAGCATGAGGCTGAGCTCGCACAGCGTGAGCGAGAGTCTGAGCGCAAGTTTGAGTCTGAAAGGTATCGTGCCGATGTTGACCTAGAGAAAACTTGTGTAGAGGTGACGAGGAACCGAGTCGCCCAGGGGGGTCGAGCCCATGACCAGCCCCTGTCGCATCTATTTAAGTTGGTTCCAGTGTTTGATGAGTTAGGAGTTACAGAATTTTTTCTCCGGTTCGAGAAAAAGTGCCAGGAGCACCAATGGCCCGAGGAGAAGTGGGCGGGCTTTGTTTCTTCACGATTGACGGGGAATGCACTCAAGGCGTAAGATGCTTTGCCCCTAGATTCCTGTGTGAATTACGAGTTGTTAAAAGAGGCTGTCCTGAGGGTGTATGAGCTACAGCCAGAGACCTATATTCTGAAGTTTAGGGCGGTTCCAAAAAAGAAAGGAAATTACTTTCCAGGAACACGTTAGAGAGCTGTCAGATGCATTTGAAAATTGGTTAAGGTCGGAGAAGGCAACTACTTTTGATTCAGTAAAACAATTAGTGTTGCTGGAATAATTTTTTAAATGTACTGGCAGTGACTTGACTCTTAACCTGAAAGAAAAGCAACCGAAAACTCTGCAGAAGGCGGCTGAGCTGGCTAACCTTAGGGTGTCATTGATTCGTGGGTGCGGGTCTGCACAGAGAGCTGAGGCAGGTAACCAGGGGCGTACCACTCCACCCCCCCCCGAATTAATGACACAAATAATTATCCATTTAAGAGTACTGTTGCCAATTATGAACCCAAGTCAAAACCCTTCCCGTTAAAGAAAGGCCAGGGCCCTTCCTCACCTCAGAGGAAGTCCAAGAGCGAAGTGGAGTGTTTCAAGTGTCATGAGAAGGGGCATATTGCGCGCTCATGTCCGAGCGCACCGCCTACAGCAGTGGTGTCACTAGTGAGCAACATCGGCATTTCTTTGAGGTCTTCCGCGTTTGCCTGGGGTAAACAGTCGGTTGCGAAGTCATCGCCGGTGCAGAAGCAGCAGGAGGGCTCGTCACCCGTCCGTGATGTTTTTTGTGGTCACTGTGAGGTGGGCTGGTGTGAAGCATAGGCTTGAGTTGCTGCATGATACGGGCACTCCCCAGACACTGATTCAGAATTTCACTGGCAAGCCTATTAACGCAGCTCGGGTTGTGGTGTTTCAAGGTATCAATGCTACGCGGTCTTACCCGCTGGTCAGAGTAGAGCTTGAGGTGGACGGTGTGACACAGGAGTTGTATGTGGGGGTGGTGGAGAATTGCCAGTTGAGGGGGTCGACCTCCTTCTCGACAATGACTTTGCGGTGCCCACTTCCGAGGTTCCACCCTTAGTCGTTGCCGAGAGGGCGGCCGACACGAGTAGGGAGGGCCAAGAGGGGCTCGAGAGATCTCAGTCCACTCAGGTGTCACAGCCTATTACCCAAGTTGCAGACCAGCGGAGGAAAGGTCGGAAGGAGGAAGTAAAGGCTGGTCGGGTTGAGAGTTTGGATCCAGCGACACTCCTTGGTGACTCGGTACTTGACCCAATGATAAGCTCCGGAGTGGCCCCAGAACCTGTCCCCCCTAGTGACACAGTAAGGTGTGATGGCACTCCGCGACAGAGTAGTTTCCAGGGGCAACTAGAAGATCTTAGGCTTGAGAGTTGTGGGAACGGGGCTATTGAACTCGAGGTCGGGGAACCATGTCATGTGAACCTGTTAAAGGAGTTTGTGAGGCAACCACCTGAGCAGCCTACTGTCCCTGTGTTGGTCTGCAGGGGCCAAGGTGGAGAAGGAGAGGGGGGCAGTGGGGCACAGGTGGAGGAGAGTTGGGATTGTCATGTCTCGGCGGAGCAGTGGGCGGGGGACACGAGTCAGGTGGCTGTGGAAGCGCTTGAGCACCTGCCTGAGCAGCAGTGTGCAGTGCTCCAGCCCCTGCTCGGTTCATACCCCACTGTTTGTGCCGAGCACCCAGGCCTCACAACTAATGCGGTGCACGATGTTCCGCTGGCAGGTCACTTGAATATTAGTAAACCGTTGGCCTCGTTGTTTCAGTGGTTCAAGGTGGGCGACGAGGCTTTGACATAGTTGTCAGGTCAGGGTCGACCCATGGCTGCTAAGGGTGGTGGTCAGAATCAGGACATTGAGCAGATTGGTGAGGTTGGCTGTGGAGTGGATGTGCCCGGCCGTCGCATAGCCTCCCAATGCTGCCCTAGTAAAATGCAACAGCCCTACCATAGACCAACTGTATCTGGCCATGTCGCTGAAGGCGGTGATGCTGCGCAGGCAGATGTAGTCGCAAGGAATGCGGGGGTGCGCATGTACGGTATCGGCAGGGAAGTCTTAGCAATTATGAACTATGGGAGTGACTGCACAGGTGGTACAGATTGTCCCTCTCATGACCTGACTGTTCTAGGGACAAAGGTGGAGAAGGAGGGAGACTATAGTGTAGAAACTACGGTCTCGGCTGGGTTGTGGGAGGGCACTAGGCATGTTGTTCTTCGAGATAAGTTGCAACCTCTTGTTCCTGAGCGACAAGAGGAGTTGTTTACTAGGCTGTGGCAGTACGTCCGCATGTTTGTTGCTTCTCCAGGACTGATGTACGGGGTAGAATCCGACATGGAGGCTGGAGACAGTGCAAGGCACAAGTTAACTCCCTACCATATAAATCCTGCTGAACAGCCTGTCGTGAAATCAGAGCTAGACGACATGTGGAAAAAGGGTCTGAGGGATAAAGGATATCGTGAGTGGTCGTTGCCAGTAACTTTGCAACCTGAGTTAAGTGGCAAGATCCGTGTGTGTTTTGATTGCAAGAGTGTGGAAGCGTTATCCCTGACAGACGCCTATCCATTACCCAGAGTTGATGACCCCATAGACCGCATCGGGGCTGCCTCGTTTATCACTAAGGTGGAAATAGTGAAAGGTTATTGGCAGGCCCCGTTGCCGGAGAGAGCGAAGAGAAGTGCCAGTCTTATGATGGACTGGGCAGTTTATCAGTGCCAGGTGTTGTTTTGCTGCCGGAACACAAGTTGGATGTGTGGCATGTTAAGGGCACTGATAATGTTATGGCTGATTGTTTGTCACGGGAGGGTATGTTTGAAGGAGAACCCTCACCGTTCAGTCAGTGTTGTTTGAGAGTGGAGAAATTTGTTGATAGTATATAAGTGCAGTATATCACAGCAAGAATCTAAGACACTCTGAGCTGTTGTCTTAGTAGGCTAGGCTTGGTGAAGCTTGCTCGTTGAGCGTGATATAATTATTATGATGGTATTATTTTGGGGAAGTGTTGTGCAGATTTTGTTTTATAATGCAGTGTTTTATGTTTGTGATCGTGCCTTGTTTTCACAACTTGGGAGAGTAGCTAGGTGATGCGGGGTTGGTGGACATTCTGTCTGGTCAGATGTGGAGTTCACCGGAGGCTGAAACGTCCCACATCTTGGGCGGGGTGTTACGCTGGCCAGCTTGCCAGAATGCACTCGTAACTCGCTAGCGCTCGCCAGGGCAGTGAAATGGGCTACAATAATCGTAGAACGATGTTCTTTCTTTAATAGAGTTCATGTTGTCACAGACAGATCAGTGGTGATCTTTATTCTTGTCTGTGGCACTTGGAAGTATTTTATATCATTGATAGAATATAAGATGCATTGTGTGAAGTTAAAGGAGAAAGAGCGAGGTAGGCAGTGAGGTGGTAATATGTGTGTGTGTATGTACGTTTGCCTCCCTCGGTCGGAGGAGTTTCCCACGCTTGTGAGTGGTCGGCGGGCCTGACGCGTCACGTGACGCCTGCTCCTCATGACGTAGTCGTCAGTGATTGCGTGCTGCTGCGTTTGTTAGTGCTGGGGGGCTCCTGCCCGCGTTTCTCCTGCAGAGCTTGGCACAGCGTGCTTGGTCCTACATGTCCTTTGAAATCTGTCCCCCCATCTAACCCCCTGTACTACTATCTCTCTCTCTGAACTTCTTCTTTTTCATACTTCCATCTTTATTCAATTACTTATCCCTTCTGGTTCTGCATACAACTTCCACAGTCGGCCAGTCGTATTACCAGCACCAGCTCTCACATTTATGTTTGCACTAGCTTTAGGGATTATTAGAGTCATAGTCATATGGTAGCCTAGTATTGGGGTGCTTCTAATTATTGAGCTGTGTTTTCTTATTATTTAATGCTAGACAGTGGAAGGTATCTTTGGTCGTTGTCTGAGTTATGTATGTGGCAAGTCAGAGCCTGTACAACATCGACGAAGCTAGCTAGCCTGTAACCCTTGTGCATATTTTCCTTTGCGAATGTAGCAGTATACAGGTGAAGGGCTTTTGCCTACACTTACCTGTATGCTTGCTACCTCATTGTGTTGACCTTTGTGGAGTGCCAGGGTAAGACCAGATACTTGAGATCTGGACTTACCAAGAGAGCCTCCAAGTCACTTAACGTAACATAAGGGAAATCTGTTCAAGGGGAGACAGTAGGCTTCGAGCATGCTTGCGCTCTGCCTAGTTTCCTAGTACCTTTTATGCCACTGCTAGACTTTATTAGTGAGAAAGACAGCATTGTGTTTATTAACTTTAATTGTGTATGTTTTAGGAATTATTCACGCCTTATTTTAGCCTAGGTTGATGCATAGTGCACAACCCAGTTTGGCTGTTACGTTGGCTAAGGAAGTACTGTTTTGAGTGGCGATTATTAGTGCTGGCACAGAGTTGTTGCACTCCCTTGTTATATATAATTTTATGTATCCTACTTATTGGTGTATTTAAGATACACGCTTTGGTGTCCTGCCCCTGCATTATTTCTGTTCTATATTAACGAGCATCTTAGAGCATCAGACGTTTTCAGAAGATTCAATACCTGATTGCTGTAGGACTAGACTTCCAGTGTTTTCATAGAGCATTGTAGAGTTTAGTGTTGAGTACAGACTCACACTAAAGTTAACGTAAGCATATACTCCTTTATTAAATCTTGTTATAGTTTATTCAAGCATTGTTATTACTTAAGAGCATTTTATTAACGTAAAGTACTCCTGTTGTGAGTAGGCTTTGCCGTCCTCGGAAAGCCTTTGTAGAAGTGCACTAAAACCCAGTTAATTGATACCCCGTTATCCAGTAGATTAACTCTGGAGGGTTTTAAGTGTTTTGTTCACCGGCGTAATAGTTCGAGGGTTTGGAATTAGCGTACCGTTGTTGCAGATATAGCCTATCATCTAGTCCATTCTTAAGTGCCCTTGTTTATTTCGTAGTGCTGGTCGTAACAATACAGACCTATTTCATATGGACTTAATTATTTTAGAGTAAATTTAAGTCATTTGCTAAATGAACTAGACAAATACCCAATTGGTTGCATTGTGAAAACATCCAAACTAACTCTTCTATTGCAAATTTAATGGAAAAGCGTGGATACTCTCAACATGTAACACAACCAACAACTGAAAATGCCACACTAATTGATCATGTTTATGCTAAGAGATGAGGAAATATGAAGGTGAAAGTTATTCCCACATATTACAGTTATCATAGTGAATTTCCATTGAAATTTGAATGCCCCTTTTTGTATGTTTTTCCCCTTCTATTCTTATTCTGTCTAATTCGGTTGTCTCCGGACGGCCTATATCATATGCCACCCTGGCCTGGCTAGTTTATTGGCTCCTGACTTTATTTGTGTCTATGGTCGCTGGTGCGGTCAAGCTGACTCGATTCCCCTCAGTGGTGTATTATGTGTGTATCTCGGTGTGATTTATTTCTTCCTTAGACCTGATTTCTCATTCTTCGCCCTTGATAATTTCTTAATAATATCTACCACTCATAATCCAATACATTCCTACGCAGATGACTCAACACTCCACAGTTCCTTCACATTTACCAATTCTTTCACCCAACCCGATCTTATAAATTCAAAAATAAACACTGCAATTTCTCTGAACCAGGACCTTTCTAGAATTAATGGATGGGGACAAAAGAATCTAGTTTCCTTTAATGCACAGAAAACCAAGTACATTCAATTTTCTAACCGACAGAATCTCACTGACTCCCATATATTTTTTAATGATGTAAATATTCCCACTTCCCCTAGTATTGACATTCTCGGTGTAACATTAACTACTAACTTGAGCTGGACACATTATGTTAGAAGTATTGCTAAGAATGCCTCTAAAAAACTGGGACTCCTGTACAGAGTTCGAGAATTCTTCACTGACGAGCAATTGGCCGTGATATATAAAAGTCATGTGCGTTCTCAGATGGATTACTGTTCACCTCTGTGGGGTGGAAGTGGAGTGGTTGCATTGAGGCAGTTGGACAAAATTCAAAATAAAGCTATTAGATTAATCAATAACCCTGCAATCACACAGGACCTTCCTACATTATCCATACGAAGAAACGTTGCATCCCTTGCATTATTCTACAGATATTTTCACAGCAATTGTTCCGAGGAACTTGCTTCAATTGTGCCGCCTCTTCACATCTTTCCCCGTAGAACTAGGGCAGCTGAGAGCGCCCATGAATTTACACTTTCTCCTCCACAATGCAGAACTTCTGCTTATCAGAATTAATTTATCCCCAGAGCTACTACTCTTCGGAATTCACTTCCCTCGAATTGCTTTCCACAAACTTACAATCTACAAATGTTTAAATCCAGTTGTTACAAACATTTTATGAATGGAGGATGCCTTTAGGCACATGGACCTTTTTGTTTTATCTGTGTTTTTCTTTCCTCCATTCATTGTCTCTTTAACCCTTAATTAGCGGCTCACCACATAAGTCGTATTTAATAAAGCTGGACTATGTGGCGGCGCTCGACATAGGTCGAGTGGCAATTTCAGCACGTAATGTTGCTGAGAGAGAGAGACAAGTGGTGGCAGGAGACTAGCGAGCGTATGACTGCTCCAGACCACCGCGGCGAACCTACTGACACGAATCTCAGCTCCCTCCTCCCTCTCTCTCTCGCTACATACTGAATTATATGGGGAAAGTACCGAATTACATGCTTTTTGCACTCGCGTTGCACGGTTTTTGCAAGAAAACTAGCCATCATAAAAGGATCATTATGGTGTCATTCGAAAGCTCTGTTTATGCCCTTTCAGGGATAGGTACTTGTTTTACGTTCTGGGTCTTATTTAGGCATGAAAATGATCACGTAAACAGCCCTATTTTGGCTAAAAACACCCCGCTGGGCGGTACATATAAATAAACCGCATAGGCCGTTCTTAAGGTGTTAAAAAAAAAAAAAAATTGGTGCTGCAGTGTAGCAGTTCTTGAGTCACCCTTCGGCCCTACCCTATAAGAGGAACTCTGGTGCGGCTGAATTGGTGAAATGGTGAGAAATGTCAGTGTATCTTCACCTTCCTAGATTTGTTCACCTCTTGCCCTTCCCTACCTATCATATCTTGATTGGTTGTGCATATTGATCTAATCCTTCAGGCCAGCCCTATAAGAGTTTTTTGGGGGAACTCAGTGGTCTGGTTAAACAATTTTAATAAATATCTTTTTAAATATGTAAGATATGCAATAAATTGTGTAAAATATATTGTTTTTTCTTTATATATATATTTGTCATTATGAAGTTAAATTGGTTTCACAGGGAAAATATATACTTGAACAATTGTTTCCGCTGACAAAGAAATTATAGATTCTTGGATGATACCGTACACTACGAAAGATTATTCAACATGGAATTTGAATGGAATAGAGCAGCTTAGCAACGAAAAGCCAATACTCCCCCCTCCCTGTGATTGTGACAGCTTTTGTAAGCAGTGCAATAACTTAATGAAGGACAGAAAAGCTGTAGGATGCTCTGGCATTCTAGCTGAGATGATTAACCTCTGAAGTGCGCATGGGGGTAATTAGACACCTCTCCCTGTGCGCATGTATTTGAGGTGTTTCCGTCACTAAAATATTCATTGTACCATTAATAGCATTAATACTTATCCATATGCGCCTATTATGGGTTGATTATAAAGGTAATAACCTGAAACAACAATAAAACGAGTGAAAACAGCGTTTGGATGGTCAAAATCGGAGATATAGCCCGCGAGTTGTATAATGTATGGGTGAGGCAAGCTGCTTTCCCGCCAATATCCCCCAAGGCCACTGAGACACAGTCGATCGATACTCTCTCTCTCTCTCTTGCATTCGCTTGCTATCAGTGATGACCACACCCTGCAACCGGATTTCTAATGTTAGCACGAAAATATACCTCAGAATAAGGGAATAAAAGGGAAAATAGGTGATAACTGAAGGAGAGGAGGAAAGTGGGGAAGGAGGGGAGGTAGAGGACTGAGATTTTGCATGGCCCAGGGGCCAAAAAAAACAAAAACAAAAAAAAATAAAAAAATAAAAAAAAATTTGATGTCAAAAGTTGATTTTTTTTTTCTCTGACTCTTAAGAGTCTCCCCGCAGTCCGCCGGGGGAACTCTTAAGAGTCTCCCCGCAGTTCCCGGGTTAAGGCCTCAGGTGAGTAAGGAGTAGGTGTGTTCAATGAGCTAATTAACTTCATCATCAGAGAGGAAGTAATCTCTGATGAATGGCACAAAAGTACATTATATACTGTATACGAGCAAAGGGGACTCATTGGATAGGGAAAATTATAGGGGCCTGAAAATACTTGATCAAGTCATGAAGGTCTGTGAGAAAGTCTGAAGGTATGATATTGACGATATGCAGTTTGGTTTCATGCTAGGACACGGCACAATCCAAGTCATGAAGGTATTTGTGTGATAATGAAGATGTATGAGGACTCACAAATGGCAGTGAGGGTGAAAGATGTACCGGTATTGAGTGATGAGTTTTCAGTTCGCGTCGGAGTCCACCAGGGCTCTGTGTTAATGAAGCCCTTTCCTCTTTTTTGTCTATGGTTCTGGAGGCACTATCTGGTGATTTCAGAGTTGGGCTCCCCTGGGAACTGCTATAAGGGTCCTGAAAATGCTTGACTAAGTCATGAAGGTCTGTGAGAGAGTCTTAGAAGGTATGATAAGGGAAAGATACTGTATGTACTTAAAAGATAGGGATCTGATGTTGTGTTTGCAGACCGGGAGAAGGCCTTTGATAAGGTGGTCAGAGAAGTTGTGCAGTAGGCTAGGAGAAAACTTGGCGTTGAGGAGTGGCTGGTGCATGTGATAATGAAGATGTACGAGGACTCACGAACGGTAGTGAGGGTGAAAGGTGTACAGCTGAGTGAGGGACATATACAGTACTAGATATTTGGTGAGGGTTAGCTTTATATCCCATGTACTGGTTACTATGAACATATACTAGGTGTTAGGTGGAGGTTAGTTTTGTATTCCACGTTAGTTTTGTATCCAAAGTACTGGGTACTGGGTACTAGGGACATATACTAGGTGTTACGTGAGGGTACTGCGTGATGAGTTTTCAGTTCGCGTCAGAGTCCAACAGGGAAGTGTGTTAATTAAGCCCTCTCCTCTTTTTTATGGTTCTGGAGGCACTATCTAGTGATTTTAGAGTTAGGCTCCCCTTGCAACTGCTATAAGAGGCCTGAAAATGCTTGGCCAAGTCATAAAGGTCTGTGAGTGTGAGAGAGTCTTTGAAGGTATGATAAGGGAAAGCATTCTATCAACGATAGCAGTTTGGTTTCATACCAGGACGTGACACAATCGACAATTTCATAGGCAGGCAGCTGCAGGAAAGATATCTAAGAGGTGTTTTTCCGGTCCCGTCTCAAGACCACCGTCGCAAGATCTACCCGAAAAACTGTTTTTCCGGTCCAGTCGCAAGCCCACCTTTAGCAAGCGAGACACCAATATTCTCTTGCGACGGCAAGAGAGCTCCGGAGCTGGGTTGACGGCAAGCTGAAACATCTCACTCAACTTACTGTTTCTTCATTCTAATTTATTTCGGTATATTTGTTTTTCCAAACATTATCTTATAATTTACTTGGCTATTATTAGGAAGTAGAGTAATAAGAGCCCACAGTAACGTATATCAAATTAATGATAATAAATTAATGTGGGACAGTACGCTTGGTTAGATTTTGTCCACGAAACAACAACAAACCCCAGCTTTGACTAGGCCTAGCCTATGCTATTTACCGATTGTTTTTTCATATCACAATTGCATTTATATAATCCTTATGAAAATTAAATTGGCGGTGAATGTTATTCCGATGAAATGGAAGTTGTATAGCCTAGCCTATATATTTGTAAGATGTGCGCTGGCTTGGAGCAAGCCTGTGTTGTTTTTCCTGTCCTGTGATGATCTTGCGACGCCTCGGTTGAGACAGTGGTCTTGCGACGGGACTGGAAAATCACGTCTCTACTGAAAGTAAGAAGTTGTGCAGTAGGCTAGGAGAAAATTTGGCGTAGAAGAGTGGCTGCTGCGTGTGATAATGAAGATGTATGAGGACTCACGAACGGTAGTGAGGGTGAAAGGTGTACTGAGTGAGGGACATATGCTAGGTGAAGGTTAGTTTTGTATCCCACGTACTGGGTACTAGGGACATATACTAGGTGTTATGTAAGGGTTAGTATTGTATCCCAAATACTAGGTACTAGGGACATATACTAGGTGTTACGTGAGGGTTAGCTTGGTATCCCACGTACTGGGTACTAGGGACATATACTAGGTGTTACGTGAGGGTTAGTTTTGTATCCAACATACTGGGTCTAGGGGGCGGCAGCCCCCACCCATAATACTAGGATAGGTTAGGTAAGGTTGTTAGGTTATGCTAATGGGGATGGATGTAGTTTCCGAGTGTACGGTCATCATGTTTACATTTGTCGATTGCCGTTGTTAAGTTCGCGTCTATTTTGACGGTGATTTTTTCGGTTATTTGCCCCCTGCTGACAATATGACGATGACATGACATGGGGGGGGGGGGGGTGAGGGGTGGCAAAGCCACCCCTCAACATATTATTGTATCCATTGGCATTCAAAATAGACGGGAACATGATTGCAGACGTCCGCCGCCTCCGTCATGTTTACATTTGTCGAATCGCCGTTGTTAAGTTCGAGTCTATTTTGACGGCGATTTATTTTGGTTATTTGCCCCCTGCTGGATATATATATGATGATGACAATATGTCATGGGGGGATGAAGAGGGGGCAAAGCCCAACCTCAACATATTATTGTATCCAAAGGCAGTCTAAATAGACGGGAAAAGGATGGCAAGCGTCCGACTCCACTACGCGTACGCGTAGTGTAAACAGGGCTGGCGATACACCCGGTAACTACATCCTACCCGGCTAATGTCCTTTCAAAGGGGTAGCCTATAAATTAGTAAACACTAGGATAGCCTATACCCGGTGTGACGCACCCCAGTGATTTGCAACGCAACCTGATTGTACTCCTTGGTACTCGACTGTACCGCCCGTGATCTGGCTACCGTCAGCCGCAATGTATATTGAGTGTGACAACTTATAACTATGTTCTTTGTATCTCTGCAAAGGTCTCGTCATGTGCTAACCAGTGGTGAGTTTTGTTTAAAGCCATGTCGAGACCTTCCATTTAATATGTAGTATCAATAGAGAAGTTGATAGATAAGACAATGGGAGTTCAGAGAGAGAGAGTGAGTTAGGCTTCAGAGCAAGAGGGTAGCAACGCGCCACGCTGCCGGTCGGGTGGGTTGCCAGACGTATGGAATGGTTGGCAGCCCTGCACTTATAGCTAGGCGCGACAGGGTTGGTAGTCCATTGTTGCCTGCCTACGCTGCCTGGGCTGGGCCCATGTTGTCGTACAGCACACTGCCTGGAGGCTGGCTGCGTGTTCCATGACCAGGTTGCCTAGAACCTTTGAGATTCTAACATCCCTTGCCCTCTCTCCCAACTTCTCACTGTTGCACTCTTTCTCTCTGATGACATTACTCTCATTTCATTCTTCTCTCTATTTAAATGCATAACCTTCCCTTGAGGTCCTAAAGGAGTTTCAGCACTCACCTCTCGTATTACTCTTAGGACAAGCATATATTTACATGTATTAGATTTAAGGGGTTAATGTGAACAGCGATCTTCTTGATGAGGATAGTTGGTGAACGTTCTACATGTTCACGAGTTATATGCCCCGCTCATCATCCCATTTGTGACTAGACTGGTGCCATGTGTAAGAGCCCGACCATGCCCAGGAGTTGTCTGTAGAGGGACGAGGACTTAGCCTTGATTTGCATACCGAGCCAGGAGTGAGTGTAGTACCCGAGACTACAGCTCGCTCGTAGTGCCGGTATAGTAGAGTAACGTAATTTATCTGTCCTTGTGTTCTCTACGGTCTTCTCCTGGGTTCTCGCTTTCGGTGATGGGACTCGTTGTTCCTGTGACTTGGCCTGCTAGCTAGAACACATGGGGATGATGAGTGGGATATATCTTTATTTTACTATGCATTGCAGCTCTCTTTAAGTATATGTATGTAACCCTTTACAATACACATTACTCACACACAAGACAACACCATTAATACTTTCATGTATCAATTAACTGCACTGTCGTTTTGCTGCTGTGTCCGGAGTTCTGTTGCGTAGGGCGCATACGGACTCGGAGGGGAGACAGAGTGAGAGAAGCGAAGTAGCCTATGCGGTAGTAGGCTACCGGCGCAGTACTGTTGCCTGCAACCTTTTAGTTATTCCAAGTATAGATTCATTATTATAATAAGTGACTACTATTTATGTTCCTCCCATGTGTATTATTAGGTATCTACTGGATCATGAACATCTTGTATGCTACATGCTAGTGCATGTTAGTAGGGGACAGTTATTGTAGTGCACGCGCTTTCAAGTAGGCGTGTACATTTGTCATTTAGCATTTCACTGTCATACCTTTAGCCTGCTTCTATTCTACATTATTAGAGGCTTAATATTAACGTAGTTTCTTGAGTATTGCATTTCTTTAGTAATAACATAACCTATAAATGTCTGAGGGAGTTTAGCCTCATAGCCTACCCCTGTTGTACACTTTCGCCGAGTTAAGGTACCTCGTTACCGTAGACGATTACTCTGTAGGGCGTTGGTGCTTTTGTTGTCTGGAGCATATAGTATTTGGGACTGGAATCGAGCGTGTCGTTGTCACTTAAGCCATTTCTGTCCTACGATCAAGAATCCCGAATATGTATTGCCGATCCAGCCGTAACAAAATGGCGACCTTGCACAAGATTCAGTAGTATCCTATCACATGTTTTTTGGAGAACTATTCAATGCTACCTAGTAGAGCTGGCTAGAATTTTCTTGCATATTGGAGGAATTTTTATTGTGTCATTATTGTATTGGTGGACTTGCAGATTGTTTCGTTAGGTGTCTAGAGTAGAGTCATTCAAGCATCTTTAACATTTTGTGAGTCGAGACTGCAATTAGTAATAAGCACTTTTTTTTTTTTATGAACAGCAATTGTATAACCAGCACTATGTCTAATGACTCATCATTTACGGGGGAGGATAACACGGTACAGCCTAGTGACCAGCAAGTACAGCAGATATTTAGGGAGGGGAGTGTTATAAGTGGAGAGAGGGATGCCCGGGCATTTTTGCAGACACCTTTGACCGAACAGCGCCTGCAGGCTATTGATTGTTACGGTCTTCGCTGTTTAGCCACGGTTTTGGGGCGGGACTGTCCTGACAGTTGGCCCAAGAAGAATTTGGTGGCATGTTTGTTGGGTGATGGCGATGGGGCGGTGGGTGGAGTGGGGTCTTGGGGGGTTCCCTCCAAGCCTCCATTCCACTCTACCCCTGAGCTGGGCCCTCAGCCAGCGAGTCTTAGCACGATGCAGCAGGAGGGTTCTCAATGGCAAGCTGGCTTACCCGTAAACACGTCTCGGTGTGGATCCCCCATTTTGTGCTCTCCCCCCCCAGGGCTGTCTCCTGAGATGTTATTTCAGCTAGAACTAGCTAAGCTTAAGTTGCAAGAGAGTCAACAGGCTAGTATAGAACGGATTAAGCTGCAGGAGACTCAGATACAACAGGCTAGTATAGAACGGATTAAGCTGCAGGAGACTCAGATACAACAGGCTAGTATAGAATGCATAGAGGTTGCTAGAATCCAAGCCAATCAGGATGCAACCAGGTACCAGGCTGAAATGGGTGTCGAGAAGTCTAGAGTAGAGACCACGGGGCGTCATCTCGGTGGTGGGCACCGGGTTACAGACTCACTTTCGCATTTAATTAAGTTAGTACCCGCATTTGATGAGACAGCAGTGACTGAGTTTTTTGCTCGTTTCGAAAAGAAGTGTCGTGAGTATGACTGGCCGGAGGTTAAATGGGCAGCATTAGTTTCATCACGTCTAGTGGATAAGGGGTTGAAAGCCTACGATGCACTGTCACTGGACGAGAGTGTCGTGTATGGACTGGTGAAGGAGGCTGTGCTCCGGGCCTACGAACTGCAACCCGAAACTTATAGATTGAAGTTCCGTGGCGTGAATAAGAAGAGCGACGTCAGTTTTATGGAGCACGCACGGGACTTAACAGATGCATGTAATAACTGGTTTCGGTCCGAGCACGCAGAGTCGGCTGAGGAAATTAAGCAACTTTTCTATCTGGAACAGTTTTACAAATGTACTGGAACCGATCTAACGCTAAACATTAAGGAAAAATGTCCCAAGACAGTAGAGGAGGCTGCCAAGATGGCAGACCTCAGATTATCATTGATTCGTGGTTGCGGTGCCGCTCAGAGGGCTGAGTCAGGGCAGAAGGGGCGCTATACCCCACCCACCAGAGTTTTCGATAATAACAAATCCTATGACACACATAACCACACTAAAAGCATTGCACCTAATAACACCTACAAACACAAGCCTCTCCCGTTTACTAAAGGTCAGGCCCCTTCTTCACCCGCACAAGGGAAGAAGCCCATTGGGGATGTGAAATGTTACAAATGTCAGAAGCTAGGCCATTATTCACGTGAGTGCCCTAGTAACACTCCCGCTAAGCCGGTGTCATTGGTTCACAGTATCGGTGTGTCTCTGAAGGCTGCAGCAACTGCCCGGGGTAGGTTGTCAGCAGCTGAGGCACACGCGGTAAAGAAGCGTACGGAAGGCTCGACACCTGTCCGGGACACTTTCTGTAGCCATCGGGGACACGGGTTTGTGAGCTGGGGGAGTGAACTACGGAGGGTTGACTTGCTGAGGGATACGGGGGCTTCGCAAACTTTGTTGAGGAACTTCACAGGGAAACCGATAAATGCGGCCAGAGTTGTTGTGGTGCAGGGTATAAATGCTACGAGGTCATACCCACTTGTGAGGTTGGAGTTGAGAGTGGGAGAGGTGTTCAGGGAGCTGGATGTAGGGATCGTTGAGTGTTTGCCAGTTGAGGGCGTCGACCTTCTTCTCAGCAACGACTTTGCGGTGCCCACTTCCGGGACTCCACCCTTAGTCGTTGCCGAGAGGGCGGCCGACGTGGATGGTGAGAATCGGGAATGGGTTGGGAGGTGCCAACAGGATGAGATGGCCTGTGTGGTAACCCGATCTCGCTCTGCGGCTCCTGCACAGCCTAGCACTCAACCTCGGGGACAGTGGAGGAAGGATCAGGAGAAGGTTGCTAAGGGCAGGAAAATGGACATTGATTCTGCTGCACTTCTCGGTGATTCGGTACTTGGACCTATAATAAACACGGGAGTTGACTCTGGCCCAGATATGGTGCGTAACAAGGCAGAGTTGGGTAAGACTTCGCGTGAGGCAAGAGCTGTAGCGAGAGACACTAAGGCAGTAGAGCCTACTAGCCGGGGTAATGTCTTGTTACAAAACCATCTTGATGCATTGACGCCCGGGGACATTAGTGAGCAGCAGCTGCAAGATGCTCGTTATAGCAATGGTGCCATAGAGTTGGAGGAAGATGGGGATGCGAAGCCGGGAGATTTCTTTAGGCTCAACAGGATATTGTACCGCAGATTTCTAGACCCCAAATCGAAGTGGGAGGGCGGTGCGAGGGTAGTAGACCAGGTGGTTGTTCCAAATAAGTATAGAGAGTCCTTATTGTGTCTGGCGCATGATGTGCCGGTGACGGGTCATTTGGGGGTAACAAAAACATTGGCGGCATTGGGCAGGTTTTTCTGGTGGCCTGGGGTCAAGGCTGATGTCTGTGCATGGGTGGCTGGGTGTGCGACCTGCCAGACAACGGGGAAGCCTAACCAGACAATCCCGAAGGCACCTTTGTTTCCCATACCTGTCACCGGGCCTCCGTTCAGCAAAGTTGTAGTAGATTTGGTTGGCCCTTTCCCGCCTACTAGTAGTGGCAATAAATTCCTGTTGACAATCATGGATGTGGCTACGAGATACCCGGACGCATACCCCATGAGAAACGGCTCGGCAAAGGCAGTTGTTAAAAACTTATTATTGTTCTGTTCCCGTTATGGATTTCCACGTGAGGTGCAGTCAGACCAGGGGAGCAATTTTACATCCAAATTGTTCAAGCAAACCCTTCAGTTGCACGGTATATGTTCTGTAGTGTCGTCAGCCTACCATCCCGAGAGTCAGGGAGTCTTGGAGCGGTGGCACTCGACCCTGAAGAGTATGCTACGCTGTTACTGTGCAGAACATGACACTGATTGGGATTTGGGTCTGCCGTATGTTCTGTTCGCTGCACGTGAAGTCCCAGGAGAGAGCCTGGGGTTCAGTCCAAATCAACTAGTCTTTGGCCATAATGTGAGAGGACCTTTAAGTATGGTGAAAGAGATCTGGGAGGGCGAAGAGAAGCCGGGGTCTGTACTTAAATATGTCCTTGAGAGGCGGGAGAGATTTATAGGTTGCATGGCAGCGGC
This sequence comes from Paralithodes platypus, assembly GCA_032716605.1. Classification (NCBI taxonomy): domain Eukaryota; kingdom Metazoa; phylum Arthropoda; class Malacostraca; order Decapoda; family Lithodidae; genus Paralithodes; species Paralithodes platypus. The sequence goes on from CM064492.1 coordinate 4,325,417, forward strand.
AGGTAATAACTTGGTTAATGCACAGGCGGTCATGAAGCACCAGTATGACGCCAAGGTGAAGCTTCGGGAGTTTTCGGTGGGTCAGGAGGTAATGTTGCTTTTACCTTTGCCTGGACACCCCCTTTCTGCCAAGTTCATTGGGCCGTATGTGGTGGCTAAGAAACTGTCCGACCTTGATTATCTCGTTGCAACACCTGACCGTAGGAAAAAACATCAGTTATGTCATGTTAACCTCATGAAAGAGTATGTGAGACGCCCCTCAGAGCCTCTCACTGTCCCTGTGCTGGCCTGCAGCGGCCAGGGTGGAGAAGGAGGTGGGGACAGTCATGCTGCTGAGGAGGATAGCTGGGACTGTGTCATTTCCGCGGAACAGTGGGCGGGGAATACTGAACAAGAGGCTAGGCAAGCTGTAAGTCACCTGCCTGAGCACCAGGGTGCTGCTGTCGTAGGCCTGTTCAGGTCATACCCCTCTGTTTTCGCCGAACACCCAGGTCTCACTACTCAGGTAACGCACGACGTGGACGTCGGTGATAATGTGCCCTTCAAGTCAGTGCCCTACCGTGTGCCCCCGGTAAAGTTGCCAGCTTTACGGGAGGAGTTAAAGTACATGGTTGAGAGAGGGATGATCATTGAAGGTTATGTGAAGTGGACATCACCCGTCACGTTGCAGCCAAAACCTGACGGCAAGGTGCGGTTCTGCATAGATTTTCGTAGGCTAAATGGCTTGACCATTACCAACCCTTACCCTTTGCCTCGAGTTGATGACCGCGTGGACAAGATAGGGAATGCAAAGTACCTTACTAAAATTGATCTTGTAAAAGGCTACTGGCAAGTACCCCTGTCGGACCGAGCTAAGCAAGTTTGTGGTTTTGTGGTAGATGGCAAGACCTACCAATGCAACGTAATGCCTTATGGGCTTAAGAACGCACCTGCCACGTTTCAGAACCTGATGAACGATATTTGTGACGAAATCCCTAACTGCACGGTCTACCTTGATGACGTGATAGTGTATGATGACGATTTTGAAAATCACCTAAATCACCTAAGGCACTTAGAGACCCTGTTTGGGAAGTTGCACGATGCTAGGCTGGTGGTGAACCTGAGGAAGTGCGAGTTTGTAAAGGCTACTGTGCAGTATCTTGGCTTTGTGGTCGGGTTAGGCCGGGTGTGCCACCCCCTGAGCAAGATACAGGCTATCAATATGTTTCCCAGGCCCACCACTAAGCGCCAGGTCATGCGGTTCCTAGGTATGATAGGCTATTATAGGCGCTTCATCCGGGGATACTCTACTGTCTTAGCACCATTAACTGATCTACTGTCGAAGTCAGTGAAGTTCTGTTGGGCTGCGGAGTGTCAGAGGGCTTTCGACCTAGTCAAGCACCTGCTGTGTACACATCCGATTTTGAGGGCCCCAGACTTCTCCAGGAGTTTTCAGCTGGCGACTGATGCCAGCGGTGTGGGTGCCGGGGCAGTGTTACTGCAGACTGATTCCGAGGGCTTGGAACACCCAGTGAGCTTCTTTTCTCGCAAGTTAAATTCGGCACAAAGGAATTACTCGACTATAGAGAAGGAACTTCTGGCTATCGTTTTGTCGCTCAAACATTTCGAAGTTTATGTTCCAGCCTACGGCCCGGTAGTGACGATTTATACGGACCATCATCCCTTGAAATTCCTAAATCAGTTTCACAATCGGAATATGCGGTTGACCAGGTGGTCCCTTATGCTCCAAGAGTATAATCTCAACATTCAGCATATTGCCGGGAGTGAGAACGTGATAGCAGATTGTCTATCAAGGGTTGATGATCCAAGATAGTCGTGCACGGTGTGTGGGTTGAGCAGGAGTAAAATTAGGCTATCATAACGCCGTCCAAAAAGATTATAAAACAATAAAATAAACGAGATTTTTTTTTTTTTTTTTTTTTTTTGTAAGTCTTTATTGTTGTAGCATGATGCATGCGATATTGTGTTTTATGTATAATTCACACTTCAGTTGTTGTGCACCTTTTGCAATTAGTGGCAGCTAAGGGTAGCAGGTCGGTTGGTTGCCTGTCAGGTTTTGATAATGCTTCTTAGGTCGATTATCTAAAATCTTGGGGTGGCTGTGATGCACCCCAGTGCTTTGCAACGCAACCTGATTGTACTCCTTGGTACTCGACTGTACCGCCCGTGATCTGGCTACCGTCAGCCGCAATGTATATTGAGTGTGACAACTTATAACTATGTTCTTTGTATCTCTGCAAAGGTCTCGTCATGTGCTAACCAGTGGTGGGTTTTGTTTTAAGCCATGTCGAGACCTTCCATTTAATATGTAGTATCAATAGAGAAGTTGATAGATAAGACAATGGGAGTTCAGAGAGAGAGAGTGAGTTAGGCTTCAGAGCAAGAGGGTAGCAACGCGCCACGCTGCCGGCCGGGTGAGTTGCCAGACGTATGGACTGGTTGGCAGCCCTGCGCTTATAGCTAGGCGCGACAGGGTTGGTAGTCCATTCTTGCCTGGCTACGCTGCCTGGGCTGGGCCCATGTTGTCGTACAGCACACTGCCTGGAGGCTGGCTGCGTGTTCCATGACCAGGTTGCCTAGAACCTTTGAGATTCTAACATCCCTTGCCCTCTCTCCCAACTTCTCACTGTTGCACTCTTTCTCTCTGACGACATTACTCTCATTTCATTCTTCTCTCTATTTAACCTAACAAGTGCGCATGGGGGTAATTGGAAACGTCCCCCTGTGCTGACGTATTTGAGGTGTTTCCGTCACTAAAATATTCATTGTACCATTAATAGCATTAATACTTATCCATATGTGCCTATTATGGGTTGATTATAAAGGTATTAACCTGAAACAACAATAAAACGAGTGAAAACAGCGTTTGGATGGTCAAAATCGGAGATATAGCCCGCGAGTTGTATAATGTATGGGTGAGGCAAGCTGCTTTCCCGCCAATTTCCCCCAAGGCCACTGAGACACAGTCGTTCGATACTCTCTCTCTCTCTCCTTGCACTCGCTTGCCATCAGTGATGACAACACCCTGCTTGCAACTCGCTAATGTTAGCACGAAAATATACCTCAGAATAAGGGAATAACAGGGAAAATAGGTGATAACTGAAGGAGAGGAGGAAAGTGGGGAAGGAGGGGAGGTAGAGGACTGAGATTTTGCATGGCCCAGGGGCCAAATTTTTGTTTTTTGTTTTTTTCGATGTCAAAAGTTGATTTTTGTTTTCACTCACTCATAAGAGTCTCCCCGCAGTCCGCTGGGGGAACTCTTAAGAGTCTCCCTGCAGTTCCCGGGTTAAATGCATAACCTTCCCTTGAGGTCCTAAAGGAGTTTCAGCACTCACCTCTCGTATTACTCTTAGGACAAGCATATATTTACATGTATTAGATTTAAGGGGTTAATGTGAACAGCGATCTTCTTGATGAGGATAGTTGGTGAACGTTCTACATGTTCACGAGTTATATGCCCCGCTCATCATCCCATTTGTGACTAGACTGGTGCCATGTGTAAGAGCCCGACCATGCCCAGGAGTTGTCTGTAGAGGGACGAGGACTTAGCCTTGATTTGCATACCGAGCCAGGAGCGAGTGTAGTACCCGAGACTACAGCTCGCTCGTAGTGCCGGTATAGTAGAGTAACGTAATTTATCTGTCCTTGTGTTCTCTACGGTCTTCTCCTGGGTTCTCGCTTTCGGTGATGGGACTCGTTGTTCCTGTGACTTGGCCTGCTAGCTAGAACACATGGGGATGATGAGTGGGATATATCTTTATTTTACTATGCATTGCAGCTCTCTTTAAGTATATGTATGTAACCCTTTACAATACACATTACTCACACACAAGACAACACCATTAATACTTTCATGTATCAATTAACTGCACTGTCGTTTTGCTGCTGAGTTCTGTTGCGTAGGGCGCATACGGACTCGGAGGGGAGACAGAGTGAGAGAAGCGAAGTAGCCTATGCGGTAGTAGGCTACCGGCGCAGTACTGTTGCCTGCAACCTTTTAGTTATTCCAAGTATAGATTCATTATTATAATAAGTGACTACTATTTATGTTCCTCCCATGTGTATTATTAGGTATCTACTGGATCATGAACATCTTGTATGCTACATGCTAGTGCATGTTAGTAGGGGACAGTTATTGTAGTGCACACGCTTTCAAGTAGGCGTGTACATTTGTCATTTAGCATTTCACTGTCATACCTTTAGCCTGCTTCTATTCTACATTATTAGAGGCTTAATATTAACGTAGTTTCTTGAGTATTGCATTTCTTTAGTAATAACGTAACCTATAAATGTCTGAGGTAGTTTAGCCTCATAGCCTACCCCTGTTGTACACTTTCGCCGAGTTAAGGTACCTCGTTACCGTAGACGATAACTCTGTAGGGCGTTGGTGCTTTTGTTGTCTGGAGCATATAGTATTTGGGACTGGAATCGAGCGTGTCGTTGTCACTTAAGCCATTTCTGTCCAACGATCAAGAATCCCGAATATGTATTGCCGATCCAGCCGTAACACCGGTCAGGTGATACGCCCGATAATGCAACTCTTGATAGCCTAAAGGCTAACCTATTCATAAAGGCGTCTATTTTGACGGCTATTTTTTCGGTTATTTGCCCCTGCTGGCAATACTGTATATATGATGGTGAAAATATGTCATGGGGGGAGGGGGGGGGGGTGCAAAGCCCCCCTCAACATATTATTGTATCCAATGGCATTCAAAATAGACAGGAACTTTATTGCAAACGTCCGACACCTCCCCCGCCACCGCCATGTTTACATGTGTCGATCGCCGTGGTTAGGTTCGCGTCTATTTTGACGGCGATTTTTTTCGGTTATTTGCCCCCTGCTGGCAATATATAGGCCTAAGATGATGACAATATGTCATGGGGGGGGGGGGGGGGGGTGAGGGGGGGCCTCAACAAATACCTCTAACCTCTGTATCTCAAAAAGGGCTAGAGCAAATTGACTGCAAATTTCCACATCTAGGCTATTCCTTGACTGACTCTTCCCAAATGGTAGCCTAGAAAATATTAGCTTGATCACTCTAGGCCTAGTTGTTTTTTAGTTACAGAGGTTATAACCTAGGTCATGATTTCATGCCTACTTACAGCGAATAGACTAGGCCTATTGTAGATTGGTAACATATTTGCTTAACCCGGGAGCTGCGGGGAGACTCTTAAGAGTTCCCCCGGCGCACTGCGGGAAGACTCTTAAGAGTCAGAGAAAATAAAAATCAACTTTTGACATCGAAAAAAAAATATTTTTTTATATTTTTTTTTTTTTATTTTATTTTTTTTTTTTGGCCCCTGGGCCATGCAAAATCTCAGTCCTCTACCTCCCCTCCTTCCCCACTTTCCTCCTCTCCTTCAGTTATCACCTATTTTCCCTGTTATTCCCTTATTCTGAGGTATATTTTCGTGCTAACATTAGAAATCCGATTGGAGGGTGTGGTCATCACTGATAGCAAGCGAGTGCAAGAGAGAGAGAGAGAGTATCGATCGACTGTGTCTCAGTGGCCTTGGGGGAAATTGGCGGGAAAGCAGATTGCCTCACCCATACATTATACAACTCGCGGGCTATATCTCCGATTTTGACCATCCAAACGCTGTTTTCACTCGTTTTATTGTTGTTTCAGGTTAATACCTTTATAATCAACCCATAATAGGCGCATATGGATAAATATTAATGCTATTAATGGCACAATGAATATTTTAGTGACGGAAACACCTCAAATACGTCAGCACAGGGGGACGTTTCCAATTACCCCCATGCGCACTTCAGAGGTTAATAGGCCTAGGCTATGTTGGCTGTGCAATTGTCTCGATTTTACTATTTTTACCTAATTAGGCCTAAAGCAGCCTCAGTCTATTCCCAACCCCCAAACAGTATCCCATGTTAAGCCCTAGGCTAGGCCTAGGCCTAATCCCACTCTCAATCAAAATTCGAACTGATAAATTCGTACCTACCGGTACGAGGCCTAGCCTAGGCTAGGCCTAGGCTATATTTTTTGTGAATAGATATAGAAAATGGTTTAAAGGAAAGACCATCCTATTTTATGTTCAAATAATATGTAATAGCACTGTGTATGGTTGTATTAAATTTAAATAGTGATAGATGTGTATATTAATGGGGTAAATACTCCGAAGTTGGCATACGTTCAGAAAATAATATGTAATAGCACTGTGTATGGTTGTATTAAATTTAAATAGTGATAGATGTGTATATTAATGGGGTAAATACTCCGAAGTTGGCATACGTTCAGAAAATTATAGTGCAACACTGTTGCCGCGATCCCCGTAGGGGTGGCCACTTCCATACTGACCACCCTATTTCTTGTTACTGCTTTCAGCGTTCCTATAACCCTCTTCCCCTGTTATATCCTCTTCCGCACTTCTTCATCCATAGTCCCATCTTTACTCAACACACTGCCCAGATACTTAAAAGAGTTGACGATCTCCATAGCCTGACCGTTCAGCTTCACCTCACACTCTGTGACTTCACCCTTTTCGAAGACCATAACCTTGCTCTTCCCCGCAATTACCTTCAAATTCCGTTTTTCGCACACTGTTCCAAACTCATTTACCGGACCCTGCAACTCCCATTCATTATCACTCATCAGAACTCTATCATCCGCAATCAGCAGTGTCAGGAATATTGTGTCATATTCCTTTGATAGGTGTGAATAATCTGGTTAGGCTGTCTGATCATAGATGGCGTCGTTCATGAGAGCGAGTGTTGTGTGTGTGTGTGTGTGTATGCGTTGGTGAGTTTCAATTTTGGATTTGATGCTTTACGAGACTATGTGATACTGTACAGGTATGCGTGCTAGTGTAGATTGATTCATTTGAGCTTCAGATGGTTTGTAAGTGATAGTTGTATAATTAATTTCTTATTTTCTTTGAGGTGGATGTTCGGGGCATCGAATGTTAATTCAGTGTGTGTTTTGACTTTTATGAATTATTGAGAGATGATTTGGTAGAGGACTTAATTCAGTCAGTCAGTACATTCCCAGCACACGAGGATTACAGTCTCTTCAGCTACTACGGTGTAGCAGCGTGTGTGCTGGGGGTCTGCCACCAGAGCTCTTACTTATGAATTTTGACCAGGATCTTGCCCATGATATATGCCAAGAATCTAACCTTAGTCCGGTCCTGATGTGGCCATTTCGGTCTACCTGGTGCTTTGACCGAGTGGACCCATCCGTGTTCGAGTGTGGGCTGGTTCTGTTTGGTCTGAGGCGAGTGTAGGACTTGGATGAGGGAGAGGGTTGGTTACTCTTCGAGCCCTGCAGCTGTTGACGGGTCCAGGATCGGCATAAAAGTACAGTGTGGTGACGCCAGGTTGCCTTGTGGGAGCCCTCACGTATAGTTCTCGGGGCTGTACTGCAGTTTCTCAGCCTGTGTGTGCCCGGACAGCCAGGAGTTCAAGTCAACCAGTGAAGAGGAGGGGGACTTCTATAGTCATCATTTCCTTGCATTCCCTCTGGAGACCTAAGCCGTATTAGCCTACCTTAGGACAGCCAGGAGTTCAAGTCAACCAGTGAAGAGGAGGGGGACTTCTACTGTATATTCATCATTACATTGCATTCCTTTTGAGACCTTAGCAGTAATAGCCTACTTTAGGACCCTCTCGTAGTCTACTTAAAGTTGTCATTCAAGTTGTCATTCAAGTTGTCATTCATGTGTCTTTCAAGTTGTCATTCATGTAGTCATACTTATTTGAAAGTTAATTAATTGACCACAAACTAATTAACCCTAAGATATTCACCACTGCACCCTTCTTTATAATGCGAATGTCTTGTAGTGTGAATTTGGGTGAATGGTGTGAATGTGTGTAAATGTTATGGGTTTCTTTTTAATTACTTGTAATATATATATTTTATAATATACTTTTGAGGTTATGTATTTTCTATCACTAATCCTTATCTTATGTAGGCTAAGAGAATGAGTTGTTAATTTATCGAGTGTATATCAAGTTACTCTGAAATCACGGAACCTACCTAGAATATCAAAAGTGATTTCCTTTACAAGCAGTATAGGTAGTTTCCACTCAATTCCCTCCCTTTTGAGCGATACACCAACATCCACTGCTCTTGATATTATTTCTTTCATGACTCCATCCATATATACAGTGAACAACCACGGGGACATCACACAGCCCTGTTTCAAACCAACATTCAGGTCAAAGAACTCGCTCTGCTCACTCTCCACACGTACTGCTGCCTTTGCACCCTCATACATGCTTTTCACTGCTTTCAGCAACTTGCCATCTACTCCGTCTAATCTAAGTACTTTCCACAAACCTTCTCTATCCACTCTGTCATAGGCCTTCTCCAAGTTCATAAAGGCAACATACACCTTTTGTTTCTTCTCCACAACACAATTCAGGGTAAAAATCTGATCTACACATCCTCTTCCCTTCCTGAAACCTCCCTGCTCGTCGCCTATCCATTTCTCCGTTCGCACTCTCACTCTCTCAATCACTACCCTACTGTATACCTTCCCTACTTTATTTTTGTTTTGTTTTTTAAGAGACAATGAACGGAGGAAGGAAAAACACAGATAAAACAAAAAGGTCCATGTGCCTAAAGGCATTCTCTATTCATAAAATGTTTGTAACAACTGGATTTAAAAATTTGTAGATTGTAAGTTTGTGGAAAGCAATTCGAGGGAAGTGAATTCAAAGAGTAGTAGTTCTAGGGATAAATTAATTTTGATAAGCAGAAGTTCTGCATTGTGGAGGAGAAAGTGTAAATTCATGGGCGGTCTCAGCTGCCCTAGTTCTACGGGGAAAGATGTGGAGCGGCGGCACAATTGAAGCAAGTTCCTCGGTACAATTGCTGTGAAAATATCTGTAGAATAATGCAAGGGATGCAACGTTTCTTCGTATGGATAATGTAGGAAGGTCCTGTGTGATTGCAGGGTTATTGATTAATCTAATAGCTTTATTTTGAATTTTGTCCAACTGCCTCAATGCAACCACTCCACAGAGGTGAACAGTAATCCATCTGAGAACGCACATGACTTTTATATATTACGGCCAACTGCTCGTCAGTGAAGAATTCTCGAACTCTGTACAGGAGTCCCAGTTTTTTAGAGGCATTCTTAGCAATGCTTCCAACATAATGTGTCCAGCTCAAGTTAGTAGTTAATGTTACACCGAGAATGTCAATACTAGGGGAAGTGGGAATATTTACATCATTAAAAAATATATGGGAGTCAGTGAGATTCTGTTGGTTAGAAAATTTAATGTACTTGGTTTTCTGTGAATTTAAGGAAACTAGATTCTTTTGTCCCCATTCATTAATTCTAGAAAGGTCCTGGTTCAGAGAAATTGCAGTGTTTATTTTTGAATTTATAAGATCGGGTTGGGTGAAAGAATTGGTAAATGTGAAGGAACTGTGGAGTGTTGAGTCATCTGCGTAGGAATGTATTGGATTATGAGTGGTAGATATGAGATCATTGATATGAATGAGGAACAGAGTTGGGGCCAAAACTGATCCCTGGGGAACACCAGCATGTATTGAGTGAAATTGAGAATAAAGGCCATCTACCATTACACATATTTTTCTGTTATGAAGATAAGAAGAACTTAGTGGAACTAATGATGCAAGGCCATAGTGTGACATCTTCGACAATAAGGATTGATGCCAGACTCTATCAAATGCCTTTGATATATCCAGTGCTATTGTATGTGTTTCACCATGTTGGTCTGTAGCTTGGTTGATATGATACGTAAGAAGGCAAAGAATGTCTGCAGTTGATCGACATCGTCTTAACACCTTACGAGCGGCCTATGCGGTTTATTTATATGTACCGCCCAGCGGGGTGTTTTTAGCCAAAATAGGGCTGTTTACGTGATCATTTTCATGCCTAAATAAGACCCAGAACGTAAAACAAGTACCTATCCCTGAAAGGGCATAAACAGAGCTTTCGAATGACACCATAACGATCCTTTTATGATGGCTAGTTTTCTTGCAATAACCGTGCAACGCGAGTGCAAAAAGCATGTAATTCGGTACTTTCCCCATATAATTCAGTATGTAGCGAGTGAGAGAGGGAGGAGGGAGCTGAGATTCGTGTCAGTAGGTTCGCCGCGGTGGTCTGGAGCAGTCATACGCTCGCTAGTCTCCTGCCACCACTTGTCTCTCTCTCTCAGCAACATTACGTGCTGAAATTGCCACTCGACCTATGTCGAGCGCCGCCACATAGTCCAGCTTTATTTAACTCGACTTATGTGGTGAGCCGCTAATTAGGGGTTAAACCATATTGACTATCACTGATTAATTTATTATTTTCAAGATGCTTAATTATGTGATTATTTAATATAATTTCAAAGACTTTACCAAGAGTGGAAGTTATAGCTATTGGTATGTAGTTTGATGGATCTGAAGAGGCACCTTTTTAAGGAACTGGATGGATGTTTGCTTCTTTCCAGGGCACTGGGAAGCATGAGGTATGAGTACACAGACGGACAAATTTTGCCAATACAGGAGCGCTCGCTCCTGTATTGGCAAGGAGCAATTCTTAAGTACTATTGGAGGAATTTCATCTGGACCAGGAGCCTTATCTACTGAGAGATTCTGCAAAATAGTTTTGACATGTCTGGTGTGGATCTTAAGTGAGGGAAATTCATGCGAATTAAAATTAAGTACAGGGACATCTTGATTTATTTCATCTAAGGTTGAGTTGGTGGAGAAAATATCCGCAAGAAGGTTAGCTTTACCTCGTGGGTCACGTACAAGATTGCCAGTCGGAGATTTTAATGGTGGAATGGATGAAGCAGTAGTGAAGTTGGATTTGAATGAGTTAAGAGTAGACCAAAATATTTTGTTATCATTTGGATTATTTAGAGGTTTCTTTGCCTGCTTGTGGAGAAAGTTTGATTTAGTTAGGTTTAACACAGTTTTGGCATGATTTCTGATGTTTCTAAAGTAATTAAAGGCTTCATGTGTTTTTGATCTTGTGTATGCATTGTAGGCTATTGCTTTTTGTTCAGTTACTCTAGCACAATTATGGTCAAACCATTTAGGTGAATTAGATCTTTTACTGTACTTTTGATGAGGTATAAAAGTTTCCATTCCAATTTTTACAAAATCTTGTATGTGGCTCAAGGTGGAGTGTGCTTTATTAGAGAAGAAAGAGGTCCAGTGAATAATAATAATAATAATAATAATAATAATTATATTTATTCAGTTAGCAATTTACAGAGTTGGTACCACATAGTATGTTACAAATATGACATGTACCAGCCTTGCATAATTCCAACTAAGGATAGCCCAATAAGGCCGTTAGGCGTATTTCCATTGGGGTCCTTGTGGGATTAGGTTAGCTGGGGAAAAGGGGAGGATAAAGAAATAGATACTTTAGAGAAAGTATTTCTAGAGGGTTATTTTAAGATACCTTACATCCTATAGTAAATATCAGTAATCAATATCAATAAAACAACCTTGAAGACCCTCCCAGTCTGCCCTATCGTAATGCCATTTAGTCACCAAAACAGGTTCAGAGTGGGAAGGTGTGGTAGGTGATAGACAGGTGGCCTGTATCAGACAGTGATCAGAAGATCCAAACGGGGACCTCACTGTAACATCATAATTTTCTGAACTGGTTGTTATAAATAAGTCCAGTAGGTGGGAATTATGATTAGGATTATCTGGTACACGGGTAGGTTGGTTGAATAGTTGAGTGAGATTAAATGAGTCTGCAAATAGCTCACATTCAAGACCAGCATCATCAGTCCTGGCTGAATGAGTGAGCCATTCAACATTATGGACATTAAAGTCACCCAACACAGTGATTTCAGAAGAAGCATTCAAGTTGAGGACACTGAGTTGTGAGGACAGAGAATCAAAAAGACTTTGCTCTGGAGGAGTATTTGGGGAACGGTAGATGCAACATATGTATTTAAATTTACCAGCCGAAATTAATTTGTATATAGAAATAATCAAAATAGGGACAATTGAAACTAGTAACCTCCTCCAGGGCAATTTCAGATTTTGCGAAGCAACATGCACCTCCTTTAGGTCTGAAATTTTGGAGCAGTTGATAACCTGGAAAATTAAATCTAGACGTGTCAGATGTGGATGTTACTTGAGTCTCTGTCAAAAAAAGGAGAGTAGGGGATTCTGCTTGAAAAAATTGGTGTACATAATTGATCTTAGAGTGAAGTCCCCTTATATTGCTAAAGAAAAAGCTGCACCACGAGCAGCTTTGGGACGTTGCAATGCTCTTGACACAGTTGCATGATGATGACCGGGAGGGCCCTGTGTCAATGACCCAACCCTGCCGGGGGTGGATATCCGAGGGACCACCAGGTTTTCTCTTAACAATTGTACTGCCATATTTATTAGGTAAAGGTGTAAGGTGTTACATGTATGATATGTAGTGGGAAGAGTAGTGTTTTATGGATAGAGGATAGCGATGTAGGGCAATGTCGTGAAGTTGGATATGTATGTTATATAAAGAGGGTTTTCCTGATACCCCTGATGTGTGAGGCAGAAAGATATGTATCCAGCTACCAAGGCATGGGAGAGAAAATGGAATTCAGGCTATCCCCTGAGTCTCCCGAAACCTTGGCGGTAGTACTTCCCTGGGCGGGGCTGCCTACCCCTACTACGCTTAGAAGACATATTCCTCGGTGGTTACCACATATTCCTCTTTCCCCTTTGCCCTTATATAGGGGGACTATTATGCCAGTCTTCCAGTCATCGGGTGCACTCCCCTTCTCCCATGCTAGTTTGCACATTTTCCATACCCCTTCGATCACTATCTCACCAACGTAACTCAACATTTCCCCACACACTCCATCTGTTCCTGGGGCTTTCCCCAACTTCACTCTTGGCATGGCTTCCCACACTTCTGACCTCCTGATCACCACCTCCTCCTCCCCTACTTCTCTTCTTCTCCCTCCCATACCATATCCCACTATGTTTGCTGGCTCTTCATTCCTTACATTTAGCAACTCATTGAAGTACTCCCTCCATCTTTCGACTCTCTCTTGCTTCTCGGCTAGCGTTCTCCCATTCTTATCTTTCACACCCTTACTGTTTCCCCTTGCTACCTTCCCTAACTTGCTTGACTTCTGGTGATGGGCTGGTCTATCAGAGTGAGAGTTGAGCGTTCTCTGCCATACCCATAGCTTACTCTGATGCTCATTTTACTTAGATATTTTCTAGATCTCAAGTGACGCCGTCCCTTCCGAGGATTGACCTCTCAATCTACCAAGATTGGATGCCAAAGAGTCACATTTTTCCCTTGCCCCTCAACTTTCTCTTCATAATTGCTGAGGGGCACAAGGCCCTAGGTGGGGCTTTGATTTCCTTGGCGCTTCCGCACCCTCCTCAGCTCCCAACCCTTAAACACCTTGCTCATCTCCTCCACTTCCTCTATAACTTCCAGGTCGAACCCACCCAGTCGTCTTTCTACTGCTCGCCTGTACTCTTCCCTGATTTCCTCCACCTGTAACCTCTCCACGCTCCTCACCATTCCACCTTCCTCTCGCCTCCCTCCAGCTCTCCTCACCCACTTCTTTTGTATCCTAACCTTAGCTACTACTACATAATGATCAGACAGACCCCCTCCAATACCCCTATACTCCCTAGCAATCAGTGCCTATTCAAAAAATCCCACTATATATGATGATGCAAGGCATTTATCGGGTGTCTTCCCCCGAAAAGATACAGGGGGACGGGTTATTGATCGGAATGTAATGAACCTCTACCTAACAAGGAAGAAATCGGTTTATGGTAAATGCACAATGGCTGAAATACAACGACAGTACTAATCAAGTCGGGAGGATAACAAAAATATACAAAACAATTAAATTTGGCGTTGGAACCCAGCAAACCAAACACAAATATTAGTATTTAATGGGGTAGCGGGCAAATTGTTTGAGGTAAGGTTGGAATTTGAATGCAATAACATTTTTCACCTCTCCGACCCTATTTCAATTAATTATTTGTACATTTTGCCAAAGAATAATAATAAAAATAATAATACAATTGTACTACACGATTCTTTGTTATTGTAACTTTGCACATAGATGTATTTATTTATAGGAAAAACCACATCCTATCCAGTATTTCACTTGCCGGAGTTGAAGTCTTTATGCACAATGTTCCTTAAGTGATTGAGGCTGGGTTACATGTGTATATTTGAATATAATATGCATGTTACATGCCCCCTGTTAAAAAAATGTGTTCCACCAACATCCTAATATATAGTAAAGACGAAAATATATATTCAAATGGTTCCTTTACAAGAGATTATTTATAAGGATTATAGTAAATAATTATTAATAATTGAAAAAGAATGAAACTAAATTCAGATAGAGTACAAGAATTTCATATGACGTGTAAGTGAGTTGTATTTGTAATAGGGACATCTTATATCTATATTTCCTCTCCAATGAATCGCGGGAGCCCGGATTCGAGGCATTATTTATATAGATTCCCGGTGTAGGACAGGTTTATTTTGTTTCCAACAAATAGGATATCATAGGGCAAATTAAAGAAAAGAAAGTCAACAGTTTCTGGAGTTACGTTAATATAGGGATTCTTGCTATCTGAGTATAACAGTTTCTGGAGTTACGTTAATATAGGGATTCTTGCTATCTGAGTATAACAGTTTCTGGAGTTACGTTAATATAGGGATTCTTGCTATCTGAGTATAACAGTTTCTGGAGTTACGTTAATATAGGGATTCTTGCTATCTGAGTATAACAGTTTCTGGAGTTACGTTAATATAGGGATTCTTGCTATCTGAGTATAACAGTTTCTGGAGTTACGTTAATATAGGGATTCTTGCTATCTGAGTATAACAGTTTCTGGAGTTACGTTAATATAGGGATTCTTGCTATCTGAGTATAACAGTTTCTGGAGTTACGTTAATATAGGGATTCTTGCTATCTGAGTATAACAGTTTCTGGAGTTACGTTAATATAGGGATTCTTGCTATCTGAGTATAACAGTTTCTGGAGTTACGTTAATATAGGGATTCTTGCTATCTGAGTATAACAGTTTCTGGAGTTACGTTAATATAGGGATTCTTGCTATCTGAGTATAGATTCTTCAAATTACTGTGATGTTATTCATGTGAATGAGAAACGTGAGTCGTGCATGTAATCACCTGATAGAGAAAACGCTTGGTATCAGAGACTCAGAGTAAAGAGTAAAAGAGTTTATAACATGGGTATATATGGATAACAATAATAAATACATAATACAGCCATAACTTGGTGTATTTTTTTTGTTAATTTTTATGCTCCTCCTTTCTCCTTCGACTCGTTTTCTCCGCTGATTGACCCTGAAGGTTCAGCGATCACGTCCTTCTGCATCAAGCTTTTCAGATTTGCTCACAGCTTGTAGCAGGCACCAAGTTTGAGGGCGGTAGTAGGACAGGTCAGCTGGGAGGTGTCCAACAGTCTTCCTGTGAACATCAAATTCTTGGCAGTATGATGTGTGTAAAAAAGTGTTGGTGTCTGTAGTTAAAAGTTTGGTGTCGTGTAGTTAGCTAACAAATATCCAAGTGATATAATTAAATTTACTTTGGATGGTGTACCGGTAGTATATATTTACCTAGCTAAAATGGACAGTAATCAATTTTAGACTGTAAATAATAAAGTTCAATAAAATTATCCATATATGAATATTGGCAAACATAAAGGATTAATATTATTGAGTGTATAGGCCTACGGCTATCAGATATATTCGTTTGGCACTTATCAATATCTGCGGAGTTGCCGTTAACATTTGCTTAAGCGATCGCATGTGTCACAATTATAGCTACTTTACATCGCAATGTAAGGGGTAGGCTTTATAATTGTCGTTAAGCTACTAAACTTGTATATCTGTATGAGTTGAACATACATAGAATAATTAAACACTCGTCACATATAACTAAATGAATTCATATAACGGATATCAAATTTTAGATCCAAGACATACATTATACACACTCATAAGTAATTGTGATTTTGAGAGTTCCAGTTTAGAGCAAAAATAGGGAGTTAGGGAGTTAAATGCAAAAATGGTCTGAAGTTAACTTTCTGACCATCTGTGTAACCAATATTAATTCCACATCAATATTATTGAAACCTCTAGCATTGAGATTTTATTGGTGGGTCCTATTTTTATAGGAACTTTTTGGTGCGTCATTTTTCACAACCTGTGTGTATGAAATTGTTTTCATTTGGTTAATTTAACACAGTTAAACACAAATGGATCCGTAGTTATAAATTCTTATACATCGCAATGTATGGTTCAGGTTTTATAATTAATTAAGTGGTGAGTTCCTAATGAATATTACCTTTGTAATATCAAAAGGGTGTACAACCGTGTAGGCCCTACACATCCAATTTCACATTTTGGGTAAATGAGAAATTGTTCATTTGATTACATGTATGAGAGGGTTAAAATTTGGTTGTCAAATACAGTTAAACACAAATGAAGGTATAATTATAATAATTGATTGGGATCAATAGTTTCAAAAATTACCATCAATACACATTGAACACATGTTCACATGTTCGGTGAATGTAGTCAATTATTCAAAAACTAATCCCTTGGGTTTAGATGAATTTGAGTAATTAAAATACTGGTGTTAAATAGTTTATAAATCAAGAGTAATTTTTAAGAGTTTGAGTAAAGAGTTAGACGTGTTTCGAGTATAGAATTGACTGTTGGAATGTTAATCTAATTATATATAGCTATTCTAGCAGATGTGTAGTGAGTGTCTGTGTGTGTGAATTGGAGAAATTAGATATCCAAAACAATATGGATAGAAGAGGTTGGATTAATGTAGTATTAATTACTCAAAACACCTAGGGTGAGGTGAGGAAGGTTACATTTTAATTTCCCTCACTGTGTAGTGTCATGATTGGGCGTTGGAGTGAGTTTGGAGTTACTTTGAATTCTGTCCTACGTTTGTGGTATTTAACCTGGTGTATAGAACTGTTTTCCTGGGTACTCCGTACACATTCCACATTATCTCCTTGTAAACCCCCAATGAGAACTTGATCCATGTGTGGTAGGATAATAAGTTTCACTTTTGACATAGCTTCTAAACCTAGAAGCATGTCGGTGTTTGTTGGGAGTTTCGAAATTACATAGAAAGGCAGATTAGCTGTGTGCACTTCTGTAAATTCTACTGAAAGGATAACCTTAGCTAAGGTTTCTAGGTGGTTTCCACTCACAGACATAATCTCGATATCTGGGTAAGATTCTTCGAGGTTCAAGTCCTTCAAGCTTTTAAATTTAGCAAGGATTATAAGGTTTACTGGAGAGTCTGTGGCAAGGGATAGTTCTATATCATGAGTACCACACCTAGCAGGTAACATTAGTGTGTTTTCATTAACACTGTAAATTGTGACAGTTTTACGTTTGGATGTTTGGCAGGTTGCACGTTTTAGCTCAGGCAAAGCAAAGACCATTTTCTCACCAACAGTAATAATTGTGGGAGTTGGTGGATGTGGGAGGAGTGGGCGTGCTAGCGCGGTGGCTATGTAGTGATATGAAAGAGAAAGTCATCTGGTGTTGTCTGACGTTCGTTTCGTTAGGGGGATGCATATAGGGGAGGAGGGGTATAGTGTGCGGAAGGATAGTGTAGTAAGAGGATGAGGGGGTGTGTTGCGGTATGAGGTTTTGGTAGTGAGATAGCGTGTATGTGTGTGTGTTCACTTATATTCACTGTGGTGTGTTTTTATATTAATGATAATACATCATGCATACCTGTTGTATTTTGTTACATCAAATGAAGCGTCGATATGTGCAGAGATGTGGTGTGTAGTGATGTGTCATCGTACGTCAGGCAGGCCAGGGCGTTGTTGTGTCTGCGGGCTGTTGAAGGCGTCTTGATGTCTGGCAGGTTCTATTCACTTTGACTGGGTGTTTTCTTGTTTGCTTGTTAGTTTGCAGGTAGCTTGGAGTGGTGAGTAGTGATGATGATGGGGTAGAGATGGTAGGCGGGCTGATGTAGCCTACATGAACTTGCTGTAGACTTGCAGTGATGAAACAGGCAGATATACACCGGAACTGTCTGTAGACTTGAAGGTGACGATGGGCGGAAGTAGATTGTAAACAGGAAGTGATGTGTTGAGGTAGGCAGGAAGCTGGTTGGGGCGATGAGTAGACAAGGTAGTGCTGAAGATTGGGTGAAGATTTGCTTGATTGTAGGTCGATTGTTTGAGTATTGGAGTCAGGTAGGGCCAAGTGTTAGTTATGATTCCAAGTGTATGTTCTTTTAATGCAAGGTCGCCATGTAGAAGACCATGAATCGTATGGTATTCTCGTGCAATATTACATTGAATATTATATATAAAGGGGGTAAAGATAACTCCATTGTGTTATAAATTATATTGAGTTATAGAGTACAGTTTTATAATATTTAGTTGTTAAGGTATTAGTATTGAGCTTAGGGTAAAAGGGGTTTGATCTAAGTCTCTTGGTGATGCTTAGCAAGTGTGGCAATATGTGGTAATAAGTGCTTAAGTGGCATATGGCAGTGTCTAGCTGTAGCCAAGATGAGAGACGGGAGTAGCTGGGATGTGTGTTCTTTTCTGATTGAGATCCCAAGGTAGATTGAGTTCTCTGTGTCAGTGCGTATAGAAGAGTGAGTCCTTAAACTACCGTTTCCGGTATATATAAGGCGTTTTTGCTGACACACCTTTCACTAGGTGGGCCAATTGCTGATTCGAGTTGTGTATTGTTTACATCCTGTGTTGTCATTTGTATTGCTTACTGTGAAAAAAGGCGAAAGTACCGGTATTGAGTCATTTGAACAAACAGATGGAGCTTGTTGCAGGGACTTCAGGTGTAGAAAGTGGGCAGGCCGCAGATGCACCAGCGGTTGTGTTGTCTGCAGATTCCCTACTGGCACTCAGCTACCTCGATAAGCAACTGGCTGCTCAAAAACGTATTACCGTTGAAACTAAGAAGCGCAGACGACTGGAAAGAAGGCAAAATAAATTGAATGAAGTTGCTTCAAAAAGACAAGAGAGACTACACAAAAAGGATCAGAAATTACAGTTAAAGCTCGAGGCCGCCAATGTTCGTAAACGGAAACGGCAGGCAAAGGTAGCAGCAAATGATTCTACCGTAAAAACCCCAAAGAACTCAAGAATTGAGAATCCTGAAGAGCTCAAAGCAGTGCCTATCACCAATAATGAACACTGGGTGGCATAACCGATGAAGAAAGGATACCCCAGACTTCTGAAGGAAATCGAGAAGCGAGACGAAAACCAACGGAAGGAACCAGGGAAGCGGGACGAAAACTTGCTGAAAGAATTTGCAATAATGATACAGGGAGCGCCACCTAGAAAAAAAGCAAAACTATTAGAATAAATATTAATAAGACAAACAGTTCTTTTATTTCACCGTTTTATGTGCAAATACACCGCCGGAGGCGTCCCACCGGAGGCCAAGCCCCGGAGGGCAAAGCCTGGGCTTGTTATAATACACATATATATATATATATATATAGAGATATATATCAGTCATCTTCTAGAATATTGATGGAACATAGGGTGACATAATAAGTGATTGAGGCTGGGTTACATGTGTATATTTGAGTATAATATGCATGTTACACAGGTTAGTAAGGCACGTAAGACACTATATGAATAGCCTATTCTCTTACTAAGAAATTCAGGTTAGTAAGGCACTATATGGAGAGCCTATTCTCTTACTAAGAACGAAGTGGCTACGGGACACCTCCGCCCTTCTGCCTCGTGTGTCCTGCCCAGATACAAGTCACAGCCATCGCCGCGCTATACGGCTACGGGACACCACTGGTCATAGGAGCACCCTGCACCATCTAGAGCTCCGCTTCTCCTGTGTGCTCCGCCCTTCTGCCTCGTGTGTCCTGCCCAGATACGAGTCACAACCATCGCCGCGCTATACGACTACAGGACACCACAGTAAGGCTGGGCTACGGGACACCACTGGTCATAGGAGCACCCTGCACTGTCTAGAGCTCTGCTTCTCCTGTGTGCCCCGCCCTTCTGCCTCGTGTGTCCTGCCCAGATACAGCCATCGCTGTTCTATACGACACATTATACGAAGCATGACCTAGGCTATACGACGCATTATACGAAGCATGACAGAGAGAGAGAGAGAGAGAGAGAGTTACACACTCACTCTCTCTGAGTCAAAGATATTTTAGCTAACGTCTTGCCATAATCATCAGCAATGAG
Source organism: Paralithodes platypus (assembly GCA_032716605.1). NCBI lineage: Eukaryota > Metazoa > Arthropoda > Malacostraca > Decapoda > Lithodidae > Paralithodes > Paralithodes platypus. The sequence continues at coordinate 4,345,602 of CM064492.1, forward strand.
TGCGCTCACTCTGTCCTGTTAAAGAAATCGAGTTGTCAATTATTTGTCCACGACATCTTTCACCCACAAAAATTTAGGAGAGAAACTACCTGGCCGGGCTGCTCTACCTAGAGAGAGACTACCTGGCCGGGCTGCTCCACCCAGAGAGAGCGACTACACGGCCGGGTTGCTGCGGCGTCGCCGCTGTACGGGTCCCTGTCGTGATTTTCACACACAAAGCTTTAGGCGATCTTCTGCTGTCCAACGTGAGTTGATGGAACTTGAGTTGGTGGTGAACCTTTTTTCAGGAGGGTCTAAATTTTTGTGGGTGAAAAAGATGTCGTGGGGAAAATTACAAGCCATCTTTTTTTTCGAGAAAGCTACTTAAAATAATATGAGGGTGGTGTACAAATAAAAACTGTTTGGAATTTATATTTTATTATTATATCCTTTTTGGGGGTTATATATTGGTTGTTTGCTATGTAGTCACCTATATCTCCCACTTTCTTAACTTTACGATCGAGTGACCTAAATCTTACTAAAAAATTCATGTTAGTAAGGCACGTAAGGCACTATATGAATAGCCTATTCTCTTACTAAGAAATTAAGGTTAGTAAGGCATTATATGGATAGCCTATTCTCTTACTAAGAACGAAGTGGCTACGGGACTATGAAGCATGACAGAGAGAGAGAGAGAGTGTGTAACTCTCTCTCTCTCTCTCTCACACACACACTGTGTCTGTCTATCTCTCTCTCTCTCTCGTCCCGCTTCTCTTGTTCCTTCTGTTGGTTTTCGTCACGCTTCTCGATTTCCTTCAGAAGGAGTTCGTCTCTCTTCTCTTGTTCCCTTCGATGGGTTTCGCAGCTTTCTTCAAATGAATTCCGTAACTGCTCACACTCTTCGAGTTGCTCGTCCATCTTCTCTACCGCCATATCGAAATCCTCGACAGATATCTTCAGTACTGCCTTCATGTCTTCTGGAGCGAATTGGGCCTCAACTTCAGCGTCACACTGTCCTAAATCTATATACTTTCGCTGGAGCGCAATGTCTTCTTGAATTATGATTCCGGTGTCTATCAACCTCGAATATTCGTCAGCTAACGACTCTTGTTCCAAAAACACATCAGAGTATACGACGTTATCTAACACACATGGTCCCTTTTCCTTCTTCTGGATAAAAATACTCAGCGCATGCCAACTTGTGACCCGAGAGCAGGCAACATATAATTGCCCATGAGAGAAGCACCGTGTGTGGTAGAGGTAAAGGCCGCAATGTTGGATGGTCTGGCCCTGCGCCTTATTAATTGTCATTGCAAAACTTAGCTTTACAGAGAATTGGAACCTGGAAAATGCCACCGAGGAATCGTTGGCCACCAACTTTACCCTGGGAATGCAAACCTGCTCGCCATCGTAAGTGCCACCCAGAACCCTACCAACAATGATGGTCTTCTTCAGGTTGTCAACGATAATTTGTGTACCGTTACAGAGTCTGGGTGGGGATAGATTCCGTATTACCATTACCACGGCACCCACTTTCAGCTTGAGTTGGTGTTCTGGTAACGAAGAAGGGTTTAGTTCATTGAGCGTGGAAACCTGATACTCCACATTGTCTTCCGAATTCAGTTTGTCTTCACTCAGATGAATCTTCTCCTCCTCTGGCAGCATATCTAAGATCATAATGTTGATTTCGGAAACGTCAACGTTGAGAGGCGATATGATGGTACGACCGGCAAAATAGCGATGATCCCCAATGTGATCGGCGATATCAGGGTAAACACTCTCGATGAACTCTGTCTGGGTATGATAGAGAACGCCAAAGTTTTTGGGGATAACGAAATGTGGAGAGCTGCTCTAACCTATCTGTAGTAGCCGGCTGACAAAGGTCGTGTCTTTCCAGTATGCCCATCCTGTGATAAATTTGCCCCTTGACCTTGTAACACATTGCGGATTCTGACATAATTATTCTCGAGCTTTCCTGATGTGGCAAAAGACGTGAAGCAGAAGGTTAAAGAAATCGTGTTGTCAATTATTTGTCCACGACATCTTTCACCCACAAAAATTTAGGAGAGAATAACTACCTGGCCGGGCTGCTCCACCCAGAGAGAGACTACCTGGTCGGGCTACTCCACCTAGAGAGAGCGACTATCTGGCCGGGTTGCTCTACCCAGAGAGAGACTACCTGGTCAGGCTGCTCCTCCTAGAGAGAGCGACTATCTGGCCGGGCTGCTCCACCTAGAGAGAGCGACTATACCTGGTCGGGCTGCTCCTCCCAGAGAGAGCGACTACCTGGCCAGGCTACTCCACCTAGAGAGAGCGACTACCTGGTCGGGCTGCTCCACCAAGAGAGAGCGACTACCTGGTCGGGCTGCTCCACCCAGAGAGAGCGACTGCCTGGCCGGATTGCTGCGGCGTCGCCGCTGTACGGGTCCCTGTCGTGATTTTCACACACAAAGCTTCAGGCGATCTTCTGCTGTCCAACGTGAGTTGATGGAACTTGAGTTGGTGGTGAACCTTTTTTCAGGAGGGTCTAAATTTTTGTGGGTGAAAGATGTCGTGGAAAAATTACAAGCCATCTTTTTTTCGAGAAAGCTACTTAAAATAATATGAGGGCGGTGTACAAATAAAAAAACTGTTTAGAATTTATATTTTATTATTATATCCTTTTTGGGGGTTATATATTGGTTGTTTGCTATGTAGTCACCTATATCTCCCACTTTCTTAACTTTAGGATCGAGTGACCTAAATCTTACTAAAAAATTCAGGTTAGTAAGGCACGTAAGGCACTATATGAATAGCCTATTATCTTACTAAAGTAATTCTGGTTAGTAAGGCATTATATGGATAGTAGGGTGGCCCTTATTTTCGAAAGTAAGAAATCCTAACCTCTCACCCCCTGGCTTTGTTCCATTCCTAATGAGACATATTGTGATCAAATTTCGTGACGATTGGAGCATATTTATTGGTAGTCCAGCAAAGTCTGTTTGGCTGTTTTTGTGCTGGTTGGCGGAACTTACCTGGCATGCACCAAAACCCAGACACAGCATCAAGACTCCTTCAAGACTATCTCGACACATTACACTACAAACAGACTCAATTTAGCCCCATCTAAATCCACTGCAACCCTCCTCACAAGCTGGACAGTAAGATCACGATTATGCCCCGGGACCCAACATAAACAACACACCCCTAACACACACACACACACACACACACAAAATCCTAGGAGTAACATAGGACACCCAATGACATTCAAACAGCACACCACAAACACGAAACAAAAGCTGACACCCAGACCTAACGCCCTCAGATCACTTGCCCACACGAAATTTGGACACAACAAAGAAACCACCACCACAGTCTACAAACAATACATAAGATCAGTTATGGAATACGCAAGCCCGGCCTGGGCTTCTAACCTAGCTGAAACACATCATAAGACCTTACAGACTATTCAAAATAAAGCCCTGAAAATCATCACAGGATGCACAGCTACTACACCCACAGGTAACCTACATCAAGAAACCAAAGTCCTCAAAGTCAAAGATCATCTAGACATGAGAGGCACACAATTCCTGGCAGCAGCCTCCACGAATCAACACCACCCACTACACTACATGGCAACATACTCACAGACACCAAGAAATATCAAAACAACACCCAGCACACGCTATCACACACAAATACTGTCTTCTCTCCCTCCCTGCCCACCCCAAACCAACTTCCAGAAGCACATCCATACTCATATCACTCGCCGTTCCATCCACTCACTCATAGACAACACGCAGCTGCAAGCACGACCTCCCGAAATACATCCTTCTGAATCCACCCTTCCTCGCGAGGACAAAGTCCACCTGGCCAGGCTGAGATGCGGACACCATCCAGCTCTTCTGAGCTATCAGAAGTGACTGGATGAATCCGTCGTCGACACCTGCCCAGGCTGTAACACAGCACCCCACACCATTAAACACATCATAGAAGACTGCATTTCACACAACCACTTACGCCAACAACACAATTTACACTCTTTGAGAGCTCTGTGGGAAAGCCCGACCGTGGCCATGACACCAATATGGGTCGGAAAGGCCAGGATCCCCATTAGGGGGGAGCAACACATCATCAAAAAGCTGGAAGGTCTATTCCAAACCTGGAAAGACCTAAAACGCTTGAGGGATCGAAGGACACCAGGGCAGGTGAAGAAGGAGGAAGCTTTCCGGAACTCATTGGACGACCTCTTTGATATCGCTCACGCGGACGCCCTGTCTCTCATTGTCCTTCAAGAGGACAAGGATTTTTTCCTTGCTCAGCGAGAGAAGGGCCCGTAGAGCCTTCATGGGGTCCGCGGACAATTCCCTGGCCTCCAAAGAACGGAGAGCTGCGGAGAAGAAAGAGGCTGAGGAAAGGCGTCGGGAGAAGGCCCGTGAAGAAATGAAGGCATCCACCTCAGCAGCCGTCTTTGCTTCTTCAAGCAGCAGTGCTGAAGGAGAGGACAGCAGCAGTGCTGTGGGAGAGGACAGCAGCCGTGCTCAGGAGGCAAAATCCTGCTCTCCACCCAAGCAGCCACGAAGAGCTACAAAAAACATAGTTTCACCAACTCTCGCAGCTGCACTGGATTGTACTCAGCTTTCCGACCGAAAAGCCACCATCGTGCTGACAGAAGCTGCAAAAAGCCTCGGCCATGACACTACGGACCTGGCCATCAACCGCACAACCATTGCCCGGTCTTGACGTCAAGCCAGGAGACGTTTCGCGGAAAACCTCAAAAAGGACTTCCAAGCGGATGTCCCCTTGACTGTCCATTGGGATGGAAAACTCCTTCAAGCCCTGACAACCAAGGAGCATGTGGATCGTCTGCTTATCTTGATATCCGGAGTAGGAGTCAGCCAGCTCCTCGGCGTCTCTAAACTCCCTTCGGGGACCGGTGAAGCGCAAGCTCAAGCTGCTTTCCATGCTTTGGAGGAGTGGGGAGTGACAGAGAAAGTGGTCGCCATGTCTTTTGACACGGCCGCTGCAAACACGGGACATCGGACCGGCGCATGCGTCCTTCTGGAACAGAAGATCAGAAGGGATCTTCTTTACTTGGCCTGCCGCCACCATATCATGGAAGTCATCTTGGCTGCTGCTTTCGCAGCTGTGATGGGAGGAGGGACTTCCGGGCCCGAAGCGCTCCTATTCAAGAGGTTTCAAAGCCAGTGGGATTTAATCGACAAGGAAGCATTTCAACCTGGGACTACGGATGATGCGGTGAATGCGGCGATAACTCCAAACTCATCGAGGTCCTCGGGCATATACCTCCTCGTGGAGTTCGATTCCGAGCTCCTGGTCCAATGCACCATGCACGATGGATGAGCAAGATCATTTACGCTTTCAAGGTTTGGATGTTCAAGAACCAATTCCGACTGACAAACCGTGAGGAGAAGGCTTTGAGGGATCTCTGCATCTTCGGAGCTCTTCTCTACGTCGAGGCATGGATCACCTCTCCTTCTTCAAGCTCCTAGGAAGGACTTGCACCTCATCAAGGCTCTCGTCGACTTCCCTAACCAAGAGATAGGCAAGGCTACATCAGAGAAGATTAAAAGGCACCTCTGGTACCTTGGAGAAGAAACTACAGTCCTGGCCCTTTATGATGATGCCGTATCTGTTCGAACGAAGAAGGATATGGTCAAGGCAATGTTGGGAGAAATGGCAGAGAGAGACATACCCGGCCGGGCTGCTCCACCTAGAGAGAGACTACATGGTCAGGCTTCTCCACACAGAGAGAGCGACTACCTGGCCGGGTTGCTCTACCCAGAGAAAGACTACCTGGTCGGGCTGCTCCACCTAGAGAGAGCGACTACCTGGTCGGGCTGCTCCACCTAGAGAGACCTAAAATTAATGGGAGTAACTGGTACTGTGGTGCTTCGTATAATTCGTCGTATAACTAGGTCATGCTTCGTATAATGTAAATCGGAAAATAAAATGGAATTTTTCATGTTTTTCTTTTATTTGTCCTAGGTTTTTACAATTGTATCGACAAATTTAGTGTTTGTACAAATAAGAACGGTTTAGAATCAGTGCAATACCACCAAGTGTAACTACACTTTTGTATATTGCTCTGCTTCGTTCCCCTTCTACACCCTATATATCGGTGTCGATTTTACATATGTAGTTACTTAGAAATATCGCATATTTAACCCTCTCACGACCATATGACGCAGAGGTTGCCAGATTAGCAATAAGAAATAGAGTTCTCTCACTCCTATAATTACCTCTCTAAAATTAGTTTTCTGCCCACAGCTAACGCAAAGACAACTGCAGAGGTTAAAGTAACTAAACTAAAGGTTTCTAAATACCCTGATGGTAACAAAGGCTTTAAATTATCCCTAATAGGCTCAAAGTTGCGTCAAGAACGTGAGAGGGTTAATTTAGTCTGCCATACAATAATCGTTTTCTCTAACAACGCAATATAGAAAACATCATTGCAGGAGTCTGGGCTACATAATTATATAAGCACTATGGACCACCCTGCAACGTCTAGAGCTCCGTTTCTCCTGTGTGCTCCGCCCTTCTGCCTTGTGTTTTTTATAAATAAAAACTGTCTAGAATTTATATTTTATTATATCTTTTTTGGGGGTTATATATTGGTTGTTTGCTATCTAGTCACCTACAGTATATCCTCCACTTTCTTAACTTTAGGATCGAGTGACCTAAATCTTACTAAACAAATCAGGTTAGTAAGGCACATAAGGCACTATATGAATAGCCTATTCTCTTACTAAGAAATTCAGGTTAGTAAGGCACTCTTATAATTACCTCTCCATAATTAGTTTTCATCCCACAGCTAACTCAAAGACAACTGCAGAGGTACTCCTAAAAGGTAATTGTAATGTATCTGTGACACAAATACACCATTTGATAGCTTTAGTGTCAATCTGGAAAAAACCTGGCCTGCTTTAGGTATATAGGACATTGTGAATAGAGACTTCTTAGGGAACGTTATCTTGCAACAGGCCTGTCCGAGATACTAATGTTAGGGAACATTGTGATGACTAGTACATATTTCAGTTATCTGAAGATATAGCAGCTTGAGATTGTACGTAGTTTCTACAAAGGGTATTTTGCAATGGTTAACCTAAAAATATGTTTGGAATAATCATTAGAAAGTGAGGTTCTTGGTGGGGTGAGGTTAGGTTAGGTTCAAACACGTCACAGGAAGATAATTTTTGTTTGGCTGTGTCAGTGTTCACCAACATAATTATACTTAGGTTAACTAAATTGAATAGGTTACTAATAAATGATATCACACAAATATTCTCACAAAAGTATTGGTCAAAAATCAAAACTAGCCAAGTATTTTAGTTCAATATGAGAAAATACCCTTGTATACCCAAAATAGTTATATTTAACAGAGAAATACAGTTGTGAAGGGTCAAAACATGATTTCCCAAACAGGCCAGTACCCTATGAATATTGAAATATTCCATTAGATGTCCATTTCCAGACATAGTGCTTTTATGACTATGCAGTTGAAAAGAACTCTGAAAGTAGCTTATACCATGTTATTTTCGTGAAGCTAAGAGTATAAACAGTACCGGAATAAAGCCAGCAAAAATCACCCATGACAAATGTGCTGTCCCAGTTCCGGAGTGGATAAGTCTATTATAACTAGATACAAGCTACGGACAGAACCCCGCTCATTGTTGCCTAAGGCGTCTGAAAAAAAGTGAGCGGGCATGATTGCATGGAAGCTTTTGATATATTATGGAATTTTATTACAGAAATGAATTTTGCAGTTCATTTTACCCCTTGTATCAGATTTGTAGGTTCGAACACTATCAGAAAATTGAGTTATATGAGATTGTTCATTTTCTTCCCTATGCAGTGGTGACTTTCAGTGGCCGCTCAGTTTGTGTTGAATCACTATTTGTACCATAAAAACACATTTATAATGAAACTGCCTCAAGGAAACTTGGGGGAAATGTAGTATATGGATCGACACACAACATATCCTATAATCAAGTTAAAAAGACCAATTTGAAGATGTTTTATGACCTCCCCAATATTTGGTGACTTGAGGCAAAATCTGGGGGGCCAGACGGTCTTGTTGACCTAGTATACCCTTCATACATCCCGAGCTCCCCGGGTCCCTGTTTACGCTAGAGATGATTGCTAGCGCAGCTGATAGAGCCAGGGTGTCCACATATTCACCCCTGTTTTTGGTGTCCTACGACATCGGGAAGTGGGTTAAAAAATGGACGCAAGTTGGGCTCAGTAAGCAATCTGGCACTACAATGTTCCCTAAAAATTTTCAAACCCCCATATGAACCCCTAGCCCGGAAAGTGCAGGAAGACTCTTAAGAGTTCCCCCGGCGGACTGCGGGAAGACTCTTAAGAGTCAGAGAATTTTTTTTTTTTTTTTAAACATCGAAAAAAAAAAAAATTGGCCCTTGGGCCATGCAAAATATCAGTCCTCTACCTCCCCTCCTTCCCCACATTCCTCACCTCCTTCAGTTATCACCTATTTTCCCTGTTATTCCCTTATTCTGAGGTATATTTTCGTGCTAACATTAGCGAGTTGCAAGCAGGGCATCGTCATCACTGATAGCAAGCGAGTGCAAGAGAGAGAGAGAGAGTATCGATCGACTGTGTCTCAGTGGCCTTGGGGGAAATTGGCGGGAAAGCAGGTTGCCTCACCCATACATTATATAACTCGCGGCCTATATCTCCGATTTTGACCATCCAAACGCTGTTTTCACTCGTTTTATTGTTATTTCAGGTTAATACCTTTATAATCAACCCATAATAGGCGCGTATGGATAAGTATTAATGCTATTAATGGTAAAATTAATATTTTAGTGATGGAAACAGCTCAAATACGTCAGCACAGGCGGATGTTTCTAATTACCCCCATGCGCACTTCTTAGGCTAGGAGGTGTCGAAACAGGAAATGGAGTTGTTCGGACCACATGAGTAGGCAAAGATCTATACCCATGCAAAAGCTGAACAAGCCAGCTCAATTATTTGCCTAAAACGAATTGTCCTGTCTTGTAGAAGGGTGACCACTCTCAACCCTCCAACTATCGTCCAATTGCTCTCATCTCTTGTCTTTCTAAAGTTTTTGAAACTATTCTTGCTTCCAAATTTCTTAAGCATTTCTCTTCTCATAATCTGCTCTCAGATCGCCAGTATGGCTTCCTTAAGGGTCGTTCTACTGGTGATCTTCTTTCATATCTTACTAACTCTTGGTCATCCTCCTTTCGGGACTTCGGTGAGACTTTTTCCATTGCACTAGACATATCGAAAGCCTTCGATAGAGTCTGGCATAAATCTTTAATTTCTAAACTACCCTCCTTCGGTCTCTATCCCTCCATCTGTGCTTTTGTCTCTAATTTCCTTTCCGGCTGTTCCATAGCCGCGGTTGTGGACGGCCATTGTTTACTTCCTCACCCTATAAACTCCGGTGTTCCTCAGGGCTCTGTCCTATCTCCTATTCTCTTTCTAATTTTTATAAATGATCTCCTTAACTGTACCTTAATTCCCATCCATTCATACACAGACGACTCAACCTTACACTACTCCATTAGTTTTTCAGAACGCCCCAGCCAGCAATCCCTCAACGACAACCGTAATGAAGCCATAGAACTCTTAAATTCTGATCTAAATACTATTTCCAATTGGGGCAGAGAAAACCATGTTAACTTTAATGCTTCCAAAACCCAATTTCTCCATCTATCTACCCGTCAGGATCTCCCAGCGGACTATCCCTTGTTCTTCAACAATACAAAAATCAACCCTTCATCTTCTCTCAATATTCTTGGTGTCTCTTTTTCTTCTGCTCTCATTTGGAAGGACCATATTACCAGTCTTGCTAAGGCAGCCTCCCAGAAGCTGGGTGTGCTCAACTGCTATTTTTCCCTGCACAGCTTCTTGCTCTGTACAGGGGCATAGTGCACCCTTGTATTGGGTATTGTTCACATGTGTGGGGAGGTTCCTCTCACACCGCTCTCCTAGACAAAGTTGAAAGGAAGGCCTTTCGTATCATTAACTCCCGTCCACTCACCAACTCTCTGCAATCTCTCTCTCTCCGCCGCAATGTTGCATCTCTCTCGCTATTCTATCGCTACTATAATAATCAGTGTTCCTCAGAGCTATCCCAGTGCATACCACCTCTTTTACATAGGGCACGTCTTGTACCCGTCTTGCAAAACAATCCCACCCCTACTCTGTGCAACTCTCCAACCCAAGAGTGAAACATTACTCTCAAACTTTCTTCTACTCAACAGCTGAGCTCTGGAACTCTCTTCCAGAATCAATTTTTCCCTCTTTCTATGACTTACATTGCTTCAAACTCTGTTTGTCCAGGCATTTTAGCTCGAACTTCCCTTGATTTTGGCCCTGTCACTCTTTCAACTATGGGGGAGATACTCGCTATAGGCAGTTATGCCTTTTGCCTCCCTCAATCACATAGAAAAAAGAAAAAAAAACAGGGGCCATCTCAGCCAATATCAACTCACTTCATAGCTGACTCTCGAACATTTCATGTTTAATTTCTAGAGTAGGCTACGTAAATATATATTCCAAGCATTCCCATAACTGCTACAAGTGTATTTTAGAATGTAAAAAGAGCAATATATATATGCATTGCATATATATATATATATATAATTATATTGTTATGTTTATGGGCGAGGTGAAATTACATAAACAAATAGGCTAAGTATAAGATTAAGCACTGATGACAAAACCCTGCCCAAAACATCCAGGTTCAAAGAAAATACTAGAATAAAAAAACATTGTTTAATAAAATTAAGTATATAATGTAAAAAAATAAATAAAAAAAAAAGTCTCTTCAGGACGAGAAATAAGAATATATAATGCACTAAGATTATCAGAAAATATGCAAGGACAAAATATATAACTATACACCTTTACTGAAGAAGTGCAAGGTATAAATATTTATATAACAAAAGAAATAATATTTTCTCAAGATCACTGGAAATGGTTCATATATGTTTAATAACTTAAGGAAATGCACACAAGCTTACTAAAAGCAATACAAGTAATAAATACAACTATTTAAACTTGAGAACATATTTCTTCTAAAAATATAATAATAATACAAGCAATTCAATAAGGGGTAACTCAATTAATCTGATCAAAATTCACAAACTTTGAAACTAATCAGAAATGAATTAGTGCTTAACACTTATAACATTAACACCTTACGAGCGGCCTATGCGGTTTATTATATGTACCGCACAGCGGGGTGTTTTTAGCCAAAATAGGGCTGTTTACGTGATCATTTTCATGCCTAAATAAGACCCAGAACGTAAAACAAGTACCTATCCCTGAAAGGGCATAAACAGAGCTTTCGAATGACACCATAACGATCCTTGTATGATGGATAGTTTTCTTGCAATAACCGTGCAACGCGAGTGCAAAAAGCAGGTAATTCGGTACTTTCGGTACATAATTGAGTATGTAGCGAGTGAGAGAGGGAGGAGGGAGCTGAGATTTGTGTCAGTAGGTTCGCCGCGGTGGTCTGGAGCAGTCATACGCTCGCTAGTCTCCTGCCACCACTTGTCTCTCTCTCTCAGCCACATTACGTGCTGAAATTGCCACTCGACCTATGTCGAGCGCCGCCACATAGTCCAGCTTTTTTTAACTCGACTTATGTTGCTCGCCGCTAATTAAGGGTTAACAAATGCAATCAAAAGGAAATGATAGAATACTATGAATTTACAGGAACCTCAATGATAATTAATTATTAACTGATCACAAGATAATACACAATATCACTAATAGGCTATGCTCAACACCGGGAACACAGGTATGAAGACTGCTTTATCTATGAAGGTAGCAAGGAGAGATTATTGTAGCACTTCACTAAATATAATGGTTACTATACAGTATGTACAGAGCAGGAGAGAGAGGTGTGATGCGTGAAGCTGGTCAGTTGAATCTGGAGTCCGACTGAGAGTGGCCGCACGTAATATATAGGCCTCACGAATCTAGAAACTTCCACCACGATCTCGACCACACTAGGCCTACTGCCGCCACGCGTCTAGAAACTTGGCACGAGACATGAATATGTGATTGAATGACGCAATCTCAAGTCACACTCCGTATCAAATGACACTCTCCAAAATGCGCACATTAACCCTATCATAATTGCATTTATTTATAATATATAATATTTTAATTCACATTACATAACAATATATATATATATATGAATAAATAAATATATATATATATATACAGTATATATATATATATATATATATATATATATATATATATATATATATATATATATATATATAACTAATTTGGGAACATTATTGTTTTATTGTATATGCCTAGGCTGATGACACGTTTAATTTTATGTATTTATTATATTTTTCGAAATTATATGATAACATCCTCATGACAAAATTTACCCATGTGATGCCACACATCGTTTAATCTCTGATCTAGGCGATGCATCACCCAATCCACAAAATCCCTTATATTGTTAACGATTTTAGTGCCATTATCTTATCATCATCCTACGAATAAAACTATTTCAAGCTTTGTGCGTTCAACATTGTCATTCAAGCGTACCTTAAGTTTAGCTCTCAACCACTTTCAATTTGAAGGAAAACTAGCTACAGGTAGCCTTGTATTTTGTCTCCTTGCACATTGGCAAAAAAATTCATAGGTCTGGATTCACTAGCTGCAATATTACATCTGACAAATACTCCTATCATCCTAAAGAACACTAATATGAGCATTAATTTTAACATTTTAACACCCTCCTTGCACTGGTTTAAACCAGTCCCAGTCCTGCGTCACGTGGAGTCGGGATGCTTGCGCGGACCTTTTTGTTTTGTTTTTCTTAATGTTTAGCTTTGTTTGATTATATATTTTTGATTTGAGAATACACATAGGACTATTACATACACAAACTTACGAAGGTTGATAATCTAAAATAAAATGAATACTTGCAAATCATGTTTATCTAACCATCTAATTAGGGCATATTCAAACCCAGGCACCCCGTTTGCTAAAACATTAGGACATACATTGGAACATAATTATAAAAGTAAGTACAAGGAGGATCACTTTCCTATCCTCGGTATGGCACTGTACAGTTAAAGGAAAATACAAACTTGCTAATCTACTAAGCCTATAAATCTTAGCATTCTGAAATCCAATGCTATTTCAGCATATAATAGAACAACAATAACTAAAATAATAACATGTAACACTGTAATGCTAGTGTAAACAAATGAAAGGAATAGATAATGTTGGTACAAAAAGGTTAAATGTTTTAAAGAATGTGAATTTGAAAGAAAAAGACAAAAGGAGGATCAAAATTCCAATCTTGGGAGTGCAGGGTGTAGGCCTAAGGAAAAAGGAAAATCTCTAGCTGCAGAGCCTATCAATTTATTTCTAACCAACAACTTGCATGTGGGCTATTGCCCTCAGATAGCACAATTTGTCAGCCTCTTGATCATAAGACCTAACCTTCAATGCAAGTCTGTTTGCTAGCAGAACGTATACATTTTTGGATCGTTCAAGATTTTGAACCCTAGCATTTTGCAATGTTAGTCTATGAATTCCAATACCTTTTCGGATTCCATTAAAGAACGACCACATTGTTGGATGAGAGCACATTTTTTTTTTTTTTTTTTTTTTTTCTATATTCCAACTTACTTCCTCTCGGGCATAGGCTGAGAGCCTTAACATTCACCGCTTTACAATGAACAGTGAAGCCCGTGAGGTCTTGTTCCAGTCTAGGGAGTGAGACATGTGAAGCACGTAGAGTACAACGAGCACCTGCCATCTTGCCTTCACATGAGGCACGGTGCTCACTCATGGCCCGAAACGACCCCATCTCTGAAGCCACCTCGTTCCCGTGCTTCACTGTCTCACCCCCTACACTCGGACTCTCACACTTACACACACACAACGCCACCTGTTGAGCAGATAACTCACCAGGCATTGCACCCCTATAGCATATTTTGAATATGGGAATATTCATACAGTGCTATTTAATCAGGGAACAATGAGGGTATTTTATTGACGTTTCGGTGGGCTTGTGGTAATGCACTGATACCAGGTACAGCACAAATTCCATCCCAATAATATCTTCCCATTGATACATCGGGATTTGAACCCGGGACCTTTGGATTACCAGGCCAGTGGCAAGACCACTCCACCACACCTCCCCACACATGAATAGTGACTTGAGAGAATTGTGGAATCCTTCACAACAATTTGTGGTCTTTGGTGCAGAAACTTGTGCATCTTCATAATGATTCCACAACTGTATTTCAAACCTTGGATTTCTAACTCTCCCTCCTACTCGAGGTCCATGAATGTATGTCAACTCAAAGTAAGCAAGCAAGTCATTAGTTTCTGGCTCATCTGGAAAAGTGGCTCCCAACTCTTCAAATATCTCTTCTACTTCATCAACTGGTACAAAAGCAAGTGCTGAAAGTGACTTCACCAACATTGCAAAATCATGCTCATTTTCAAATCTCACTTTGACACCCAACTAATTTACCTTTCTGATTACTGACTGATTGAAATGAAGAAAACAAAACCTGAAATGTGTGCTTGAGGAATATAGGTTTGACTCCTGCAAGGAGATAAAGAAAACCTAATATTTAGTAGTGCCCCATAATCATTGACGATTATGCCTATTACATAAGGCATCCTCTTCAAACACTCATATACCGTAGTTTGAATCTACCGCGCAGAGCATAACAAATTGAGGAGCCTTCATCATGAGCGCACGCAACCTCACTCATGGTTCGTCATTATGAAATTGGGTACTCACTACGAAAAAACTTCGTCAAAAATAACAAATAAAAAGAAAATAAGAATAACTAATCATAAGCTTTCCATAACTTCGTGGATGTACTTGTGTGGATCTTTGACCAGACGCTGACTTCAGGCGTCATTCTTCCTTCTCTGTTCTGCGCTCAACCTGCCCTTACGTGCCTCCCCACGCTCCGCTGGTTCCGCATTTGGTGCGTCCCAAGTGAGTTTTTTCTCTTTGTTTACTCCGGGATGTATTGAGTATGTTACGACCTGGCACTCGGGTACACAAGGGCTCTCAATCAGGACTCGAATACGGCTCGCTGCCACAATGGAAACACATGATCCCAACCCCTGAGTACTGCCAGCCGAACAAAAAACACCAATACCCTCCAGAGTTCAATCTGCTATAACGGGGTATACAAGAACTCGGTACTAGTGTTCAACAACAGACTAATAAAGAGACAGGAATGATCTAGTCTGGTCAACAATCAAACAATGAAGTAAGAAACAACAACACCAAAGAATAGTTTTGGCCGAAGCCGAAGTAATCCGCCCTTGACTAAGAACTTAAGAAGTCCTCCACCCTCTACTTCGGATCGGCACTATTACGTTACGTTAATTAATAGTCCTTAAGCATCGAGCAAGGAATCTTCTGAAAAAAGTTAGATGCTTCTCGGATGCTCGTAAGAAGTACGTATCGGATTTTGAACAGTAATTCAATAAGCAAAACACAGGCAATTAAATACTATTAAAGGTTTAAATTGGCATAAGAATAATTAAAAGAATATGCAATAGTAAATGGCAAACATTAAAAAGAAGTACTCCGCAAATGCAACGGCAATAGCCTACTCGGATTGTGCTCGTGGGCCACTAATCACTAAAGTAGCCAAGCGTGCAACACATGAAATCAATAGTGCATAAACAATATCATACATAAGGAAAGCTTCAATACTATTCTGTATCTACTAATCGAGTAAAGTCTAGCTGGGGTACTGTGGGCAAAAGGTAGCAGTGACTGAGCAAAAACGGCTCATAGCCTAGCGAAGTCTTCACAACTGTTTAAAGTATTACGTTAACACTAACAAGTGCACTTTGAGAAATCCAGATCCCTTGTATCTGGTTTTCTCCCGGCTCCTTGACAAAGTAAAAACAAACTGTTAATAAAGTACAGGGTGGTTAGGCTCTTGCCCTCACGCACTGTAAATTATTAACTCAACACAGTCAGCCGCGAAGACAACCTAGGCTTCACTGAACCGAAACGAGTATGCAGGTTTATCGCTTAACCACTGCATCAAACAACAACTCGTAACACAGAAAAGCCTTACCCCAGTCTAGCATTACCTAGACTAGCAGAAAACAGGAATAATAATAATAACACACAGGGAAATGCATATACAAGTGCAACAAACATAAATCAATCCTATTCTAAGTTAACCCTTCCAAAATAGGCTATCTAATAGGCAAGTATCTAGTGAGAACTTAAGCGATAATACGTTGGCTGACTAGCTCTGCACCAACGGGACCATGGAAGTTAAACAGGCAGGGAAAAGAGGAGATAAGAATGTAAGGTAGTAGAGAAAGTTCACATCAGTCAGAAGAATATATATAGTTAGCAAGGGAAATGAGAAGTCGCTCTGCCTAATGACTTCTGATGAAAAAATGGCTAGACTTCCCTTTTATACCCGGCCCTCTAGTGAGCCCAACGTGAACTACTAAGGACCGCCCACTGACAATCATTACGTAATTTCTCTCTCTCCTCTGGGATAGACAAAGGCTCCCCTAGCACTGAGGGGAGGGGGGAGGGGGGAGTGCTAGTGAGTTAGGCCCACCTCCCGCCTGGCGCACCCACTGACCCCCCAACTGTGGCGGTTTCTCTTCCCATCATTACAAATAAGTTTTACACACAATACTTATAACTAATGATATAAAATAGAACTCGTTGACTCAGATGAAAACAAAATACTTATTCATAATACTTATAGTACAACGGCTCACATGAACTAAGTTAGGAAACTCTACATAGACTACAGCCAAAGTTCCTGCCCTGACGATCCTAGCGAGAGTGGGGCATGACTAGGCGTTCTGTACAGCATGCTCACACTGGACATGCGTCACACCTCCCCCAAGATTTTACTTGCTCAACCCTGAGCTAAAATCTGACAAACACAGAACCCCATCAAGCCCCTCACACCCAGCGACCGCATGGCACTAAAACAAAGCTGAGTTTATCACCAAAACACATCTTATTATTAAAAACAAAATCACATTTTATAACTCCTCCCAACAATAGCAAAAAGACACAATATCATGCTCCCAGAGCGAGCTTACAGCAGCTCAGCCGTTTGATAGTTCGTGGACTACTCAAACTCTATAGGCTATGACAAACTTATACGATTATCTATATCAAAAGAAAGAGTTTTTATATGATGTTTATATTTTAATATGTTTTTCCCGGCTGCACTATAAGGGCAGCCTATTTTCCTCCACTCAAACCCACACACCTGTGATAGCCTACGACTGATCATCCACCCTTGATAAACAATCCGCGATCACATTGTCACATCCAGCAATATGACGGATGTCCAGGTTATACTCCTGCAACATCAAAGACCACCTGGTCAGTCTCATATTGCGATTGTGAAATTGATTCAGGAATCTCAAAGGGTGATGATCAGTGTAGATAACCACGACTGGGCCATAGGCTGGAACATACACCTCGAAGTGCCTGAGCGACAGCACAATCGCCAGTAATTCCTTTTCTATTGTAGAATAGTTCTTTTGTGCAGCATTGAACTTCTTAGAAAAGAAACTTACTGGGTGTTCCACACCTTCATTGTCTGTCTGTAGCAAGACGGCACCAGCCCCTACACCACTAGCATCTGTTGCCAGCTGAAAAGGCCTGTTAAAGTCTGGGGCCCTGAGTATCGGGTGAGTACATAGCAAATGTTTCACCAAAGTGAAAGCCTTTTCACACTCAGGTGCCCACAAACACTTTTTGTCTTTAGATAACAAATCTGTGAGAGGTGCCAACACCGTTGAGTAACCTTTTATGAAGCGTCTGTAGTAGCCTATCATACCCAAGAATCTCATAATCTGCTTCTTGGTTGTTGGGTGCAGAAATTTATTGATAGCCTGTACCTTGTTCTGAGGAGAGCATACCTGTCCCCTTCCCACTACAAACCCAAGGTACTGCACAGTGGCTTTTACGAAGTCACACTTTGCCAAATTTACTACCAGACCTGCTTCACTAAGTTTCCGGAACAAGGTCTCAAGGTGCTCACAATGGCTCTCAAAGTCGTCATCATAAATGATTACATCGTCCAAATATACGGTGCAATTTGGAATGTCCTTTACAATTTCATTCATCAGGTTCTGAAACGTTGCTGGTGCATTCTTAAGTCCGTAAGGCATAACATTGCACCGGTAGGTACTCCCGTCCACAACAAAACCACATACCTCTTTAGCACGCTCGGACAAAGGTACTTGCCAGTAACCTTTTACTAAATCTACTTTAGACAAAAAACGAGCATTACCAATTTTGTCAACACTATCATCAACCCGAGGAAGAGGATATGGGTTAGTTGGAGTCAAACCGTTTAACCTACGGAAATCAATACAAAAGCGTACCTTGCCATCTGGCTTAGGCTGCAGTGTTACGGGGGAAGTCCACTTAACTGTGCCTTTCTCTATCAACCCTCTACCGAGCATATACTCCAACTCATCCCTCAGAGCTGGTAGTTTTATGGGGGGCACACGGTACGGGATTGACTTAAAGGGTAGATGGTCCCCCACGTCAACATCATGCATAGCCTGAGTAGTGAGGCCTGGGTGTTCAGCAAATACAGTGGGGTATGAACCGAACAACTGACGGATAGCATCAAACTGCGGCTCAGGTAAATGAGCTATAGCCTCGTCAGCCCTTAGGCTCGAGTTCTCCGCCCACTGATCCGCTGAAACATGTTGATCCCAGCTATCCTCCTCTGAAGCTTGACTGTCCCCCTCTCCTTCTCCACCACGGCCGCAACAAGCCAACACAGGGACAGTGAGAGGCTCAGAGGGGCGCCTCACATACTCTTTAATAAGGTTCACGTGACATAACTGGTTATTTTTCCTCCTGTCTGGAGTGGCAACAAGGTAATCTAAGTCTGAAATTTGTTCTACAATTTTATAAGGTCCAGTGTACTTCGCAGAGAGGGGGTTACCAACCAAAGGCAACAAAATTAATACCTCTTGTCCTACAGTGAACTTCCGGAGCCTCACTTTGCGATCAAACCTGTCCTTCATCAAAGCTTGTGATTCTGTCAAATTTCTACCTGCCATCTCCAGACTCTTAAGCATGCGCTCACGGCTTTCAAGAACATACTTTAATAATGGACAAGGCTGCACAGTCCCCTCCCAAATTTCTTTCAGCATGTTAAGGGGGCCCCTGACACGGTGTCCAAAAATCAGCTCGTTTGGACTAAATCCCAGGCTCTCACCAGGTACCTCCCGAGCAGCAAACAGCACATAAGGCAATCCAAGATCCCAATCCATACCGTTGTCAGCACAACAACACCTGAGCATGCTTTTAAGTGTAGCATGCCACCGCTCAAGCACCCCTTGACTCTCAGGGTGATGCGCTGACGATACTACTGCTCGTATCCCATGCTTTTGCATTGTTTGCTTGAACATGTTGGAGGTGAAATTAGATCCCTGATCACACTGAATCTCCTCCGGGTACCCGTACCTTGAGAAGTACCACAACAAGTTACTGACTACCGTCTTAGCCATTCCATTTTTCATAGGGTATGCATCGGGGTATCTAGTGGCAACATCCATTATGGTTAACAAAAAATTATTTCCAGCCTTAGTGGGAGGGAGTGGACCAACCATGTCAACAATAATTTTACTAAAGGGTGGCCCAATCACAGGAATAGGGTGTAACGGAGCCTTAGGAATAACTTGGTTCGGTTTCCCGACACGTTGACAAATATCACATGAGTTTATCCATGACTGCACATGAGACTTCATCCCCGGCCACCAAAACAATTTCCCCAAAGCCGCCACCGTTTTTCTCACCCCTAGATGTCCTGCCAGTGGTGTGTCATGCGCCAACCTCAGTAGGCTATCCCTGAACTCCCGTGGCACCACCAACTGGTCCACTACTCCGGACCCCTTTTGCCAACTACGTTTAGGGTCTTGAAAACGCCTATAGAGGATGCCTTCTAAATTAAAAAAATCTCCTGGCTGTGCATCGCCGTCCTCGTCGAGCTCTACAGCTCCATTAGCACACGTTTGGAGCTCAGGGTCCTCTAGTTGCAACCGACGTATATCTGAGGGTGCCAAGCGATCTAACTGCTCCCGGAGCAATGCATGACCTTTCCCGATACTGGGCTGCTCCCTCTGTCTCTCTCGATGTACATAACGTTGCTGTCGTGGAGACTCGTCATGCCCAGCCTCGTCACTCTCGATGACAGGCCCAGGGGCTACTCCAGAATTAAGTAATGGTGCTAATACTGAATCACCCAGGAGAGCCGCCGAGTCAAAACTCTTAAAACCAACTCCAGCTTTAGCCTCCTCCTGTTGATCGTTCCTCCGCTGGTCTGAAGACGGATGACTAGGCTGTGACACTTTAGCTGCCCGAGCTCGGGTGACAACACACGCCATGGGTTGTGTCTGGCACCGCTCGACCCACTCTTGCTCTTCCCTACTCACGTCGGCCGGCCTCGCGGCAACGACTAAGGGTAGAACCTCAGAAGCGGGCATTGCAAAGTCGTTGCCGAGAAGAAGGTCGACGTCCTCCACTGGCAGTTTCTCCACAATCCCGACATCCAATTCACGTGCCACACCATCCACCTCCAACTCCAACCGTACCAGCGGGTATGACCGAGTTGCATTAATACCCTGCACCACTACCACCCGAGCCGCGTTTATAGGGTAGCCAGTCAAGTTTTTCATCAGAGTCTGGGAAGCACCTGTATCACGCAAGACCTCTACTCCATGCTTGCGCCCCGCCCACATCACGCAACCCCGCCCTCTATGGTCGCAAAAAACATCCTGAGCAGGGTTCGAGCCTCCCAGGTGCTTCTGCATTGGCTGTGCCTCAGCCTCTGACGAACTGCCCCGGGCAAACTCAGATGACTTCGGAGACACACCAATGTTGCAGGCCAAAGACACAGCTGATGTAGGTGGTTTGCTAGGACAGACTCTTGCAAAGTGCCCCTTTTTATGACATTGATAACACTCCAACTCCCCTTTGGGCTTCCCTTGGTACTGGGAAGGGCCCGGCCCCTTCTTAAATGGGACGGTGCTAGTCTTGTGGTCAGTCTTGGTATCATGGCTCTTGTACTTGTTTGCATAAGGTATATCACTAACTCGGGGGGGTGGGGCGTCATGCCCCTTGTTACCTGCCTCACTACGCTGGGCAGACCCGCACCCACGAATTAGTGATAGCCGGAGGTCAGCCATCTCAGCTGCCTCCTGTAGAGTTTTTGGGTTCTTTTCTTTAATAGTTAAAGTCATTTCTGCACCAGTACACTTATAAAACTGCTTGAGCAGAAACAGCTCAGTCAACTGTTCGGCCGTCTCAGCTTTCTCAGAACGTGTCCAGTTTTTAAGTGCATCTTTTAAGTCCCGGGCATGTTCAAGAAAGGTCGCCTCCCTAGTCTTTGTAACACCCCGAAACTTCAATCGATATGTTTCCGGTTGCAACTCGTATGCCCGTAGGACAGCTCTCTTCAATTCTGGGTAGTCAATGCAAGACTCTAAAGGCAGTGCATCATAAGCCTTCAGACCCTTACCCGTAAGTCTTGAGGAGACTAGAGCTGCCCACTTCTCTTCAGGCCAATTATGCTCCCTACACTTCTTCTCAAAACGATTAAACAATTCTGTGACTTCAGTTTCACTAAATACCGGCACCAATTTGACTAATTGGGCCAAGGACTGTTCTCTTACTTGGGCCGTGACACGAGTCTTATCTAAATCTAATTTAGCACAATATTTCTCCGAGTCGTACCTAAGCTCAGCCTCATGCCTCCTAACCTCAATCTCCTGCCTCCTGGTCTCATTCTCCTGCTTCCTAGCCTCAATCTTAGCAAGCTCAAGTCTAAATACCATATCTGGAGACAGGCAGGAAGAGGGAGCTGCCACTACTGAAGGAGGGGGGCAAAAACTGGGGAACCACCATGTGCACCACCCGAGGGCACTCCAATCTGCCAATTCTCATCCCTCTGTGGGAGAGTGCTAACCTCCGGTAACTGAGTGGACGGCACTGTGGGAGTCGAGTGAGAGGGGATCTGGGGAGGAACCCCCCCAAACGCCCTCTCCTCCGAAACCCCATGTCGCCCACGCAACACCCAGGAAATCAGCTCCCCCTTGGACATCCCTACTACATTGGAAATGCCCAAACCCTTGGCTATCAGGTGCAAGCCACAAACATCCACCCAAGTCAGCCTCTCCTCCGTCACGTGGTACCGCTTACTCACAAAAACTCTAGCATCCTCCTCACTGGTTACTAACGGCACACCTTCAAATGGCATCTCTCGCTCATCGTCAGTGCTAATGCACGACATACTGAAGTCCACAACAAAATTCTCGAGACAAAAGTGTTAACACCTTACGAGCGGCCTATGCGGTTTATTTATGTGTACCGCCCAGCGGGGTGTTTTTAGCCAAAATAGGGCTGTTTACGTGATCATTTTCATGCCTAAATAAGACCCAGAACGTAAAACAAGTATCTATCCCTGAAAGGGCATAAACAGAGCTTTCGAATGACACCATAACGATCCTTGTATGATGGATAGTTTTCTTGCAATAACCGTGCAACGCGAGTGCAAAAAGCAGGTAATTCGGTACTTTCGGTACATAATTGAGTATGTAGCGAGTGAGAGAGGGAGGAGGGAGCTGAGATTTGTGTCAGTAGGTTCGCCGCGGTGGTCTGGAGCAGTCATACGCTCGCTAGTCTCCTGCCACCACTTGTCTCTCTCTCTCAGCCACATTACGTGCTGAAATTGCCACTCGAGTTATGTCGAGCGCCGCCACATAGTCCAGCTTTATTTAACTCGACTTATGTTGCTCGCCGCTAATTAAGGGTTAAACTTCCTATGCAAGCACTAATTACTAAATTAACTGGAGTCTCTTAAATGCTTTACTAATTGCCATACAAAAAAATATATTCTTCAATATGCACGCTAAAATACAAACAAACAAATGTTGTACAACTCTGCAAAAATTTATACTGTTCACAAAATCCTAAGCAAGGTCGCCATTTGTTACGACCTGGCACTCGGGTACACAAGGGCTCTCAATCAGGACTCGAATACGGCTCGCTGCCACAACGGAAACACACGATCCCAACCCCTGAGTACTGCCAGCCGAACAAAAAACACCAATACCCTCCAGAGTTCAATCTGCTATAACGGGGTATACAAGAACTCGGTACTAGTGTTCAACAACAGACTAATAAAGAGACAGGAATGATCTAGTCTGGTCAACAATCAAACAATGAAGTAAGAAACAACAACACCAAAGAATAGTGTTGGCCGAAGCCGAAGTAATCCGCCCTTGACTAAGAACTTAAGAAATCCTCCACCCTCTACTTCGGATCGGCACTATTACGTTACGTTAATTAATAGTCCTTAAGCATCGAGCAAGGAATCTTCTGAAAAAAGTTAGATGC
This sequence comes from Paralithodes platypus, assembly GCA_032716605.1. Classification (NCBI taxonomy): domain Eukaryota; kingdom Metazoa; phylum Arthropoda; class Malacostraca; order Decapoda; family Lithodidae; genus Paralithodes; species Paralithodes platypus. The sequence continues at coordinate 4,369,027 of CM064492.1, forward strand.
TTCTCGGATGCTCGTAAGAAGTACGTATCGGATTTTGAACAGTAATTCAATAAGCAAAACACAGGCAATTAAATACTATTAAAGGTTTAAATTGGCTTAAGAATAATTAAAAGAATATGCAATAGTAAATGGCAAACATTAAAAAGAAGTACTCCGCAAATGCAACGGCAATAGCCTACTCGGATTGTGCTCGTGGGCCACTAATCACTAAAGTATGCAAGCGTGCAACACATGAAATCAATAGTGCATAAACAATATCATACATAAGGAAAGCTTCAATACTATTCTGTATCTACTAATCGAGTAAAGTCTAGCTGGGGTACTGTGGCCAAAAGGTAGCAGTGACTGAGCAAAAACGGCTCGTAGCCTAGCGAAGTCCTCACAACTGTTTAAAGTATTACGTTAACACTAACAAGTGCACTTTGAGAAATCCAGATCCCTTGTATCTGGTTTTCTCCCGGCTCCTTGACAAAGTAAAAACAAATTGTTAATAAAGTACAGGGTGGTTAGGCTCTTGCCCTCACGCACTGTAAATTATTAACTCAACACAGTCAGCCGCGAAGACAACCTAGGCTTCACTGAACCGAAACGAGTATGCAGGTTTATCGCTTAACCACTGCAGCAAACAACAACTCGTAACACAGAAAAGCCTTACCCCAGTCTAGCATTACCTAGACTAGCAGAAAACAGGAATAATAATAATAACACACAGGGAAATGCATATACAAGTGCAACAAACATAAATCAATCCTATTCTAAGTTAACCCTTCCAAAATAGGCTATCTAATAGGCAAGTATCTAGTGAGAACTCAAGCGATAATACGTTGGCTGACTAGCTCTGCACCAACGGGACCATGGAAGTTAAACAGGCAGGGAAAAGAGGAGATAAGAATGTAAGGTAGTAGAGAAAGTTCACATCAGTCAGAAGAATATATATAGTTAGCAAGGGAAATGAGAAGTCGCTCTGCCTAATGAGTTCTGATGAAAAAATGGCTAGACTTCCCTTTTATACCCGGCCCTTTAGTGAGCCCAACGTGAACTACTAAGGACCGCCCACTGCCAATCATTACGTAATTTCTCTCTCTCCTCTGGGATAGACAAAGGCTCCCCTAGCACTGAGGGGAGGGGGGAGGGGGGAGTGCTAGTGAGTTAGGCCCACCTCCCGCCTGGCGCACCCACTGACCCCCCAACTGTGGAGGTTTCTCTTCCCATCATTACAAATAAGTTTTACACACAATACTTATAACTAATGATATAAAATAGAACTCGTTGACTCAGATGAAAACAAAATACATATTCATAATACTTATAGTACAACGGCTCACATGAAGTAAGTTAGGAAACTCTACATAGACTACAGCCAAAGTTCCTGCCCTGACGATCCTAGCGAGAGTGGGGCATGACTAGGCGTTCTGTACAGCATGCTCAGACTGGACATGCGTCACAAGTAAGGTTAGGATATGCGTAGCAGGAGTGTCATTGGCGGGTTTCCCGCAGTTTAGTGTATTTGGGTCGTGTGTTTGGGGCATCTATTTCAGGTGTACCCTCGTGGCCCCGTGGTGGACGCGTGAAACGTTTTTCGCGGATAGCTAGCTGTGTGATGTAGTTGGCTTTAATTGCGCGTTATTAGGCTTCTTCTTATCTTTCTGATGAAGTGGCCTTATCTATTTATTCTCTGACGTTCCCAGCGTATTCTTCTTCACTTAGTGAAGTTTTTTCTGGGTCCCGAGTCAGTGCATCCCTCTCCCGGGATTTTTGTGCTACGATGGTGTGTTGGCGGTTGTTCCTGTTGTGATATGATTCAGTGCTTTTTGTTTATATATATTACGACGTGATTAAGTGATATTTCCGTCTGCTTAGGCCTAGCCAGCCTCTCGTAGCTTTTTACATGTACAAGTGTTATTGATTTATGGTATAAATATGTACTACTGTGTCATGTGTGTCCTGGTTTAGTTGTGTTTTGGCTGAATCCATGGACTATTTGTGCGTCTCAGATTGCATCTGGGTGGTGTGGATTGCCTTTTCCGGCGGGTTTTCTCGATTGCACCGAGAAAATCCGGCGGGTGGCCGAGTTTTGATCACGCGTGGTTAAAAAAGGCTAGTTTCCCCCGGCGAGTGGTGGCTTGAGGCTCTCCAGGACTGCGTCTCTGTAGTGGAGCCTGTGTTCAGGCTTACTGTGTGTTTCCCGGCGGGATGGCTATACCCATTTAACTAAGTGTTCATGCGGACACTTGTTGAGTATAGTTTTTTCCCGGTTTTTGCAAAGCCATTTAAAAACTAGGCTGTTTGTTGATTGGTCTTTCCTCCCCGGCGATCTTTTGCAAATAAGAGGGGATAGGAACGATTGGGGTTAACGTTAAATTAATTTCACACCCGGCGGTTAAACCTTGGGAGGGTGGGATTAACGAATTTGCAATTCAGTATAGTTGGCCAGACAATTGTGGGATACATTTAGTATCGCCGCCTTCAACATACGGCGATCTATGAAGGCTTCGGGAGAAGTCAGATCTAGGAATTGAGACAGGCTTCCCCATTTGATCTGCGATATAATACGGGGGCCGGCGTCTTAGTATGGGTTTCCAGTAAACTTTAACACCACTGGGAAGACTGTGTCATTTATAAAGCCATGCATGTCTTTATATCATGTCAGAAGATATTCTTAAATCTTTTGGACAGGTGAAGATATTCTAAAATCTTTACATATGAACCTCCCGAGTAGCGAGAAGTAATAGTGGTATATTACGTCTCGTTGCCCGGCAGTTTATTAACACTTGTGTTAGAACATATTGGGGTAACCTTATGAGCATTAATTCCTGGAAATTTTCTTTTTTCCAGGGCGGAGTTCCGGCGGGTCAACAGAGAACCAGGAGTAAACCCGGGGGTGGGTTAGTTTTCCTCCAGTCTCTGTCATGGCTGCCCTAGACCCTGTTTTTGCTCTGTGCGTAACACCCTCCTCTTCAGGTATCCCTATTTTTGCGCATACTCTCTGCATTAGATGCGTCAAATGTTTAGACCGGTTCAGACTCAATTTAAACGGAGGCAAATGCAGTCCTTTCAAAAATTAAAGGAGATGCAGAAACAACCTGTGCAACTACAAGGACACTTCTTGGAGACAATATGGCACCCTTAAACAATGACATCTTAGCTAGAATGCCAAAAAAATCTGCCATTGAGAGGCGTATCAGACGCAAGCGTCAACAGATTGAAGGTATCCAACCTCCTCCTCATTCACGAAACTTTGAAATTCCCGATGATTATGTTGAAATGGTTTTGTATGATTCAGGAGTTGATGATCCTCTAAGAATCTTGGTTCTTGGCAGACGTGAATTACTTGACTGCCTTCAGAGTGAGGTGTGGATGGGGGATGGAACTTTTGAGATTACTCCACTTTTATTCTTCCAACTGTACACCATTCATGCCAAGGTGGGAAATTCGTATCCCCCTTGCGTCTACTTTCTCTTGCCAAACAAAACTGCTGAAACATATACACGTATGATTGAAATCTTGAGAACCATGAATCAAGGTCTAAATCCCTCAACAGTTTTGCTTGACTTTGAGTTGGCTGCAATCAATTCATTCAAAAGTGAATATTTATTAGTGGCCCCTCCATCATTGACGATTATGCCTATTATATAAGGCATCCTTTTCAAACACTCATATACCGTAGTTTGAAAAAGGTAACACAGTAAACTAATACAGGCATCCTTGGCTGGTAGAAAATGCTGTTTTCTGTTGATGTTCCGGCAAGACAGGTACTTGCCAGTATCCAGCTTGCAGATCTAGAGTAGTGAACCATTTTGCACCAAGTAATGAGTCGAGAGAGTCATCAATCCTGGGAAAGGGTGTAGCGTCTTTAACCCGGGAACTGCGGGGAGACTCTTAAGAGTTCCCCCGGCGGACTGTGGGGAGACTCTTATGAGTGAGTGAAAAAAAAAAATCAACTTTTGACATCGAAAAAAAAAAAAAAAAAAAAAAAAAAAAAAAAAAAAAATATATATTTTTGTTTGGCCCCTGGGCCATGCAAAATCTCAGTCCTCTACCTTCCCTCCTTCCCCACTTTCCTCCTCTCCTTCAGTTATCACCTATTTTCCATGTTATTCCCTTATTCTGAGGTATATTTTCGTGCTAACATTAGCGAGTTGCAAGCAAGGTGTTGTCATCACTGATGGCAAACGAGTGCAAGAGAGAGAGAGAGAGTATCGATCGACTGTGTCTCAGTGGCCTTGGGGGAAATTGGCGGGAAAGCAGTTTGCCTCACCCATACATTATACAACTCGCGGGCTATATCTCCGAATTTGACCATCCAAACGCTGTTTTCACTCGTTTTATTGTTGTTTCAGGTTAATACCTTTATAATCAACCCATAATAGGCGCATATGGATAAGTATTAATGCTATTAATGGCACAATGAATATTTTAGTGACGGAAACACCTCAAATACGTCAGCACAGGGGGACGTTTCCAATTACCCCCATGCGCACTTCAGAGGTTAATGGTGACGTCAGTAAGTTGCCGGTAATCAATGCAAAACCGGGTTGATCCGTCCTTTTTATGAACCAGTACCACTGGAGAAGAGCAACAGCTGGTGGAAGATTTTACAACTCCTGTGGCAAGCATATCTTGGACTTGCTTTTCTTCTTCCTGGCGTTGAATTGGGGTTTTCCTCCTAATTGGTTGCTTAATGGGGTGTCCCACGGTGTGAATGGGGTGATGCAACATGTCCGTTTTCCCGATATCTCGACTAGAGGTAGCGAAGATATCTTGATAGGAAATTAGGAGGTTTCTGAGGTCAGTTTGTTGGTTAGAAGTGAGAGTGGATGGTATGTCAGGAACGGTTCTTTTTATAGGGAGGTGAAGATTCAGAGGGAACAGAGAATTCGTCTGAATACATTTCTAGGTAGCCAATGGTAAGGCCCTTAGGCAGAGTGATAGGTTTGTCTGATATATTGGCGATTTTGATGCAATTCATCTGATGTGGTAGCAAGCAAGGAGCGGTTAGGCATACCCCATTGGAGGTGTGGGGTCACAAGGACATTTCCTTGAAGGGTACGTACTAATGGTACCCATTTTTCCTGATGAGGGGGAACTGTAATGGAGGAGGCAACTATAGCTTGAGAAATTACATGTGGTTGCAGAGGGGCACTATCTTGAGTACTTTGGGGTGCAGCAGTGATAGGTAGGGATATATGCAAAGTTGTGGATTTTAGCTGCTTTAAATTGTCATTAGAAGATTTTTTTTATTTGTTCAGGTTTGGAAGGTGGATCATAAGATAAGGTTCGGTGCCTACAAATTATTGAGGCACCTAAAGATATCAACAAATCGAGACCTAAATATCCATCATATTTAGACTCACTGGGATTGTATATCACGAAAGAGTGATGAACTCCGTGATTGAGATGAAGGGTGCTAACTCTGACATACGGAGCCCTGTATGTTAATTTAAGAGTTAGAATTAGAGTTGAAGGAGTGTCAAACTACCCAAGCGGCGAAGCAGACCAGCGAGGGGGAAACCAGCTCGCCGGCATACCAGCAAACTAGCCTTCACACCTGCGTGCGTCATAGGGGACCCTGCAAACTACTTCGATGACCCGACGCTATGACGTATGATCGACGCCAGGAGCCCCCATTGGACCACACGCCTGCTATGCAACTCGAGGAGCTATGATAGGGGCGCGCACCATCACTCGCCTCCTGATTCGTTCCTACACCATCATTGTTTAGTATATAAGACCTGAGTAGTGGGCATTCAAATCAGGCTCATTTGGAGTTGGGGAAGGTGAACTTGCAGCTGGAGGAAGATGGGGTGAAGTATTATAATGGGATTGTGACTGTCAGTCAGATTATATAAGTGTGTGTTAAGTGTGTTCCGTGTAAACACTTACGTTATGTTGGTTAGTGAGATATGTGATTGGGAATTAACGTTAACGCTACTATTTATGTACTTAACTATTTGATTGGGAATTAACGTTAACGCTATTGTTATGTACTTAACTATTTTAGTTGACTAACTTGTGGACTAAAGCAACTCTTTAAGTAATTGGGTTATGATGAAAGTAATACTATTGTTTTATATTAATACTTACGAGTTCTTTCATTTTCTTTTAATTAAGCTTACATTGCTTAACGGTGCTTAGTACCGTGATGCTATTGTCTCATATTAGTAATATCGCCTTAGACTAACATGGCTGTGTTAATATTACTTCTAGTGATTTCCTAAGCTGAAGAAAATTCTTTTAGCTTCAAAATATTATTTTTGCTTTTCATATTATTTGAGTGAGACCTGAATCGAATCTATGAAGCGATCCTCTAACTTAATTTACTCATAATCAAACCTCAATGTTACGTGGTTAAGAAATACATTTAACTAATTATTAAATATATATCTAACTTTGTATGTGACTTTGATATAAATCCTGATGATAATAATAATATAATACTGTTAACGTAAGACAAGAACCAAGAATAATTACATTAAATATAAATAAAAGGACATATAAGAAAACTATCTATTCATTTCAAAAAGGGAAAGAGACAGAAATATTCTTACTTTAATATTGATCTTTCAAGACTTTTTATAGAATTAATAGTCCTTCTTTAGATATAACTTCTTCAGTTCATAACCAAAGCCTACTAAGCTTCGGTTAAATAATAATTCTTTATAAATACTACATGACTTTAATTAGTTTCAGTATTTTTCATAATTAAAGAGTATCAGTCCATAAAGGATACCAAGTCCTAGGATCCAAAAGGAAAGGAAGCAACAACAGGAAATAATGTTATTAGATTTTACTTTTGTTTTGCCTTCAGCTGACTGATACCTTAACACCTTACGAGCGGCCTATGCGGTTTATTTATATGTACCGCCCAGCGGGGTGTTTTTAGCCAAAATAGGGCTGTTTACGTGATCATTTTCATGCCTAAATAAGACCCAGAACGTAAAACAAGTGTCCATCCCTGAAAGGGCATAACAGAGCTTTCGAATGACACCATAACGATCCTTTTATGATGGCTAGTTTTCTTGCAATAACCGTGCAACGCAAGTGCAAAAAGCATGTAATTAGGCACTTTCCCCATACAATTCCTTATATAGCGAGTGAGAGAGGTAGGAGGGAGGTGAGATTCGTGTCAGTAGGTTCGCCGCGGTGGTCTGGAGCAGTCATACGCTCGCTACTCTCCTGCCACCACTTGTCTCTCTCTCTCAGCAACATTACGTGCTGAAATTGCCACTCGAGTTATGTCGAGCGCCGCCACATAGTCCAGCTTTATTTAACTCGACTTATGTGGTGAGCCGCTAATTAAGGGTTAATATATATCTCTGTGCTATCTAGATTCATCAAGTTAACCACTTGAGGATCAAGATACATAACAGAAGAGTGGCGACCTCGCCAGGATTCGTTTCATACAGTTTCACTCAGTTTCATTACTGTTTCACTACTTAAAAATCAAATATTAATCATGCCTCATCTAATTAATGATGAAGATGCTCGAGTTTTCATAGAATCAGAACCCACAGCCCCTGATATTGACTGTCTGTCAAACTCCGAACTGAAAGTGCTTGCCTCACATCTCCAATTAACTTTCTCAAACATGTCTAAAGTAGAGGTGGCTCAGACCATAAAAACCCACCAGTTCCCTGTAGAAGGCAAGGAGGGTGACGGAGCAGTTGGTGAGATCCCGAGTAATCCTAGCCAACTTGATGAACAATTGCCACCTGGTTTGACCGGTGATCAAGTACTGGAACTAGCCAGAATAAAGACCGAACAAGCCAGAATAAATGCCGAAGCAAAAACCGAACAAGCCAGACTAAATAGAGAACTAGCCAGAATAAATGCCGAACAAGCCAGAGCAACGACCGAACAAGCCGGACTAAATATAGAACTAGCCAGAATAAATACCGAAGAAGCCAGCATAAAAGCCAGAGCAACGACCGAACAATGTGAATATCAATATCGTACGGCTCAACTAAATGTCAATACAAATGCTCCCTTAATTGCTCCCCCTCTGGGATTGACTATGACTAGTGTCATTCCAACTTTCACTGAGGATAATGTGCAGGATTTCTTTGTTTTGTTTGAGGAAGTTGCTGGAGGTATGAAGTGGACAAGAGATCAATGGCCTTTTATGTTACAAACCGTTTTGACAGGGCAGGCTCGAGCCACGTATTTGTCAGAAGTAGCAGAAGTTAGGCAGGATTATGACAATCTCAAAGAAGCTATCCTAAAAACCTATTGTTACGACTGGGGTTCAAATATATCAGGGCTCTTATTCATTGGACTAGTAATGGCATAAATGCTACAACGGAAAGCGCTAGATCCAACTTCTGATGTATATTCCCAGTGAACAAAGAACACAAATACTCTACAGAGTTCTATATGCAATAATAGGCTATCAAACTCAATAAATGTGCGTCTACTCTAGGCTTAATGTTATGTGAAAACAGCCTATTACTACCTATAACCGAAGGTGCTTGGTTATGGTATGCAAAGTAAGGTGGTAAGAGAAGTTACAGCTTACGTTACTTTAATCAATAAATGTCAGGCACTCCTGCATGAAAGAAAGTGCACTAAAGTCCTTCAACACTAACAAGGAATCTTCTTTAAATGTTAGATGCTATAAAGATGCTCGTATCGGAAATGGAACCCAAAAAAGGCAGGCAGCGGAACAATGCTCGTGCAGGCTATGCACACAAAAAGGCAGAATATATAATGCCTTCGGAGCCAAGAATATCCTAAACACTACAACAATAATAATAATCGCCACGACAATGCAGTATTCCTATCAACAAAAAGAGCCTAAGTCGTTTGTGTCTCAATACATCAAACTAGGCTGCGAAATGCTTGTGTAATCATAAACGGGTATACATAAAAAGAGTAATTGGTTTAATATACTTAATGTCTACTGTGACTGATAAAGTCTAGCTAGAGTCAATGATATGAGATACTGGTGCGCATGGCATGCCGCATAGCCTAGTGCAAATCTCAAGTCTGTGCGTCAAATATTACGTTATAATGAAGGGTAGCTCTCTTGAGAAACCTTAATACCGAAGTATTAAGCGTTCTCCTGGCGTACCTCAAAGACAAACAACGAGCTTAGAACAGTGCAGAATGGTATAGGCAAAAAGCCCTCATTCGTGCATGCTCTACTCTCAATGGCACACAGACTAGAATTTACTCAATCAACTCCAGTTCTCAGGTATGTCGTGCCGCTTTTACCTAAAGCCAGCACTCATAGGAAACAATACCTTATAATATCCGACCCCTAGTCTAGCATTATCTAATCCAGCAGAACACTAATAATTAAAGGAAGCGGTACTATGAAAGCCAACCAATGTTTCGTGATCAACTTATCTTAACACTAACATACATGGGTTATATCAGACCTTAACGCACAATACAACTGGGCAGCATGAAGCTGATTTTGCAGAGTTAACCAGAGGGGGTATAATATTAATAAAAAGGTGGTGAAAGATATGAAAAAGAGAGAGGTAGGCAGAGGAAAAGATTCTCAGGTGCAGAGCAGGGGACAGGTAGCAAGGGATGAGATAGGTGCGTTCTAGAAACCAGATCTGAGGGAGAGAGTGGCGAGGAACTGTATATATACTCGCACTAGCTCGAGCCGCGTGGGAAAAAAAGCGGTTACAAGTCCTCTAGCCACTAGCAAGGGAGCTAACAGCATGGGAAGGACCTCTCTCAACCAACCCCCACGAGGCAGCCAGCCGTGACGTCATCGAGCGGGACAAAAACACTACGTGCTCCCTCTCACTCTGTTCTACTCTCTCTCTCTCTCCCAGATCCCATCATTACTAGTTAATGATAAAACATATACTTTACAATTAAATATATAAAGCCTTGACATGGGTGAAAACACAGAGCCTTTCTGGACTGCCCATGACACGAGCTTTCATATGAAATAAAGCACACTCTAATACATAAACTGTAGCCCCATCCACTGCCCTGGCGATCCTAGTGAGTCACTGTAGGACAAGCCATGCGGTTCTAACGGAGTGGTTAATATCACACCCCCCCCAAGATTTTTCTCAGAGGCCCCAAGGCTCACAAAAATCTGATGGTTAGAACCCATGATATATCTCCACTTCCCATCACCCAGCGGCAGTAAAATATCTGGCACAGTTCTAAAACAAAACATTTTTCAAAATTATAACCCTCCCCAACACCATAGGTTAAATTATATGTAGTTATGCTCCTCAAGAGCGAGCTTCTCTAGCCCAGCATTCTGAGAGGAGTGCAACTCAGAATTACTGCTATAACATACTAAAATAATTCAACTATCAAAGAAAGAGTTTTTATTTGATTTTTATGTTTATAATTTGTTTATTTCGGCTGCACTATAGGGGCAAGCCTAGTTTTTTCTTCTATACCAAACGCTCAACTCCTGCTTTACGACCCAATACGCTGGGCTACAACCGCGAGCCAACAAGCACCAAGTGCAAAATACTATTCAAACTAAAGCAGGAGGCTACCCGTGTGTCAATCTACCCAGGATCATATACCCTTGAACGACCATCTGCAACCACGTTGTCACAACCGGCAATATGGCGTATGTCCAGGTTATATACCAATAACCTTAGTGACCACCTGGTCAGCCTCATATTCCGATTGTGAAACTGGTCCAAGAACTTGAGAGGGTGATGATCTGGGTAAACTACAACGACCGGACCATAGGCTGGAACATAGACCTCGAAATGCCCCAGCGCAAGCACAACCACCAGCAGCTCCTCCTCGACAACAGAGCAGCTCCTCTGGGCCGAATTGTACTTCTCCGAGCAGAAACTAACAGGATGCTCCAGCCCATCATCGTCCTTTTCCACAAGGACGGCACCAGCCCCCACACCACTAGCCTCCGTTGCTAGTTGGAAAGGTAGGCTAAAGTCAGGGGCCCTGAGGATCGGGTGAGTGCACAACAGGTGTTTTACTTCCCTAAACACCTTCTCACACTCAGGCGCCCATTTGAACTTCTTATCCTTCCAGTTATCCTCCACCTGAGCTTGACTGTCCCGTTCTCCTTCTCCACCTTGACTGCTAAACGTCATCACAGGCACAGTGAGAGGCTCAGGGGGGTGCCTCCCATACTCCTTCACGGGATTATCATGACATAACTGATTGCGCTTCCGTCTGTCTGGAGTGGCTACCAAGTAAACCAGGTCCGATAGCTCCTCCACCACCCTATAAGGACCAGCGTAATTCGCGGATAAGGGGTGACCTACAAGGGGCAGTAGAATCAACACCTCCTGACCCACGTGAAACTCCCTGAGTTCAACCTTGAGGTCGTACCTGTCCTTCCTGAGGGCCTGAGAGTTAGTCAAATTACGGCCAGCCAACTCCAGACTGCGCAACATCCGTTCTCGACTGTTGAGGACACACTTGAGCATAGAACAAGGTTTTTCTGCGCCCTCCCATACTTCTTCAACCATATGGAGAGGCCCTCTGACACAGTGTCCAAAGACGAGCTCATTAGGGCTGAATCCCAAACTCTCGCCAGGTACCTCCCGTACAGCAAACAAAACACATGGCAGGCCAAGATCCCAATCCTTCCCACTCTCAAAGCAACAACAACGAAGCACAGATTTCAAGGCTGAGTGCCATCGCTCTAACACACCCTGGCTCTCCGGATGATACGCAGATGACACAACCCCAACAATCCCATGCTGCGGCATTGCTTGAACAAAGAGGCTAGAAGCGAAGTTGGGTCCCTGGACTGACTGAATCCCCTGCGGGCAACCATACCGGGCAAAACTACACTAGCAAGCTTCGGACCACCGTCTTCGCCGACCCATTTCTCATAGGGTACGCGTCAGGGTACCTTGTAGCCACATCTCCCGACTGTGCATCACTGTCCTCCTTCAACTCTTTCGTCTTTTTAAGCCCATCCTCTGCCTTTTCCACAACAGTTACTGGGTCTTCTTCAGACTCGATATTTGGTCCTAATACTGAGTCCCCGAGAAGGGCCGTTGATACTAAACTCTCAACCGCATCAACTTCCAACCCCTTCTCGGTACCCTTCCTCCGCTGATCTAAAGATTGTTGACCAGAATGTGCCTCCCTGGATGCAGGATCTCCGGTGACAACACACGCCATAGGCTGCACCGGACACTTCTCAACCCACTCCTGCTCCTCCCTATTCACGTCGGCCGGCTTCTCGGCAACGACCCAGGGTGGAGCCTCAGAATTAGGTCCCGCAAAGTCGGTGCCGAGAAGGAGGTCGACGCCCCCAACAGGTAACTTCTCCACAATTCCTACATCCAGGTCCCGAGTCACACCATCAACTTCCACCTTCATTCTTACAAGCGGGTATGACCTTGTCGCATTAACTCCCTGAACCACAACCACCCACGCCGTATTGACAGGTTTACCAGTGAAATTTCTCAACAGTGTTTGCGATGCCCCAGTGTCACGCAAAATTCTCACCTCATGTCTTCTACCCCCCCACTCCACACAACCGAGTCCCCTGTGATCACTAAAGGCATCACGGACAGGGAATAAGCCTTCCGGATCCTTCTGCTCTGGCAGTGTATTTACCTCGGAAGAAATGCCTCTAACAAACTCCGATGTCCTCTTGAACACTCCAATGCCGTGAGCAAAAGACACGGCTGCCGGAGGAGGTCGACTAGGGCACTCATTTGCCTTATGACCCTCCTGGTGGCAACTAAAACACATAAATTTCGGTTTCGGCTTATACTGTGATGTAAAAGGCCCCTGACTTTTCACATACGGTGTGGTGTAAGGTTTGGATTCAGTTTTAGTTTCATGGCTCTTCTGTTTAAATGTGTCATTGTTACGGGGAGGGGGAGGATAACGGTCCTTAGCACTTACATCGTACTTCTGTGAGGACCCGCAACCCAGAATCAACGACAGCCGTCGATCAGCCATTTCTGCTGCTTCGACTAGAGTTCTTGGGTTTTTCTCCTTTAAGTTCAAAGTTAGATCACCGCCCGTGCTCTTAAAGAACTGCTCCAACATCATTAACTGCTTAATTTCATCAAATGTTGTGACCTTCTCAGATCGGAGCCAGTTCCCCATAGCATCAGACAAGTCCCAGGCGTGTTCCAAAAAGGTGCTATCTCTTCACTTAGTTACACCCCGGAACTTCAAACGGTACGTTTCTGGTTGCAGTTCGTAAGCCCTCAGGACAGCCTCCTTGAGATCCTCATACACAATACATGACTCCAAAGGTAACGCATCGTAGGCTTTAAGACCCTTGCCTATTAATCTAGAGGATACAAGTGCTGCCCATTTATTCTCTGGCCACTGGTGTTCCTGGCTCTTCTTCTCAAAGCGTGCGAAAAATTCTGTTACACCACTCTCATCAAACACCGGAACCAGTTTCAATAAGTGCGAGAGAGAGACTGCTCATGAACACGGTTACCAGCCCCAAGTCGCTGTCCCGTTGTCTCTACTCGCGACTTCTCTACATCCATGTCGGCACAGTACCTAGTCGACTCTAAATCAGCTTGGATTTTTGCTAGCTCTGTTTGCTGCTGAAGCTCACATACCCTGATAGCCTTTCTCTCTTCGATCTTAGCTAATTCGAGGTGAAGCAATAATTCTGGAGTTAACCCTTGAGGAGGTGAAGGTGCTACACTGTTTGAAATTACCGGTGGTCCCCCCAGGGGCAACCCACCCTGCCAGTCACCACCCAACTGCGGAAGCGTACCCGGGGTCGGCAAACTACTGGGATGGCTGGGAGTCGAGTGTAGGGGAAGCATGGCCGAAGGGCTCTGAGCACTCAACCCATCTCGCTCACCAGTCACCCTGCCCAGTACACACGTTATCAAGTTATCCTTGGTCATGCTGCTAGTAACCGCATGACCGATAGCTGTGGCCAGGCATTGAAGACCGTACCGATCCATAACCTCCAACCGCTCGGCAGTAACAGGCCATTGCAAAAATATCCTAGCATCCTCCTCACAGTTCACCCGATTAACCCTTTCATCATGCTGTTCCTCAGTTTCGACATTACGTACTGTGTCTCCATTCTCCTCTGATCCGGTATAAGACATGATGCTCTCAAAAATTTCTCACCACAATATTCAGAAAAGAAGCACCCCAAACTCTTATACCTCAATATACACACAAAAATTCTCGGAAATACTCAAGGGCTATACTATGTTGCGAAAAAAAATTATTCTTGCTGATCCCCGCAAAATATTCTCCAAAACAACAAATGTTCCCTGCTTAATAAATGTAGGTTCACCAAATCCTAGGTAAGGTCGCCATTTGTTACGACTGGGGTTCAAATATATCAGGGCTCTTATTCATTGGACTAGTAATGGCATAAATGCTACAACGGAAAGCGCTAGATCCAACCTCTGATGTATATTCCCAGTGAACAAAGAACACAAATACTCTACAGAGTTCTATATGCAATAATAGGCTATCAAACTCTCAATAAATGTGCGTCTACTCTAGGCTTAATGTTATGTGAAAACAGCCTATTACTACCTATAACCGAAGGTGCTTGGTTATGGTATGCAAAGTAAGGTGGTAAGATAAGTTACAGCTTACGTTACTTTAATCAATAAATGTCAGGCACTCCTGCATGAAAGAAAGTGCACTAAAGTCCTTCAACACTAACAAGGAATCTTCTTTAAATGTTAGATGCTATAAAGATGCTCGTATCGGAAATGGAACCCAAAAAAGGCAGGCAGCAGAACAATGCTCGTGCAGGCTATGCACACAAAAAGGCAGAATATATAATGCCGTCGGAGCCAAGAATATCCTAAACACTACAACAATAATAATAATCGCCACGACAATGCAGTATTCCTATCAACAAAAAGAGGCCTAAGTCGTTTGTGTCTCAATACATCAAACTAGGCTGCGAAATGCTTGTGTAATCATAAACGGGTATACATAAAAAGAGTAATTGGTTTAATATACTTAATGTCTACTGTGACTGATAAAGTCTAGCTAGAGTCAATGATATGAGATACTGGTGCGCATGGCATGCCGCATAGCCTAGTGCAAATCTCAAGTCTGTGCGTCAAATATTACGTTATAATGAAGGGTAGCTCTCTTGAGAAACATTAATACCGAAGTATTAAGCGTTCTCCTGGCGTACCTCAAAGACAAACAACGAGCTTAGAACAGTGCAGAATGGTATAGGCAAAAAGCCCTCATTCGTGCATGCTCTACTCTCAATGGCACACAGACTAGAATTTACTCAATCAACTCCAGTTCTCAGGTATGTCGTGCCGCTTTTACCTAAAGCCAGCACTCATAGGAAACAATACCTTATAATATCCGACCCCTAGTCTAGCATTATCTAATCCAGCAGAACACTAATAATTAAAGGAAGCGGTACTATGAAAGCCAACCAATGCTTCGTGATCAACTTATCTTAACACTAACATACATGGGTTATATCAGACCTTAACGCACAATACAACTGGGCAGCATGAAGCTGATTTTGCAGAGTTAACCAGAGGGGGTATAATATTAATAAAAAGGTGGTGAAAGATATGAAAAAGAGAGAGGTAGGCAGAGGAAAAGATTCTCAGGTGCAGAGCAGGGGACAGGTAGCAAGGGATGAGATAGGTGTGTTCTAGAAACCAGATCTGAGGGAGAGAGTGGCAAGGAACTGTATATATACTCGCACTAGCTCGAGCCGCGTGGGGAAAAAAGCGGTTACAAGTCCTCTAGCCACTAGCAAGGGAGCTAACAGCATGGGAAGGACCTCTCTCAACCAACCCCCACGAGGCAGCCGGCCGTGACGTCATTGAGCGGGACAAAAACACTACGCGCTCCCTCTCACTCTGTTCTACTCTCTCTCTCTCTCCCAGATCCCATCATTACTAGTTAATGATAAAACATATACTTTACAATTAAATATATAAAGCCTTGACATGGGTGAAAACAAAGAGCCTTTCTGGACTGCCCATGACACGAGCTTTCATATGAAATAAAGCACACTCTAATACATAAACTGTAGCCCCATCCACTGCCCTGGCGATCCTAGTGAGTCACTGTAGGACAAGCCATGCGGTTCTAACGGAGTGGTTAACGTCACACTATCAATTGCAGCCTGAGGCTTACAGGCAATCTTTCCGTAAAAAACAGAAGAAAGTAGAAGAAACCCATAAGGTATTTGCCAGGACCATGACTAAAACTTTCAATCATTGGGTCAAGAGTAAGAAAGTCACAAGCTACAACGATCTGAAGGAGTTGGTCCTGTTAGAAAATTTCCTATGGAAAATTGATTCTTCTGTATCCTAACATTTAAAGAGGAAAAAGGTAGATTGTTTTGCCGACGCCGCTGACATGGCTGACACATACGTGCTCAACAACAAATTTCGTGGAAAGAAGCCCTACGATAATTCTAGTTCTAATTTTAAGTATCCCAATCACAAATCTGACAGACCCAGTCACAAGCCTGTAACGTCTTCCCCAGCTAGCCAAAATAGAATTGTTCCCCCAACTAAAAATGTGACTCAGGGCAATGGTAACAGAGGTGGGCCCCAAAGTAATAGTAATGCTCAAAGAGGGAACGTTCCCGTATCCCCTAAAGTATGTACTTTTTGTGGCCAGAGAGGCCACCTAGCTTATCAGTGCTGGGCCAAGGAGAAAACTGAGAGATCGGGGCAGACAGTTGCCGCCGTATCTCAAATTCCATATGTGCCTTTAATGCAGGACTCCCGACAGAAGGAGTACCTAGCACCAAAAGTTCCTTTAATGCAGGACTCCCGACAGAAGGAGTACCTAGCACCAAAAGTTCCTTTAATACAGGACTCCCGACAGAAGGAGTACCTAGCAGCTAACGTAAATCATCTAGACAGGGGTGTAGTAGCATGTGGGGTGCAACCCACTAGGGTTAAGCCAATAATAATTTCACCATCAGTGCAGGACAGTTACCGTCCCTTTATTTCATCTGGCAACGTGAATGGTTGTATGCATGAGGTAAAACTTCTGAGAGACACAGGTTCTACTAGCACCCTCATGGTGAATCCTTACACTGAGTGCCCACCTGGCGAACCAGTTGTAATGAGAGGTGCTGGAGACCAATTTTATGCATACTTGGTAAAAGGCGAAATTGAATGTGAGTTACTACAGGGTGAGGCCACCATAGCTTTGTGTAGGTCCCAAGATATCCCTGTGCCCGGGGTAACACTCCTTTTGGGGAATGATGTAGCAGGTGAGAAGGTCCGACCAGACCCCATTTTGTCACTTTCCCCTGTTAACGAGCCACTAACCGGTGAGCTCGAAAAGGAGATGCCAACAGTTTTCCCTGTGTGTGCTGTCACACGTTGAATGTCTCAAGTAGCAGTTCCCTCAGACAGAAATGTACCGAATATAAGAGTTGATGAAAGGGATGATGAGAGTGTGAATGCCGCTCCAACTGTGCCTGATGATGTGACTGAGGTGGATTTATCTGATACCTTTATGGCTCATCTTGACCCTAACGATGACCATGAAACCCCTCCAAATTGTCCTAGTGGCCTGGTAGAGCTACAGAGAGATGATAGTGAATGCAAGGAGTTAGCTGCCAGGTCCGTGAGTGAAGAGAAATGTGAGAAGGAGGGTGGTGAATGTTTCTACCTCAAAGGAGGAGTATTGTGGCGTAGATGGAGACCGCCACACAGACCAATCGATGACGGGGCCTGGGACGTCCATCAAGTAGTAGTCCCCAAACCTTGTCGTAGAGATATCTTGGAAATGGCACATTGTATACCATTGGCAGGACACCTAGGTGTGAGAAAAACTCTAGACAGAATCAGAGCCCACTTTTACTGGCCAGGAATGCGTGCAGATGTAGTGGAGTTTTGTAGAGTGTGTCATACTTGCCAGATGACAGGAAAACCCAATCAGAAGGTGCCTGTACATCCTCTGGTGCCCTTGCCCGTTTTCGAGAATCCTTTTACTCGGGTGGTAGTGGACATTGTAGGCCCATTGCCTAAGACTTCCCAAGGTAACATTTATTTATTAACTATTATGGGCATGGCCACTCGCTACCCAGAGGCTATACCCTTAAGGACTACCTCTGCTCCAACTGTCATCAAGGAACTGCTCAAATTCTTCACCAGAATGGGTTTCCCCCATGAGGTGCAAAGTGATCAAGGAACTAATTTTACCTCTAACATTTTTCAGCAGTCCCTGAAGGAGTTGGGTATCGAGCATGTTAAGTCTAGCACCTACCACCCAGAGAGTCAAGGGGTTCTCGAACGATATCATCAGACATTATAAGGAATGTTACGTAAGTATTGTACAGAGACCGGAGTTGAGTGGGATAAGGGGGTACCTTTTCTTTTATTTGCTACTTGTGAGGTTCCAACTGAATCCTTGGGTGAAAACCCTAATGAGCTAGTTTTCGGTCACCAGGTAAGAGGTCCTTTGCAACTATTGCAGGATAGCCTAGTTGGCCAGGAGGGGAACCAAAACCACAAGTATGTTTCAGATTTCAAAACCCGGCTGAGATCCTCATGTGAGTTTGCCGCTCAAAAACTTGACAGTGACTAAAAGCTCCATGAAGAATTGGTATGACAGAAAAGCCCGTGAGAGAGAGTTTCAGCCCGGTGATGAGGTTTTGGTCCTGCTCCCCCTTTTTGGCCAACCTTTATCTGCCAAGTTCAGGGGCCCATATAAGATCATTCGGAGGGTGAGCATTACCGATTATCTAGTAACTACCCCAGACAGAAGAAAGCCCACGCACGTATTCCATATAAATATGTTGAAACCCTACCATAGGTCCCCTGATTCCTCTCTTCCAGATTCTCCCACTGTGGCAGTGAATGTAAGGACCTGTGGACAGCCTGGTGCGGACAAATTCTTCAGTTCTCTTACTGACCCGCAACAGACTGTTCCAGAGCCTGAAGGTATCCATGCAGACTTTGACTTGTCCTGTAGCCTATCCAACTTTCAGTATAATTCAGTAGCTTGGGGGGAATTACCATCTAAACTATGTCATCTTCCCTCTGATCAAGTGAACCAACTAATCTCTGTTTTATCTCAGTTTCCCAGTGTGTTCCGTGATACTCCAGGTCTCACTTCTTTGGCCGTGCACGACATCGACGTAGGGGATGCAACTCCCATTAAACTATCCCCCTACCATGTCTCACCACAACGCAGGAGTATACTGCAGGTCGAGCTTGACTTCATTTTTTCAAACCAGCTGATCACAAGGGCCTTAAGCCAGTGGAGTAGTCCGGTCATACTTGTGCCAAAGCCAGACGGGAGCCATAGGTTTTGTAGGGACTATAGGCAAGTTAATGCTGTCACAAAGAACGATACCTACCCACTGCCACGGATCAAAGATTACATTTACCAGGTTGGCCTCATACAGCAGTAAGAATAATTTAATGAGAGGATTTTGGCAATTAGCTCTCCCTTGTAGCGAGGTAAATATCATGCTTTAGTAGTGCGCTGTCAAGCCTTCAGCTGTGAGATGCCTTGCAGTTCAAATAACGCTCTAGCTACGTTCCGGCTATGTTCTGATGTGGTACCTGGAGACGTTGCCTACTTTAGGTGATATCCTTATTATATCCTCATTATAATCTTGCTGTTGCCAATCTGGTGGTCAATCTATTTATGTATTATGTTTAATATTATGTACTATACTCCTTAAACTCTTTTCTAGGGGGGAGGTCTGACATACGGAGCCCTGTATGTTAATTTAAGAGTTAGAATTAGAGTTGAAGGAGTGTCAAACTACCCAAGCGGCGAAGCAGACCAGCGAGCGAACCAGCGAGGGGGAAACCAGCTCGCCCGCATACCAGTAAACTAGCCTTCACACCTGCGTGCGTCATAGGGGACCCTGCAAACTACTTCGATGACCCGACGCTATGACGTATGATCGACGCCAGGAGCCCCCATTGGACCACACACCTGCTATGCAGCTCGAGGAGCTATGATAGGGGCACGCACCATCACTCGCTTCCTGATTCGTTCCTACACCATCATTGTTTAGTATATAAGATCTGAGTAGTGGGCATTCAAATCAGTCTCATTTGGAGTTGAGGAAGGTGAACTTGCAGCTGGAGGAAGACGGGGTGTAGTATTATAATGGGATTGTGACTGTCAGTCAGATTATATAAGTGTGTGTTAAGTGTGTTCCGTGTAAACACTTACGTTATGTTGGTTAGTGAGATATGTGATTGGGAATTAACGTTAACGCTACTATTTATGTACTTAACTATTTGATTGGGAATTAACGTTAACGCTATTATTATGTACTTAACTATTTGATTGGGAATTAACGTTAACGCTAATATTATGTACTTAACTATTTTAGTTGACTAACTTGTGGACTAAAGCAACTCTTTAAGTAATTGGGTTATGATGAAAGTAATACTATTGTTTTATATTAATACTTACGAGTTCTTTCATTTTCTTTTAATTAAGCTTACATTGCTTAACGGTGCTTAGTACGGTGAATCTATTGTCTCATATTAGTAATATTGCCTTAGACTAACATGGCTGTGTTAATATTACTTCTAGTGATTTCCTAAGCTGAAGACAATTCTTTTAGCTTCAAAATATTATTTTTGCTTTTCATATTATTTGAGTGAGACCTGAATCGAATCTATGAAGCGATCCTGTAACTTAATTTACTCATAATCAAACCTCAATGTTACGTGGTTAAGAAATACATTTAACTAATTATTAAATATATATCTAACTTTTTATGTGACTTTGATATAAATCCTGATGATAATAATAATATAATACTGTTAACGTAAGACAAGAACCAAGAATAATTACATTAAATATAAATAAAAGGACATATAAGAAAACTATCTATTCATTTCAAAAAGGGTAAGAGACAGAAATATTCTTACTTTAATATTTATCTTTCAAGACTTTTTATAGAATTAACAGTCCTTCTTTAGATATAACTTCTTCGGTTCATAACCAAAGACTACTAAGCTTCGGTTAAATAATAATTCTTTATAAATACTACATGACTTTAATTAGTTTCAGTATTTTTCATAATTAAAGAGTATCAGTCCATAAAGGATACCAAGTCCTAGGATCCAAAAGGAAAGGAAGCAACAAAAGGAAATAATTTTATTAGATTTTACTTTTGTTTTGCCTTCAGCTGACGGATACTTTAATATATATCTCTGTGCTATCTAGATTCATCAAGTTAACCACTTGAGGATCAAGATACGTAACTTCGGAAGAAGTCAGATCTAGGAATTGAGACAGGCTTCCCTATTTGATCTGCGATATAATACGGGGGCCGGCGTCTTAGTATGGGTTTCCAGTAAACTTTAACACCACTGGGAAGACTGTGTCATTTATAAAGCCATGCTTGTCTTTATATCATGTCAGAAGATCTTCTTAATTCTTTTGGACAGGTGAAGATATTCTAAAATCTTTACATATGAACCTCCCGAGTAGCGAGAAGTAATAGTGGTATATTACGTCTCGTTGCCCGGCAGTTTATTAGCACTTGTGTTAGAACATATTGGGGTAACCTTATGAGCATTAATTCCTGGAAATGTTCTTTTTTCCAGGGCGGAGTTCCGGCGGGTCAACAGAGAACCAGGAGTAAACCCGGGAGTGGGTTAGTTTTCCTCCAGTCTCTGTCATGGCTGCCCTTGACCGTTTTTGCTCTGTGCGTAACACCCTCCTCTTCAGGTATCCCTATTGTTGCGCATACTCTCTGCATTAGATGCGTCAAATGTTTAGACCGGTTCAGACTCAATTCAAACGGAGGCAAATGCAGTCCTTTCAAAAATTAAAGGAGATGCAGAAACAACCCGTGCAACTACAAGGACACTTCTTGGAGACAATATGGCACCCTTAAACAATGACATCTTAGCTAGAATGCCAAAAAAATCTGCCATTTAGAGGCGTATCAGACGCAAGCGTCAACAGATTGAAGGTATCCAACCTCCTCCTCATTCACGAAACTTTGAAATTCCCGATGATTATGTGGAAATGGTTTTGTATGATTCAGGAGTTGATGATCCTCTAAGAATCTTGGTTCTTGGCAGACGTGAATTACTTGACTGCCTTCAGAGTGAGGTGTGGATGGGGGATGGAACTTTTGAGACTACTCCACTTATATTCTTCCAACTGTACACCATTTATGCCAAGGTGGGAAATTCGTATCCCCCTTGTGTCTACTTTCTCTTGCTAAACAAAACTACTGAAACATATACACGTATGATTGAAATCTTGAGAAACATGAATCAAGGTCTAAATCCCTCAACAGTTTTGCTTGACTTTGAGTTGGCTGCAATCAATTCATTCAAAAGTGAATATTTATTAGTGGCCCCTCCATCATTGACGATTATGCCTATTACATAAGGCATCCTCTTCAAACACTCATATACCGTAGTTTGAAAAAGGTAACACAGTAAACTAATACAGGCATCCTTGGCTGGTAGAAAATTCTGTTTTCTGTTGATGTTCAGGCAAGACAGGTACTTGCCAGTATCCAGCTTGCAGATCTAGAGTAGTGAACCATTTTGCACCAAGTAATGAGTCGAGAGAGTCATCAATCCTGGGAAAGGGTGTAGCGTCTTTAATGGTGACGTCAGTAAGTTGCCGGTAATCAATGCAAAACCGGGTTGATCCGTCCTTTTTATGAACCAGTACCACCGGAGAAGACCAACAGCTGGTGGAAGATTTTACAACTCCTGTGGCAAGCATATCTTGGACTTGCTTTTCTTCTTCCTGGCGTTGAATTGGGGTTTTCCTCCTAATTGGTTGCTTAATGGGGTGTCCCACGGTGTGAATGGGGTGATGCAATATGTCCGTTTTCCCGATATCTCGACTAGAGGTAGCGAAGATATCTTGATAGGAAATTAGGAGGTTTCTGAGGTCAGTTTGTTGGTTAGAAGTGAGAGTGGATGGTATGTCAGGAACGCTTCTTTTTATAGGGAGGTGAAGATTCAGAGGGAACAGAGAATTCGTCTGAATACATTTCTAGGTAGCCAATGGTAAGGCCCTTAGGCAGAGTGATAGGTTTGTCTGATATATTGGCGATTTTGATGCAATTCATCTAATGTGGTAGCAAGCAAGGAGCGGTTAGGCATACCCCATTGGAGGTGTGGGGTCACAAGGACATTTCCTTGAAGCGTAGGTACTAATGGTACCCATTTTTCCTGATGAGGGGGAACTGTAATGGAGGAGGCAACTATAACTTGAGAAATTACATGTGGTTGCAGAGGGGCACTATCTTGAGTACTTTGGGGTGCAGCAGTGATAGGTAGGGATATATGCAAAGTTGTGGATTTTAGCTGCTTTAAATTGTCATTAGAAGATTTTTTTTATTTGTTCAGGTTTGGAAGGTGGATCATAAGATAAGGTTCGGTGCCTACAAATTATAGAGGCACCTAAAGATATCAACAAATCGAGACCTAAATATCCATCATATTTAGACTCACTGGGATTGTATATCACGAAAGAGTGATGAACTCCGTGATTGAGATGAGGGGTGCTAACATATAACGGGAGTGTCTGACCAAGGTTAGGAATAACTTGATCATTGGCACTAATTAATATTATGGAGGAAGACTGCATTTGTCCAAAAACATGCTTATGTTTCTGGAAAAATGGAAGGAATAAGCAAGAACGGGAAGCCCCCGTATCAATGAGGAGTCGAACTTTCACCCCATTCAGCGTGATTTTGTGGTACACCGGAAGTCCGTCATCCGATGTCCCATCATGAGCCCCCGCCATTGTTGCGACTATTTGCTTGGGGGTAAAGCCTAAAATTCCTGTGGATCTGGCTGCATAATTTCAGGCTGATATGTCTCTAGTTCTCGTTCTGCTTCTCCTTCCTCAATTCCGACCGTCCCGTCGTCAATAATTGTAGAGATCTGCCTTGGCTTGATCCAGGGGATCTGCGCCCACCAACTTGGAGTCCTTGTCCTCTTTCTCGTGAGTTCATTGAGAGACCTGATCATACAGGGCTTCCAGTCTGCTGGCCGAATTCGGGCCCAGTCCTCAGCTGTGTCTGCTGCCCGAGAAGCTACTGGGCTACTGCTGGGTGTTGTGTTAGTAGAGGGAGGGGTAGTGGCTCTACTTATCACAGCAATTTTGTTAGCTGGCTCCCTGGACTTCTTCAATGCCATGATTCTTCTGATCACAGGCAGATAAACATCATAGTTTGTTGGCTCTATTATGGAGAAATGATGGGCCACGTGGTCAGGCAGGATTCTCACCAAGGTTTTGAAGATTATTTTCTTCCTCTGTGCGGTAGTTTCATCAGGAAATGCCGTCAATGCGATCTGTTGCAATTTCTCAACAGTCTCATCCAAGTCTCCTGTAAACTTGACTTCATGGAATTTCTTATCAGCTATGGTTTGTCCCAGAACTGGATTGATTGCGGTTCTTACATATACCTCAAACTGCACCCAGGTTAACCTAGGCATATTGTCGTGCACATACCCCGACACTTTAGTTGCATATTTCCCTAATTTCACCACAATTGTATGGAGCTTGGAAGCGTCCTCGTTTCCGAACATAATGTCCAGGACCGGTTTGACTATTTCCAGGTAGGTATAAATATCATAATCCTCAGGCTTGAATGCTGGGATATCAAGAGACCAAATGGCTGCCATGAATAATAATGTAAATACACTAATTGAATACAGATTTTTTTTTTTTTAGAATAAGAACACTCGTGTTGGTAGCCGTATTGAGACACCGCTGCTGCCAGTGTTTTGTCGGGCTATAATAGTTACAGCTCGTGATATAGTCTTTACTATAATCCAGATCTGGACTTATAGACCGTAAATAAACTCGACCGGGACTTCCCGAACATGTTCTTAATATCACAAATAAGTATTCAACTAGGTACTACAGAACTCAGTACCAACACACTTGTGAATTATATGCACAAGTTTATACAAAGGCATAGAATGGTATATTTACTTGTTGGCTTTGGAAATAGGGTATCGTAGCATAATCATATCAATGTTCACTTCTTTTATATATATGGCTGAAGTTCAGGGCGTAGCATTACCTTAATAATTATTAGAAATATAAGGCAACGAAGCGAATACATAAAAATAGAACAGATCAAAGTAAGATCAACTATACTTCAGTGGTGGTGATAAACAAAGCAGAAAATATGCAATTAAATACACATGTGACCTATAGCATCAACCCTTAACCCGTTGAGCCCCGGCTAGTTATAATATTTTGTTCACCCCAGTCCCAAGCCATTTTCACTTATTTTTTGTGTTTGCTAAAATGGAAGACAAGGATGAGAAATGAAAAAAAAAAAAAAAAAAATCACCTCTGACTTTTTTTTTGGGGGGGGGGCGGGGGGGGGGGGTGTGGGGGGGGGGGAGCTTCAAAACAATTTGTTGAGCCAAAATGGAAGAGAATGGTGAGAAATGAATACACAAATAAAAAAAAACTCATTTCGGTCATTTGGGGGGCGGGGGGGGGGGGGGGGGGTTTCAATAGTTCGTCTCCCCCGCATGACCACCCGCCCGGGAGCACTAGGGTAAAAACTGAGTATGGCATTGTACGGCATACATCCTAAGGAGTATCTCACATAAATCTCAAGCCTCTAGCTCCCATACGACCGGAGTAATGAAGGTTCAAAGTGGCGGTAAACTAGGGGTGTAAACTATCCCCACTAAGCCCACCACCACCAGCCGCGCGGCTGTCTCGGCCCGCTCACACCTACTGGCCCGGCTCCCCCACACACTACGGTACTTCCCCCTCCTATTCTCCCGCCATTTCCTACCTTACGAGCCACGTAAGTGTTTTTTATATGTCGGACGCACGTGATGCGTCGCTGGGAGTTGGTGATCAAAGACTGCCGACGCAACACGTGCGACGCTGGGTCTCAACGGGTTAATAATAATAATGATGCGGGTCGGGTGTCTTTCGTGAATTAAACAACAATAAAGATAATCGTACAATCTCGATGCAAGAGAGAATGAATGAATTGAGAAGTAAAATAAATACACAGGCAGTGTGAGCGAGATGTACAAGTGGGACGCGCGCGCTTGAGCTAGGTAAATGCTCTCAAGTTTATGCGACCTTGAATCAGCTAGCGTGTCAGGTCATACGTTCTACTGCGGGGTTGGAAAATACAATTTTAGTTTGTGTAAATATGAACTTAATCTCAGAGATATTACAATGAAACTGGGGGCAAGGTATTACTTAATTATTTTCACAATGTACTATGTACCTAGCTCAAATTATGTAATTTATGATTTGAACTTTATATTCACTTCAATCGAACGTATGCAATAATTACGAACTCGGTCGAGGAATTCAGATGTTATATTATTAATACAATTATGAATCAACTATAGAGAAATATCTACTAATTGTATAAAGACAAAGTCTAATTAACCATATGCGATTAGTTAACAGATGTCCTAGAAACGCTTATCATGGTAATAGCATAAGGAATAATTAAAGAAATATTAATTATGATAAAAGTGACGCACAAGACGAAGTTGTACTGCGGAAATACTCAGAAGGGTATTAACAAGATGTCTGAATGAGTTAACAGAGTCTTAATATGAATTCACCTTAATAAGCTGTGTATTCGAGATGATGGAAAATTTAGATAACAGACTCTATTCAATGCTAGAATTCCTAGACAGTAAGACTCAGAATTATCTACATCAATAATCAAATGAACGGTAATACTAGTTCATAAATTAATTCCAACAGCGATTAAGTAATCGAACGTAAAAAGGGGGGCTTGGAAAGTATATAACTTAGTGAATGATAGAACTTCACAACGAGGATACTGAGATAAATTAAATATGAAAATGCGCGTAGATTTTAGGTAATAAGTTATGAATTAAGAAGGGGAATCAAAACACGAAATACACTTCGACCTCAACTTGTAACATACATAACAGAATGCATATACTAGGAAAATCTGTGAGTGCGTGGTGAGATGAATTGATTAACACGAGTATATAACGTACGCGTAGGACGTTCTAGAGGATATTTAAACAAGATGAATATAGGATCTTGAACACATATCTAGATAAGAATTAATATCAGTTTCAGAAGGATTAACACATACGCAAAAGAAGGATCGTGGGCATAGATCTACATATAATCACACGCTTACACGATTCACATATTTTAACCTATACCTCGACAACAATAATCACAACTTAAGATATACGGAGACACTTAGGGTAATGTTGGAGGGTAGAGAGAGAGCAGGTCTGGCCGACGTAGATCGTAGGTTCATGAGCAGCACTTCAGGGGGGTAGGGCGTCACTCGAACAGGACTTCAGGTTCCAGACTTCAGAGGGTACCACAGGGCTAGTACTCTCTCCGGCAGGGCAGGTTTGGTGCTATTTCCTTCTGTGGTTAGCTGTCCTGTCCCTTTTCAAGGCTGAGTACAGTACCGCAGTAGATTTTCGCATACATCTCCACTAAATCTTTGAGGTGATATCTGACTTAATTCTTGACTCTCTTTTATACAGTCTTGCGGCAATAGGGGAATTGTGAATTCGTTGTGATGAAGTTGTGAGGTATAATACTTATCGTAGACATGGCTGGTTAATATTTATAGGTGTACTTATATATTAGGTAATACATTTATATCATACAAGGCATTTTATTTAACCTTTTCTTGGAGAAATCTTACTTATAAGGATTACATCATTCTCCAGACTCTTAGACAGACTGGGGTATTGCTGGCCTACTTGTGCTTCTTGTCTTGAGGTTATTATATCTACAGGACCACCATAACTGGTATTCTTGTTCAGGTCCATTTGTACCTGTAAGCTTCCGGTCGCTGGTGTGCAACTTGCATAAACAAGTCTTCATTATACTGCATATCCGGGGATGGAGGGGATGCTGTCCTGTGATTGGCTGGTATGGTCTGAAAGCAGGGCTGTGGTTGGCTGTGATATTTTCCCATGCTCATAACTGCTGCTTGGTCCCATAGAACATGAGAAGCTCTGGGCGGCCGGTGTGGCTCCTGCATTTTCTCATCTTTCCTCTGCTTCCGTGTTATTGTTTTAGCTTGTGGATCCAGTTTCAGGCTGGCAATTCTGCAACTGGCATTTGTATTTGGTTGTAGCAACCCCGTAATATCAGTATATATATATATATATATATATATATATATATATATATATATATATATATATATATACCCTGTATATATACTGTATATACATATATATATGTGTATAGAGTATGTATAGAGAGAGGGAGAGTGTATGCATGTTCAAGTACTATAGTCTGTGTACTACAAATAGGCCAGAAATCTTAAACCTAATATACTGTAACTTAGGTAGGGCTGAAGCAAACAGGCTGTAAACTTCCAATCCCTCTAACTGGTTGACTCTTTTATGAAATCCTTTTTGGTCATTATATATTTGGGTGAGAAACTATTATGTTTAACTCCACATAACTTCGTTTTTCTATGTATTCAATTGTGTGTTCATGTCTTACATCAACACCATCAACATAGCTCTTGTGTATTGTTACGACCGGGACTGCGAATAAAACAAGGGCACTTAATGATTGGACTAGTAATAGGGCACTATGCAACAACGGTACGCTAGATCCAAACCCTCGAAATTATATGCCGGCGAACAAAACACCTATACCCTCCAGAGTTAATCAGCGATAGTGGGGTATCCTTAACTGGGCATAAATGTACTCTACTTCAGGCTAACCGACACTGGTATAGCCTGATAACAAACAGGATGCAAGTTACGTTAAAATGCATAAACAGGAATCTATGGAAAGATCAATTAAATCACTGCAAGATTTAATACAATACAAAGATGCTTCAATACAGTTACTTTAAACAACAATAAACTCTTCACTCCTATCTGAAAGAAAGTGAAGTATAGTCCTACAGCATGAACCTGGAAACTTCTGAAGAAAGTCTGATGCTCATAAGATGCTCGTATCTTAAACTATATAAAGGCAGGAGGCAGGACACCACACGTGTAAATCGAATGCACTAAAAGATAGGACATATAATGTTAACTGACACGAGAATACTATAAATGCGCAACGGTAGCAATGCTCGACACTAAAAGAAGTACTTCCTCATCAACGAAACAGTCTGCTATGGTTGTGCGGCTCAGCAACAACCTAGACTAATAAATGCTGTGAATAATAATGCGCACATATCAAAGAGCTTATATTAAATACTAACAAGTGTCTACTCGATTAATAATGTCTAGCTGGGATACTCTAGGTAAGGAACTGGGGTTGAGCAAGACAGGCTCGTAACCTAGCGATGTCCTTAAGACTGCATCCTTTAAGTTACGTTAATTGACGAGGGGGCTCTCTTGATAGATCCAGATCACAAGTATCTGGTTCTATCCTGGCGACCCTCTAAAGACAAGCAAAGAGGCAGCAAAGTGGGGAACTGGTACAGGCCAAAACCCTCATTCAACACAAAGTTGCACTCGCAAAGGACGCAACCGAAAAGACAACCCAGGCTACCACAGCACCGGTCGAAGTCGTGTAGGTATAAGCAAACCGTTACACAGGAGCCCGCAAAGGCGCGATGGTCGGCCAATCACGGGCCGAGACGTCACAAGACAGCAGGTTTCACATGACACAGCAAGGCACGCCGTCCAATAGCGAGCGAGAGGCAGGGATGCTCCCGCACCTACAGACACTCACTACCATCTCGCTCTGAAAGTCTCTCTCATTCCCACGCTGGTACTATCATCACTACCATTGATATAAAATATAAGCCGTTGTCACAGACAAAAACAAAGACCACCACTGGACTGTCTGTGACAATGCGATTACTAGGAAAGAAAGAACAACATTCTCTGATAATTGTAGCCCATTTCGATGTCCCTGGCGAGCGCTAGTGGCTAACGAGAGGCGATTCTACCAACGCTGGTAGACGTCACAGTATGATGAAGCGAGCCACATTGCCAGGCCTCCGGGTACTCTGCAGAATTGAACCAACTTAAACTGGGATAGAAGGAATATACAGTAGTCATTAACATTAGGAGGATTATGATGCATTTAAGCAGACTTGTTTGGCTATCTTTGGGCGATTTGATTTGCTTTTGGAATATCATAAGGGAGCTAGAGAGAGTCTCTAACACCTTGATTTCTAGAGAGCTTTCCTAAGCTGCATAAAATAATTAATAATAACAGGAGTAATGTGTAGCAATACGTTCTCATACACTGAAAATGTTAATGTAAATGGGATCATACAATACAGGTTTTGTCTTCTTCGGAAAACCTTGTTGAACTATATTTGTGCAAATATATAGCAATAAATTAGATTCCTTACAGCGAATTACTACTACTACTACTACTACTACTACTACTACTACTACTACTACTTTTTTTTTTTTTTTTTTTTTGTATAAACCACTCAGCCTATGCATCCCCTCTTTGGACCCTAAACCAGGTCAGAACAGTCATCAAAGCGTCCGACTTGGTAGTCATTCAGCTACTTACTATTCCGGGGTCAGCACTCAGACTCATCATCGTGGATTACTACTACTACATTGGTTTTTATTTAATATTGTTCATACATTTTATTTTACAAACATCAGATATTACTATTCAACACCATGCAACTTCAATCCAGTCTCCTTCCTATGCGACCCTCTGCCACTGCTGCCTCGTAGTCCACTTCTGCCACCGTCGCTGGTTGTGGTGCAGACAGTCTTGTTCCCCGCAGGCATAGTAGTGCTGATCTGAGCAACGAGAAAGATAGACAGCACCTCATCCAGGCTACAACGTGGCTCCTGGGCTGTTTCTTCTTCTCTGCGATGATCTCTGCAAGCCTTGAATAGAAGCACTGGGCCCTAGGTCCCATCCCTCCAGATGAGGTGAAGACTAGTGGGGTAAAGCTGCCATGTTCGATATTTAAGATCCTTTCCCCATATGCCCTGACCTTCTCTTGTTCATTCCTCTTGTGTGCAGCCTCCAGAGACAGCCCGCTGTAGCTATGGGCCATTGGGTCGAATATTCTTACGTCAAAGAATGCTCGCTGTGCTCTTGTCCAAAAACTTCTTGCACTAACGTCCACTCGTGCTTCGTTGGATGTGTTGGCCGTCCTGTGCTGCAAGATCTCTCCCTCCAAGGGAATGAGTGATGGTTCGCGCACCACATCTCGACACACCTCCCTGAGCATGTTCGCCGTTACATCTCTTACTTCATCGTGCCTGATGCTGATGAATCCTCCCTTCTTACATATCATGCTGTGGTCTGCATCGTTGTTGATTCCACAAACGCATCGATCGGGCAGTCCTTCAATCGGCCAATCATACCTCAGTGCAATAGCATCATTAAATTCTTGTTTGTTTAGATTGAAGCCTTTTGCCTTGATTAGTAGTGTTGTCAGCCAATTTGAAGCACCCGTTTCTTGTGCTATTTGTACTTTTCTTGTTAGTCTCGGGGAAAGTTGTCGCATCAATTGTGCCAGGTCATTTTTCTGTGAGTTTTGCCTCTCTGATGAGATGGTCTTTCTGATGTTGTAGATGTCCGCCTAGTCCACTTCGCCGTCAGGATCTTGCGCTACGATGCGTTCAGTGAGAGATTCTGTTATCTTTACTGAGTTCTCGTGTTCCGTTGTCGCCCTCCTCACCGGATTGATGATTCCAAGCCCTCCTAACCTAGGAGGAAGTGCGAGCAACTCCCTCTCTGTAGCATTTGGGGTGTGGGACTTCATCCAAGCTGGGATGAGTTTGTCTCTAATGGCATCTTCTAGCGGTTGAAGTTGTGGACCCACGTTTGGAATGGTACGCATCAAGTAGGTCCAGCGGTGTTTGACCCCCTATGTGAATGCCGAATATGCAGCCTGTGGTTCCGTCTTTGCAATTTTGGCTAGTATTTCTATTTCGTTTACCCACTCTCTGACCTTCTCTTCCATGTATTGCTTCTTGAACTCTTCTGTGCCAATTACTGCCCCTAGATGACGCTGTCCGTCCTTTGTTACGACCACTTCACTACCGTTGAAAGCTTCTAAGGCATTTTCATAATGTTCTGCTTTTACTATCAGTATAGACTTACTAGCATTTGGAAAGTATCCTATTTCTGGTCCCACTTGTGATACTTGCTCCCACCAGCTCTTGAGATCATTGACTTTCCCTGCTCCAGTGAGATCATCTGCATAGGCCGCCTGCTTAACATGTGTAGTCTCATGTCTTGTTAATGATAGCAACACCGAGAGACCTAATGCGTACTACTACTACTACTACTACTACTACTACTACTACTTTAGTATAAGTGTTTATAATATACTGTACTTCAATGGAATTATTATAGGACACGTGCTTATCAGTTAGTGACACCATATTATCTCTATTAGTAAGAGAAGACATTAGAGGTGAGACAAGGGGCATTTTTTTTTTTTTTTTTCTATGTGATTGAGGGAGGCAAACGGCATTACTGCCTATAGCGAGTGCCTCCCTCATTGTTGAAAGAGTGACAGGGCCAAAATCAAGGGACGTTCACGGAGTTTGAAGCAATTTAAGTCATAGGAAGAGGGAAAGACTGATTCTGGGAGAGAGTTCCAGAGTTCAGCTGTTGAGTAGAAGAAAGTTTGAGAGTAACGTTTCACTCTTGGGTTGGAGAGTTGCACAGAGTAGGGGTGGGATTGAGTTACAAGACGGGTACCACGTGCCCTACGTAAAGGAGGTGGTATGCACTGGGATAGCTCTGAGGAACACTGATTATTATAGTAGCGATAGAATAGCGAGAGAGATGCAACATTGCGGCGGAGAGAGAGAGAGACTGCAGAGAGTTGGTGAGTGGACGGGAGTTAATGATACGAAAGGCCTTCCTTTCAACTTTGTCTAGGAGAGCGGTGTGAGAGGAACCTCCCCACACATGTGAACAATACTCAATACAAGGGCGCACTATGCCCCTGTACAGAGCAAGAAGCTGTGCAGGGGAAAAGAACCCCCTAAGGCGGTTGAGCACACCGAGCTTCTGGGAGGCTGCCTTAGCAAGACTGGTAATATGGTCCTTCCAAATGAGAGCAGAAGAAAAAGAGACACCAAGAATATTGAGAGAAGATGAAGGGTTGATTTTTGTATTGTTGAAGAATAAGGGATAGTCCGCTGGGAGATCCTGACGGGTAGATAGATGGAGAAATTGGGTTTTGGAAGCATTAAAGTTAACAAGGTTTTCTCTGCCCCAATTGGAAATAGTATTTAGATCAGAATTTAAGAGTTCTATGGCTTCATTACGTTTGTCGTTGAGGAATTGCTGTCTAGGGCGTTCTGAAAAACTAATGGAGTAGTGTAAGGTCGTCTGCGTATGAATGGATGGGAATTAAGGTACAGTTAAGGAGATAATTTATAAAAATTAGAAAGAGAATAGGAGATAGGACACAGCCCTAAGGAACACCGGAGTTTATAGGGTGAGGAAGTGAACAATGGCCGTCCACAACCGCGGCTATGGAACGGCCGGAAAGGAAATTAGAGACAAATGCACAGATGGAGGGATAGAAACCGAAGGAGGGTAGTTTAGAAATTAAAGATTTATGCCAGACTCTATCGAAGGCTTTCGATATGTCTAGTGCAATAGAAAAAGTCTCACCGAAGTCCCGAAAGGAGGATGGCCAAGAGTTAGTAAGATATGAAAGAAGATCACCAGTAGAGCGACCCTTAAGGAAGCCATACTGGCGATCTGAGAGCAGATTATGAGAAGAGAAATGCTTAAGAAATTTGGAAGCAAGAATAGTTTCAAAATTTTTAGAAAGACAAGAGATGAGAGCAATTGGACGATAGTTGGAGGGTTGAGAGCGGTCACCCTTCTTTGGGACAGGTTGAATGTGAGCAAACTTCCAGCATGAAGGGAAGACGTTAGAGGATATACAGAATCGAAAGAGTTTGCCTAGACAGGGAGTCAGCACGGAAGCACAGTTTTTGAGAACAACAGGAGGAACACCGTCCGGACCGTACGCCTTATTAGTGTTAAGCCCAGAGAGGGTAGAAAGTACATCTTTAGAAGAGATTAGGATATTAGGCATAAGTAAGAGAGAGGAGGGCGGAGAGGGAGGAATAGCACCGGAATGATCCAAGGTGGAGTTTCTAGCAAAAGTTTGAGCGAAGAGTTTAGCTTTGTCAGAGGAAGAAGTGATGGTTGTGCCATCAGAGTGGGAAAGGGGAGGGAAAGACGAGGAAGAGAAATTGTTGGAGAGGTTTTTGGCTAGATGCCAGAAAGCTTGGGAAGAGCTCGAGTTGGATAGTTCAGTGCATTTATTATTGATGAAAGAGTGTTTGGCAAGTCGAAGAACAGATTTGGCTTGATTCCGGGCAGAAACATAGGAAGAATGAGAGTCTTGAGTTTTAAGTCGTCGGTACCGTTTGAATGCTTCCTCCTTATTGCGGACAGCAGTAGAACAGGCTTGAGTAAACCAAGATTTTTTAGCATTAGTCTGAGAGAAGGAGAATGGAATGTATGCTTCCATGCCCGATAGGATTACCTCGGTAATGCGTTCAGCACTCTCCGAGGGTCCCCGGCCACGGAAGCAGAAATCATTCCATGGGAAATCAAAGAAGTACTGCCGGAGAGCCTCCCAGTCGGCAGCGCCAAAGTGCCACAAGCGCCGCCGGCTAGGAGGATCGGGTGGCCGTACTGGAGAGATAGGACAGGTGACAGAGATAAGTTTATGGTCGGAGGAGCCCAGAGGAGAGAAAAGATCGACAGTATAAGAAGAAGGGTTAGAAGTTAGAAACAAGTCAAGAATGTTGGGCCGATCTCCGATGCGATCCGGGATACGGGTGGGTTGCTGAACTAACTGCTCTAGGTAATTTATGATAGAAAAGACGTAGGCTTGTTCACCAGGTGGATCAGTAGTGTGAGAGGAGAGCCATTGGCGGTGGTGAAAGTTGAAATCTCCTAAGATGGAGATTTCTGAGAAAGGAGAAATGGATAGAATGTGTTCCACTGTAGACTTTAGATAGTCAAAGAATATGGGAAAGTTGGTAGAGTTAGGGGAAAGATAGACAGCACAGAAATATTTAGTAAGAAAATGATTGGAAAGTTTGAGCCATAAAGTTGATAATTCAGAGGAGTCGAAATCGGGAACACGAGAGCAAGTGAGTTTGTTGTGCACATATGCACAACATCCGCCTTTGGCTTTGAAACTAGGATAGAGAAAGTAGGAGGATACAGAGAAGGGGCTGCTGGATGTTGCTACAGACACCTGAGTTTCGGTGAGGAAGAGAAGATCAGGTTTGTAGGAGGAGAGATGGTGCTCAACAGAGTGAAAGTTAGAGGAAATTCCGCGAATGTTGCAGAAATTAATAGAAAGAGTAACAGGCCGAGGTCCAGGTAATTGTGTGGGGTCGTCAGGGGATGGTCGGTTGGGTAGCTAACCGCTGCTCTGAGGCCTCTATACACCAGGGATATAATTATATAAGAATGGTATCTCGTTAGTTGTGTTGGAGTCTTCACGGCTGCGTTCGACGGAATAGCTAAGCAAAGTCTCTCGTGGATCTGCTGGGACGGTGGGGCCCCAAATTATAGTTCCTATCTCTCCTTATCCTAACATCCTTATCCCACATCCAACAGATTCTCTCTCCTTGATACTACCCGTCCTTCAATATCCTTGCACCATCACAACACCAATTCAACCCCAGATAGGAACCATAGACTAACAGCTAGGGAAAACCCTGACAATTCCTCCCCTTTCCATGACAGACCGCATGACGTAACTCCCGCACGCCATTCCACACCATACCGACCTAATCATAGACCCAAATCACTGTTCATAACCACAATATCCTTACCTAAATCCTCAACTATCCTTAGTCCTACAGCTACCACCACCACCACCCAAAGCTCTGTAGCTAAAATAGAGCCATCCACCCTCAGAACCCTCATAATTAATTTCAGAAGTATCATAGACAAAAGAGCCGCTTTTCACCACACCCTTATGACTTATGACCCAGACAATGTCATAGGGACAGAGACATGGCTCAAAACTGACATTAGAGATAGTGAAGTCTTCCCGGCAGACAGTCGACATGTATGTAGTATGACATTACACAGAAAAGACAGAGAAACTGGAGACCACGGCGGAGTTTTTATAGCGACGAAGCCAGGACTAGTTGTAGCCCCAGCTGATCAACTAAACGCGGATGCCGAAATGTTATGGGTAAAGACGCAGGTACAGGGCTGCAGGTCACTTTATATAGGATCTTTTTACCGGCCCCCTAGAATA
The DNA here is from genome assembly GCA_032716605.1 of Paralithodes platypus. NCBI lineage: Eukaryota > Metazoa > Arthropoda > Malacostraca > Decapoda > Lithodidae > Paralithodes > Paralithodes platypus. Next base: position 4,405,115 of record CM064492.1, read on the forward strand.
ACTGCAGCGCCTTGACGATTCTTTATCTAGAATAGATCCCTCCAAAAATATATGGTTGGCTGGAGAATTTAACCGCCCAGACATTGATTGGACAAGCAATGCGACACTCGACAACCCCACCTATATAATACTACCAAATACTGAAAGAAGATCCCTACACAAACATTTAATTGACATAATCAACACTAACTCACTCTCACAATCAGTACTCGAATCAACTCACACACAAGCTTAAGAATGGCACTCAGCTTAAGAATGTAAACAGAGAAACCGATCAGGGAGTAACAATATCGAGTAACCTAAAACCGAGTCAACAATGTTCAGAAGTTGTTAAGAAGGCAAACAAAATAATTGGCTTTATAGGCAGGTCATTTGAGCATAAATCCAAAGAAGTTATCCTAACCCTTTACAATTCCTTAGTCCGCCCTCTTCTGGAATACTGCGTTCAATCCTGGTGCCCTTATTACCAAAAAGATATAAACAAGCTAGAACGAGTTCAACGTAGAGTTACCAAAATGATACCTAGCCTAAAGAACAAACCATACGAAGAGCGTCTTAGAGAATTAAATCTATTTCCTTTAACCCAGCGCAGATTAAGAGGTGACTTAATTCAAGTGTTCAAAATCATCAAAGGCATCGACAATATGAACTGTAGTAAGTACTTCACTATCGACCAATCTAATTACACGCGGGGAAACGGTTGCAAAATTATTGGTAAATCTTTTAACTCGCACGAATCTAAGAATTTCTTCTTCAATCGAGTTGTCAACTTGTGGAATGGGCTTCCCCGAGACGTTATAGACTGCATCACCGTTGATTCATTTAAACTCCGCCTAGACAAATATCTCGCATCAAACCCGCGACTGACTGCGTTTGTAAATGAATAACTTTATTTTATCCCCCCCTCAGTTACTAACCCATCTGTCCCCTACTAACTTCCTAATCCTGCCACGGACATTAGTTCCAGGGCAGTAATTCCCTTTCCAATGTTCCCTTACCCACTCTAAACCACTGTTTGGACACTTGATCCTCAGTGTTTTGGAGGACAAGCAACCTAGAAGGGTCACTAGATCTGTTGTTGCTTGATTTCCTTTGTACTCCTTTGTACAATCAAGCATAATGAGAAACAACCCAAACATAATACACAGGGTCACATTCAACATCTTAGACCTATTTCTCACAAACAACACCTTTTTGATAACACAGACACGGGTAGTACCTGTCTTGAGCAATCATGACATGGTACTAGTTGATGCAAACATAAAACCTACCATACAGAAACAATTACCCAGAAACATTTACCTATACAACAGAGATGACATGGGTGCCATCTCCCGGGACTTAGCTGAATATAGAGATACTTTCCTTGACAACGACCCTATGGCCAATTATGTTGAAATAAATTGGACCAGACTCCACGACTGTATTCAAGACACAATGGACAAGCACATCCACAAGAAAACAGTAACACGAAACCAGTCACCCAAATGGTTCAATAGACGTCTGCACAGACACAAGCTAAAAGCATACAAAGCAGCCAAACGTTACAACGACACAGAACACTGGGAATACTGCAAGAATTCACAGAAGCCACTACAAAGAGAAATGAAACAAGCAGAAACTAAGCACACTGCCACTTTTCTCACAGACAACAAACAAAAGCACAAACAGTTTTACAGCTTCTTCAAACCACGCAAACAAGACTCGACTGGTATAACATTATTACATAACGATTCTCTGGTCACACACCCACAGGATAAAGCACATGCACTTAATTCTCAGTTCCAGTCAGTTTTTACACAAGAACAAGCAGACTTGCCGGAACTGTCATCATCACCATACCTGACTATACCTCCACTGACTATACACACCCGTGCAATTGAGAAACTTTTATCTGAGGTAGACGTTGACAAAGCGACTAGACCAGACAATATACCCTGCAGGATACTTAGGGTGAATGCTGCCATTCTTGCTCATATCCTGCAGGTTATATTCTCACAGACTATAGACACTGGAGAACTTCCCCATGACTGGCTTTTGGCGAACGTGACCCCCATATTTAAATCCGGAGACAGAACCCTCCCAGTTAACTATAGGCCTGTTTCTTTAGTTTCAGTTCCTTGCAACATTTTAGAACACATCCTCTATAGATATAATGGACCATTTTAACAACCAAAATATACTGACTGACTCACAGCACGGATTTCGGCCCAAACGATCGTGCGAGACGCAATTACTTGTAACGACTCATGACATATCCCTGCTCCTAAATGACCCTAAAATAAAACAAGTTGACGCCATAGTCCTAGAATTCGCCAAAGCCTTCGACAAAGTCCCCCACCGTAGACTGTTAGCTAAACTGGATTACTATGGAATCCGAGGACCACTTATTCACTGGATTAAGACATTCCTAACCAATCGAGAACAACGTGTTGTTCTCGATGGCTCCCACGTATCTTCTGTTCATGTAACTTCCGGGGTGCCCCAAGGCACCGTCCTTGGCCCCCTTCTCTTTTTCTCATACATCAATGACCTTCCATCATCTTTAACTTCTACTACTAGACTTTTTGCAGACGATAGCTTAGTACTGTATACCAACCAATAGTTGATAGGGAAGATTGCCTTCGACTTCTAGACGACTTGACAGCCCTTGAAGACTGGGAAGCCAAGTGGCAGATGACCTTTAGACCAGACAAATGCCACCACATATGTTTTACCTGCTCCAAGAAACCTGTCCCCTTTGCCATAATCTCCATAATACCAACCTTGATAGTCCATTCACATAAGTATTTGAGAGTCCACCTCTCAGCAGACATGAGGTGGAGCACATATGTGAGTAGCAGTGTTTCCACACACACAAAATCTTCTTCCTTAAATTCTTGTCTAAATTTCCTTAGCTTTATCTTTGAATATCCTTTAACGCCCTAAGAGCGGGCCCATCAGTAACTTCTACTACCCGCCAAGCAGGTAGTTTTACCCTAAAGGACATTGATTCTGTGCTCTTTTTCATGCATAAACAAGAGCCAGAGCGTAATACAATTATGTATCCCTGAAAGGGCGTTAATTGAGCTTTCCAATGACACCAGAACCATCCTTCTATGACCACTGGTTCTCTTGCAACGATCGTGCAACACGAAGGAAAAATCCCTAAAATACGGTAATTTCCTTGCATAATTCCCTGTCTAGCGAGGTAATGGGTGGTGGTGTGTGAGGAGGGGAGGTTAGTTGCGGCGCGGGGACCGTGCCGAGCTGTCAGAGTGAACCTACGCTCCTCCCACCGCTCATCTCTCTCTCAGAGCCAATTATGTGCTCAGATTGAGACCGCCTGAATTCGGGCCCCGCTACATAGTCCTTTCTTCTCTAGACCGACTTAAGTCCGGTCCCGCTAGACAAGAGTTAAAATGTCCTTGTGTAATATACAGGATTAAACAACATTTCACCAATACATCATTTCTTTCTACAATGTATTTTACTAATTTTACTATATTAAAAGGTATTCCATTATGTATTCTATCATTGGTAGGCCTACTATCATTAACTTTGATAATTATATAGTATTTGTAATAATATACATAAATTCATTAATTGCATTATTTTGCATTACAACCACAGTGCGCAACCACACGTTAACAACTACTTGTACACTGGGCTTGCTAAATAGCATACATAATATCATCACTTTGTGGTTCATTAGCAATGTGTTATAAATATAGATATTTCTGAAAAAATATGTTAATTGCATTAACAAAATACTTTGTTAAACAAAATATAATGATATTCCTAAAAAATAAATACGGATAGTGTTCAGTTGCAAAGTGCTAAAGCCTTTGTGGTGATGATATATAAATATACATTGGATATACAGTATATTGTATTTTCATCACCAGTAGTAGACTTGAAATAACAATAATTACCTTTACAAAGGAGTCTACTAATTATATTATTAGTATATTTTCAACAAATTGCATTCCATTATCAATAATATATCACATTACAATATTAGTAATCATATACATAACCATAATTATTTTTATGAGAAATATATATTTTAATATATTTTGCTAATAAACCATACAGTACGTTCTGGTATTATGTACCGGTATGTTATTTAGCAAGGTGATTGTACAAACCGTTATTAGTATATAGTCTTTGTTGCAATGTATGTACAATGAGCCTGCTAACTAACATACATAATACTTAACTGCATTGTCCAGCAACTCCGCTGATAATCTATTAGGCTTTTGGCCAAAAATACGAATCATTATCTGTGATATACGAGACATGTTTAAAAACATACAGTATTCTCATTGTCCAGCATTACTGCTACATAATTAACAGCCAACTTAAAATAGCCACATATAATATGTAAATATAATTAAAACAATACACTATACCATGAAGGAAGATTTGTGGAAAAAGAGAGCAAAATTAAAATACAATACAGGATAAACTAAAGCACAATTGTATGCTAGAATAGAATTGTTAAGTCGCTATAGATAATCCCCAGACACTAAAAACTTACACAATGTCACTAACAAAATATGATAAAGTTTCTAGAAAAATCTTTAGGTATACAAAAATCTCTACAATTCCTTAAAAAAGTAAACATCTCTTTAACATCGCTAGAACTCATCATATCTTGATATCACTAGACGGAAGTGATTTGCTGGATCTAGTGGTAGCCACTACATTGGCACAATCGTACAAGACAATGCATTCTGGTTGTTATGAATAAGGCCAGATTTCGAAACTAGTACAATTATCTCCATGTTCTGAGCTCATCAAATTGGTGAGGAAGTCGATGTACACAATTTCAGTTACATTAGTTTAGAAAACATTAACATAAAACGTTACTTAGAGAAGCATTCGTTTCCCGAGATTGTACAAGCGAACTCACTGCTGCTGCTGCTGTTGTTTTATTACGACAATAAACGCTAATATTTACCTCTTATATTCAGATTTGGTGAACATTTTTGGAATTCCTGTTAGTATATTAGAACATATATATAATTTTCACACTCATATAAGTATCAAAACTAACTTGTTCTGGGATAAATACACGAAAGCCCAATTTCGAATTATCATGAATTTCTTTGTGTTGGTGTATGTTTTGGGCTATTTTAAGACTACATTTAAATATAGATATGTTTTACACTCGCCAATGAAATATGATGACTAGCTTTCAGATATATACTTAAATCCCAAAACAAATGATCAAACTCAATTTGGATTGACTTCTTCACTTCCTCAAGCCAAAGTAGGAGCAGAACATTTGACACCCTTATTGGTGTAATACCACACCTTTCGGATGCTATCGGAGATAATGGGGGTGCTGGAAAACGCAGCTCCAAAACTTGTTGGTTTCTTAGCAAAATGTTATAAATATAGCATAGATATTCCTAAAAAATAGGGGAGTTGGTCTATTCAGTAAATTGAGTGGCTGTTGGTAACTTACATATCGACCCAAAACGTTATTTAACATTATACGGTAATATTTTGTTGACATATGTTGATGTCTTTACATTTTCTTAAATTCCTTACTCTTTTGCCATGATTTCCTCAGAATTTCCTTAGAATTGCCATTTCCTTAGACTCATCCTTGTAGACCCCAAATTTCCTTAGAAAAGGATGATTTCCTTGAATGTAGAAACACTGGTGAGTAGTGTCAGAGCAAAAGCCCACACATCCCTGGGGTTCCTACGCAGGAACCTAAGGAGGTGCAACACAGACATCAAAACGTTTTGCTTTTAAAACACTAGTTCGACCACACATTGAATACTGCAACACCGTCTGGGATCCACACACTCACAACAACATTAATAAATTAGAAGCCATACAAAATAAGGCGGCAAGATGAATCAGACGAGATTACAGACACACTACATCCGTCACTTTGCTCAAACAAGACATTAAATTAGACACACTTGCAATAAGAAGACAAATACACAGACAACAAATGCTGTACAAATTCACAAATAATCTACTAGACATAGACAAAGACACATATTTACACCCTACAAACATACGATCCACAAGAGGCAGCCACAACAGAAAATACCACACATACCAGGCAAGCACCGACATATTTGGGTACTCATATTTTCCCCGCAACATCCAAGAGTGGAATCACCTTCCATCTCACATAGTTAACAGTCCCACTCTTGATATTTTTAAAGCTAGGATCACCAAAAACAAATATCTTTATCCTCATCCCTACCATTAGCTCCTTAATTCCCTGCACAACCCCCACATATCATGCTGCCCGTGTCCCCAATCTAAGGCTAAAAGCTAACCAATATCACTGTATCAGTCATAACAACAAGTAGGTAAACATTCTTATGGGCTCAGATGTCATGTCAAAAGACATAGAGTTACGTCGAGTGGACACAGACAATCAAAGGTAGTTTTAACTGGTTTAACTACAGTACACCCCCAAACATCCCAGCAAACACCTAGATTCATAGAGAGAACTCACTTGCTACTAGACTCCCACACTGGTAAGACACCCATCAGCTTAAAATAAAGCATACATAGAATCTATTGTCTTACATCATGCCAGATTTAGATTCACCTGTCATTCGTTTCTCAACTCAACTCCATCTGTTTTATCGACTTGTAGAAATATTACCCAAGATATAAATACTCCAAGATAATATTCCTGAATTCAAGATAACAACTACGTTCAAATCTGTTCTAACGATCACGAGTGTATATGCATAGTAAAATATCCATATTAACCCTCCTGGCCCGGGCAGGCTCTCAAAATGACAGTGTGGGCTACCCGGGCGATCTGGCCGAAAAACGTCTAGGCCTAGGCTACCGTATTTTTGTTTAGTTTAACTGCTAGAAATTTCACACGCATCTATAAATGTAGTGCGGTTTCCAATCTGTAGACTGGCATTGAGTAGAGCTCTCTATGTCAACTGGTTCAGTTGTGATGACGATTTCAGTGGAGAGCACTTGCAGGCGATGTTAGCAATATGACGATCTTTTCACTACTGAAACAACGACATACAGACATACAATAACAAACGAGTCTTCTGTTTCTTGTTTTCGGAGTTGCGGTGACGTAACGATCGGCTTTGTTTACATGCGTCGGATGCACGGCGTTCAGACCAAGCTGAATAGGCTTTCAAGCTTACAGATTTTAAAATAACACCCGGGTTCCTGCCCTTACTTCGTGGTGTCATTTTAAAATGACAACCGGGCCAGGAGGGTTAAATCAAGTTTATAAACATCCTTAATCATTGCCTTAAGTTAGGGAATATACTTCACAGCTGCATATTTTGTCACATGATATGTAATGCACGCATGCATTACATAGAGTGAACCAAACTTCTCCGCGAATTGTTTTCTTATAGCGGTGATACAAATATTTGTAAAATGTCGAATATTGATGGTACATGTTTTTGGAATATACCATTGGAAAGAGATTGAACTATTCTATCTAGAGCTGCCCTAACAATCCTGTATGGTAATATAGTTTACCATGTGGAATTGTCCGTCAAATTACGCACTGACATAAATATTCAATTTACACGGTGATAATTTGATGCTTTGAGAGTTTTCTGTATGTGAATATTATAGAATAACCTTTCTTCTTTCTTATCATGTAAGAAAAAGTGCATACCAAGCGATTCTTATGCCAAAAAACCGAACGAGAGGGAATATTTTGATGCGGTGGCCGGTGGCTGTACTATAAAATCAAGAAATAATTGTTTTAAATTTATATCTATAAAATCCAATATTTATGATAGAATACTTTTGACTCCACCATTCAATAGAGCTGTTATTTCATATACAAAAATATGTAGTTCATTAATTAGTTTTGGAAATATCTTGAGGTTAATTGCGGAAAATCAGGGCTCGAAGTGGAAAACATTACGTATATTCACTTTACACGATAATGATTAAAAGTTTTATTCATATATTTCGGTATTGTTATATATTTGCCTTCACTAAATGTCCTAGTATGTAGTAAAATATGATTGGTGGGTGAAAAACGAGCGATATTAAATATTTTCGGGGATAGGCGATTCTTACCACAATTATTAGGACGGTCGTGGAATTACTTAAGGGGGGTGACCTGCTATTTTCTTTTTCTTGGTTGTATCCATTCGGCCCCATTGAGCCTACTGTTTTAAGACATTCATCCCCATCCAGCATTTTATGGAGAAATCCAGCTTCACCGGAGACATTGTTCTATCGAAAATTTAAAAAAATAGCTAGCTGTCTAACTCATTATCCAAAATATGGTGGCTCGCTATCGCTCGCCAGGTATATATCGACGTCTTAAACCAGTAGGCTGAATGAGACCGAATGGATACAACCCAGAGAGAAAACAATACAGGTCACCCCCTTAATTATGGTTAATAAACGTATGACAGTTACTAACTCTTTAATTCTCAATACCTTAATATATATATATATATATATATAGGCTTTTGATTGGTGGCTTCACAGCGATACACAACAATCTTTACAAGCAGCTAATAATCTTTTGGTGAACAGTCAAGAGCATAAATGGCGACACTCCCATTTGAATCAGTATCGAACCATAACCAGACACTCTATCTATCTATCTATTGCCTGACTCCGTGATCCCCGAAGGGGTGGCCACGAACGAAACGCCCCCATGCACCTTTGTCCCCAGTCAGTCGACGCCCCTCTTCCCAACCAGCACCGCTTTCATCCATATACTTCTTCACTCCATCCTTCCACCTCTCTTTCGGTTTACCTCTCCCTCTCTGTCCTTCCACCTCGCTCTCGTACACCATTTTAGTAATTCTCTCGCTTCCCATACGTTCCATATGGCCGAACCATCTCAAGGTGTTCCTTTTCACACTTGTCAGCACATCTACCTCCACACCACACCTCCTTCTTAATTTCTCATTCGTCTTTCTATCCCTCCATGTAACTCTGCACGCACTTCTCAAGTAACTCATTTCCACCCATCTCACTCTTGGTCTGAGTCTCTCCACCAACGTCCATGCTTCGCTTCCAAAAGTCAGTGTCGGGATTATCACACTGTCATGCAAGGACTTCTTCACTTCCATACTGACCACCCTATTTCTTGTTACTGCTTTCAGCATTCCTACAACCCTCTTACCCTGTTGCACCCTCTCCCGCACTACTTCATCCATAGTCCCGACATCTTTACTCAACACACTGCCCAGATACTTAAATGAGCTGACAATCTCCATAGCCTGACCGTTCAACTTCACTTCACACTCTGTGGCTTCACCCATTTCGAAGACCATAACCTTGCTCTTTCCCGCATTTACCTTCAGATTCCGTTTTTCGCACACTGTTACAAAAATATTTAACAGACCCTGCAACTCCCATTCATTATCGCTCATCAGAACTGAATCATCAGCAATCAGCAGTACAGGTAGCTTCCACTCATTTCCCTCCCTCATCAGCGATACAGCAACGTCCACTGCTCTTCCTTGTATTTCTTTCATGACTCCATCCATATATACAGTAAACAACCATGGAGACATCACACACCCCTGTTTCAACCCAACATTCAGATCAAAGAATTCGCTCTACTCATTCTCCACACGTACTGCCGCCTTTGCACCCTCATGCATGCTCTTCATTGCTTTCAGCAACTTGCCATATACTCCGTATATTCTAAGTACTTTCCACATACCTTTTCTATCCACTCTGTCATTGGCCTTCTCCAAGTCCATAAAGGCAACATATATGCAGCTTTTGTTGCTTCTCCAGACATTTCTCCACAACACATTTCAGGGTAAAAATCTGATCTACACATCCTCTTCCCTTCCTAAAACCGCCCTGCTTGTCACCTTTCCATTTCTCCGTTCTCGCTCTCACTCCCTCAATCACTAGCCTACTGTACACCTACCGTAAAAACGCTTAGAAGACATATTCCTCGGTGGTTACCGCACACTCCTCTTTCCCCTTTACCCTTATAGAGGGGGACTATTATGCCTGTCATCCAGTCATCAGGTGCACTCCCCTTCTCCCATGCTAGTTTGCACATTTTCCATACCCATTCGATCACTTTCTCACCACCATACCTCAGCATTTCCCGTCACACTCCATCTACCTGGTGCTTTCCCCAACTTCACTCTTTTCATGGCTTCACACACTTCTGACCTCCTGATCCCCACCTGCTCCTCCACTACTTCTCTTTTTTTCCCTCCCATACCCCATCCAACTATGTTTGCTGGTGCTTCATTCCTTAAATTTAGCAATTCGTTGAAGTACTCCGTCCATCTTTCGACTCTCTCTTGCTTCTCGGCTAGCACTCGCCCATTCTTATCTTTCACACCCACACTGTTTCCCTTGCTACCTTCCCTAACTTTCTTGACTTCTTTCCAGAACAGTTTCTTACACTCCTCCATTTTACACTCAGATTCCTTTAACACCTTACGAGCGGCCTATGCGGTTTATTTATGTGTACCGCCCAGCGGGGTGTTTTTAGCCAAAATAGGGCTGTTTACGTGATCATTTTCATGCCTAAATAAGACCCAGAACGTAAAACAAGTACCTATCCCTGAAAGGGCATAAACAGAGCTTTCGAATGACACCATAACGATCCTTGTATGATGGATAGTTTTCTTGCAATAACCGTGCAACGCGAGTGCAAAAAGCAGGTAATTCGGTACTTTCGGTACATAATTGAGTATGTAGCGAGTGAGAGAGGGAGGAGGGAGCTGAGATTTGTGTCAGTAGGTTCGCCGCGGTGGTCTGGAGCAGTCATACGCTCGCTAGTCTCCTGCCACCACTTGTCTCTCTCTCTCAGCCACATTACGTGCTGAAATTGCCACTCGAGTTATGTCGAGCGCCGCCACATAGTCCAGCTTTATTTAACTCGACTTAAGTGGTGGGCCGCTTTTTAAGGGTTAAAATTCCTCATCTACTCTTCTCTTACTTTCCTTCACTACTCTCTTCACCACTCTCATTTTTCTCCACGTACCTCGCTCGTTTCTGTCTCTCCAAATCTTCATTCCCTCAACTACTACCCAACCACTCTTATACGCTTTCTTCTTGTCTTCCACAGCTATATTTACCTCTTCTGTCCACCATACTGTACAATTCATTCCCCACCCTCTTCTCTTTACTCCACACACCTCCTCACATGCTGCACAGATCTCTTCCTTAAACACTTTGCTTATCTCCTCCACTTGGTCCATATTAATCCCGATCGCCAATGCTGATACATAATGGTACAATTTCCAAGTTGTTTCGGACTGAACTGAAACTTTTATTTATTCGTTATCCGCTGTTTGTATTTCAAAGGTGCCTTTAATTTTATTTAGATTTTTTTTTTTTATAAGGGGGTTCTTTTTGGAACCCCTTCTCCCTAATGTTAAGGGGAGGTATTTAGTTTGTTCCCTAGACCTCCATCAAGCTTAAAATTACATCCCCTTGAGTCCCTTTCAAGATAAATTTGTAAATTTTTCGGTAGAAAAATGTCCCGGCCGAAGGCCGGTTCCTCTTAAATTACAGGCTCGCTATCGCTCGCCAGGATAAAATCAACACCTGAATTGCACGAAAGGTCTTAATATGGGGTGAAAGTTATTAAAATTGCTAAACTAATGGGGCAAACGTTTTATAATATCAAAAGCAATGGGGCTAAACATGAGGGAGAAAGTGGTCAAGAAAAAAATCCCTCAAATGGAGATATCCCCTTAAGCCCTATTAGTTTTGAGATTTTATGAAGTTCGACCCATTACTTTGGCGGGTTTAAAATCGTTAGTCCCCTATTTAGTTGTCAATAGAAAGACCTTTGGTGCCACTTAAGTGTCGATGTTTTTCTAGCGAGCTGTAGCGAGCCTGCAATTTAAAAGGAACCAGCTTTTAGTCGGAGCATGTTTTACCGAAGAATGTACAAGTTTCTACCATTACAAATTGAATTGCAAAAATTGAATAGCAGCTTGTCATAACAAATAGAGATGCGTAGGTCAGTCATCATCAGTTGTAGGTCATGCACAATTCCCTCGTACCACCGTCGTAGGTTGATCAGGTCAAGGCCATTTCTTATGACACTGCGACGACGGGTTTTCGGACTCATGACCGAATTCGTGAATGTGTGAAAGACCCTTTACAAGTACCTGTCGGTACTTTAGTGTCAATAAATGAATACATTATTTAATATATACATAAATAAATGAATACATTATTTAATATATACATAAATAAATAAATACATTATTTAATATATACATAAATAAATGAATACATTATTTAATATATACATAAATAAATAAATACATAAACAGAGATATGAACTGTCGAGCAAAAACATAGTGAATTGGTGGTGATTGTCTCTCTGGTAATCTGTGCCATGTTATTGTCTGTAGATGAATAATCGCTTTGTGGATAATCGAGGTTATAATTCCTTGAGATGCAAACTCTAAATATTGAAACGTAAAAACCTAATCATTAATCTTCAATGATATTCATAACATTTGTTATATCACTCACATTCGATATGGGGTTCAATTGATTAGACAACAATACAATTATCTTAACGGATATGTGAAAACCTTGATTATAATGTGCTCGATGTGTAGACAGAAACACATCTATATAGCGTTATGTTGTGATATAAAGCTCGGAAATATTTTCAAATGAAAACTATAATACCATATTACTGACCAAAAGCACCCTGTAATTGATTATATATTTAGGGCGATATTAAATTATATTGCTATATGTATATATAAGCATAAAAGATAATTATATATAATTATATAAGAACTTTGGCTGTGACGTTGGCAACCTTACGTGAACCTGTGAACAAATTATGTGTGTGCATCTACGATTCTACTTGCACTTAGCAATGCATTTTGAAAACAATATGTTATTTAGATTGATCAGCAATTTCGATTATCAACAAAGGGATTCATATACTCACTATGGGAGTTAGTTGGTAGGCATTTATGGTGGGCAACTTTCCATGCAGAAAGGCATTCTTTATATAAATATGTACACCATTTTGGTATATAATTGCTTAGGATTTTCTCCTTCACATTGGGACAGACAAATTTACAGCTTTATTGTAACTTTTATTGAACTGGGTGGGAGAGAGGTACCCTGACCAGGATTCGAACCCACTCACTCCAGGTATATTTGGGAGAGCTGGGCACCATAACCATTCGGCCATGAGTGGATGCCGCTCATGGCCGAGTGGTTACGGTGCCCAGCTCTCTTAAATACACTTTTGGTGAACGGGTTCGAATCCTGGTCAGGGTACCTCTCTCTTCAACCTGTCCGACACATCATTAGATATTTTAGTGAACTATTACCAGTTTTAGTCAATATTGAGAGTTTCTGTTATTTCATTCCAAAAGTGCATCATGACTTCTCCAAATTTACTATCATCTGCTCGTCTATAATCCAAAACCTTTTCAAAACCCTCTGGTTGATATCCAATGTATATGATAAATGTAATTGTTCGTTGATCTGTAGAACCAAATTCGTGACCTACTGATACCTTATTAATAGTAACTCGTTATTAAAACAAGGTCAAGGATGCTTTCACCATGTGTATATTGATCTACAAATTGAGTGAGGGAGAACTTTTTGGAAACTTGTATAAATATAACTTCTGTCCATATTATGATAAAAGGCGTATTCCATACTGTCATTGGGAATTTAAAATCATCAAATATTATTACTACTTCAATATCGCATATTTCGTTTATTTGATCTTATATTTCGGCGTAAACATGAACGAACTGTGATGGAGGGGGTTATATGACTACAAGGGGTATTTTTGGGTGATTTGTTTTGAACAGTGCGAATACTATATCTACATTATCTATTTTTTATTTTTTATTTGTTTTTCGCTTCGTTAACAACATCGGGTTTAAATTATTGTGATCTTATATTGACTAAGACACTGACTCCAATTTTGTCTAGCTTTTCATTTAAAAAGTGATTACTTCGGATATAATAGTGTCTGACAGATAATCTCTTGCTTCAGCATTTATTCAAGATTACACCAACATTTTCATAATTGTCTATGGACATAAAGGATTATATTTCATCCAATGTATTCTAATCACTACAAACATTGATGGAAAATACATGGACGTGGTTGTATTTATAATCACTTTTAACATACATACATACATACACACAAGTTTAAAAACCGTTTTGTCCACAGGGAATGTGGTTACAGTCTCACGTCCTAAATGGCGGATTTCCAGGCAGCCCTGTCAAGTTCTTTATTTTGTGATAGGATCGGAGTTCCTGATCCCATGTCATTCTAGGTCTACCCCTAAGCAAAGATCGCCCCTCGTTCAGTCCGGCATTTCCTCACCTAGCTCTGTTCATCAATTCTCTCTTACATGTCCAAACCAACCAAGTTGGCTCGTGCACATCACTTCACTGACACTCCTAATGACCAGACGCCTACTTAATTACTCACTCGATACCACTTCCCTGAGATTAACCCCACATATCCATTTCACCATTCTCGTTCTATTCCATCGATATACTCCTCTTTAACCGGCCACATCTCCGAGGCATAGGTCGCACTCCTAACACACGAAGCATACACTTTCACTTTAAGGTTGGGTGGGAGCCCTCTCATGGTCAGGAGTGGCATCAGCTCTCTAAACTTTCCCCAGCCACTTCTAACTCTAGCAATGGAGGCAGCTTCAGCGCCACCTCCGGCAGAAACCCTATCACCCAGGTACACATTCCAGCGTTACACTGTCAAAATCAAAACTAACTGGCGGGTCATTTAACACAAGATCTCCCTTGTACACTGCACATTCAAAATATATGATTCTTGTCAAAGGTCCTCTAGCTCCACTACATCTGTTGTGTACCCAGTCACTACCGATGCAACATTTAATTGAGTTACTTCCCACATACTGTGCATGAATAGGAGCCGCTTCTTTCCATAGTTCCACACCCTACTCCACCAAGTCCTGATGGTCATGACCTTTTTTTGTCTATGTTAACTCTTAGGCACTTATTTGCCATACCCTCCCTCCATCTTTTGAACTTTGCCTCTGCTTCCTGCACACTATCTGCGATAAGAACTAGATCATCTGCATATAACAGCTCCCATGGGAGTTCTGTCCTAAAGTCCCTTGATAGAATCTCCAGGACCATCACAAACAGTAATGGGCTCAGCACTGAACCTTGGTGAACTCCAACTTTCACTGAGAACACTTCGCACAGGCCCCCATTCACTCTAACTGCTGCCCGTGACCCCTCATACATTCTCATTATCACACGCACTAGCCACTCTTCTACTCTGAGTTTTCTCATAGCCCACTGCATTACTTCCCTTGGCACCTGGTCAAAGGCCTTCTCCAGGTCTACACAAACTAGGAATAACTCCCCGTTTTTCTCTAAGAACCTCTCTTGCAGTTGCCTAAGAATGAAGATAGCATCAGTTGTGCCACGTCCTGGCATAAATCCAAACTGTATGTCGCTGATGGTAACACTTTCCCTGATCATGCATTCAAAGACCCTTTCTCTGACTTTCATGACTTGATTGAGCATTTTCAAACCCCTATAACTTCCCCTGTCTAAGGAGTCACCCTTGCCTTTTTATATATTTATTATCACACTTTTCTGCCATGCAACAGGAATTATTTCCTTCTTTATGATAGCATTAACCAGCTCCGTGATCAATTTTCTCCAATATCTCCAGCTGCTTTTAGCATCTCGGCGACAATGCCGAAGCTCCCAGCAGATTTCCCAGACTTCATTTTATCTATAGCACTTTTAACAGTGTCGTACCCTATGGAGGGCCTTGTACTGGGGCTGCAGTGCTGAGCTGTTCTCTGTTCCATTCACACTCCACATTAAGAAGCCTATCATAAGGCTCCTTCAATGCCTCTCTGATTTCGTTTTCTGTGTAAACAGTCATCTATCTATCTATAGATAGATAGATAGATAGACACCCATGACGTCCTGACTGCAGTCCCTCACATTCTTAGCTAATTTATAAACCCCATTGGTATTATTAGTGCTACAAACTTGTTATATCACGATATCCTGTATGTTTTTTGTTTTTTGTTTTGCCCTGTTGACCTCTCTTCTAGAATTACGTTTGGCGGACAGGTATTTTTCCATGTTGCCACTTTCCTTCCATACTTTGAAATATATCTTCTTCTCTCTGACTGCAGCTTCAACATCGTTGTTCCACCACCAGGAGAACTTATGTCTTGGTGACCCCTTTGTTTTGCCACAAACTTTGTCTGTGGTATCGAGGAGGCTGCGTTCTATTAAGTTCCATTTGCTATCAACATCATCTGGCATAGCATCCATTCTCCTTTCAATTCCCATCATTTCGTTGTGGAATCTGTTGCTATACTTCTCTTTTTCCAACAATCATACTTTCCTTTTTGGCAAATGTACTTTCTTGATGACAGGAACTCTGCTTAGGCACATATTACACACTAGGAGCTTGTGTTGAGGGATGCATTCTTCACCTGGTAGGATCTTAGTGTCTCTAACCCATATCCTGTCAGATTTGCTGATCAGGAAGTAGTGTATTTGCCTACTGGAGCCACCTGATTCATATAATATTAGATGGCTCATCCTCTTCTTAAACATAGTATTACACACCACCATCCCCGTAGCAGCACAGTGCTCCAGTATGTATTCACCTCCCAGGTTCCTATGGCCATAACCCTGACCTTCGGGCACGTCGGCACCTGCCCCGACATGCCCATTCAGGTCTCCTCCCACAATTACAACCTCCCCTTCCTTGCATCCAACACCCACCCCTAGTAATTAATTCCAAAACTGTTCTTTGAAATTTCTATCTAAGCCTACTTCGGTAGATATAATATCTATGACTCTCGCACCAACTTTTATTCTTAGTAAAATAATTCTTTCAATAATCCTTTTAACTTATATCATACAATCTACCCATCTTTCTGCCAGGTGGCACTGTAACGGCACTGTTTACTGATAGTACAGTCACTCATACAAATTCATGGGCTTCACCTCTTTTTAACTATGGAAGTATATCTCTGGAAACGAATATATGCATATATTTCTCTATACATCAACTACAAAGCTATTATACACTATTTATTGAAAAGCATGTTCGATCCAAATATCAATCTATATATTTATAATTGCATACCGAAACACATAGAAAATCCACTAATTGTTATAATTGACTGTAAGGTCACACTAGTAAGTGATGTCTCAGCTGTCATTACGTTTGGCTCGCTATGTGTTGCATTAATGCCTGTCAGATGTTGAATAGGGTGGATAAGTGTAGGATCATGTTTATTTATCTCACTCGAAACGAATATATCAAGTTTTAGATATTACTGATAACAATTATAGATCAACACATAATTGGTGATGAGACATCACTTATTAGGACGACTGTACTTGTTACATTGTTCTGGCCCGGAGGTATTCTGGTGAAGTGTGTTTGTTTGGCCAGAAGGAGCTCCTGGCAGTGTTCAGGAGCCGACCCCGCCTTCATCTCTTTAAAGCCCCTTTCACACATTCACGATGTGGAGCACGACGTTGCCCGATTTGAACATCGTAACACAAAGTGGTGCAATCGCCAACGTGTATTGGGTGCATCGGGGAGCAGCGCGTTATTCACGGGGCGGGACGTGGTAGTTCGTGGTGGGGCCCGAATTGTTTGGTGATGTCCAAACAATTCGCATGAGGGAAAATTGGCATGCTACCATCTGGTACATCGTCTCGATGACGTGTATATGTTGTGTGTCTGGTGTATGGGCATCGGGTAACATCGGCATAGACGTGGCGGCGTCGGGCAGCGCCGTGAAATGTAACGGCTATTTTCAAATCCCCCGCCGCCACTACGACAGGCCCCAACATTGCCACGTGTACATACGACACCAACACGATGCACACACGATTGTCGGGTAATGACGTGTGGTCCACGTGAGTCTATGTGGCATACAAAATGTGGAAGCACGACACTGACACGTCAGCACCACGGTAACAACACGCTGGCAATACGCCAACAACACGAGCTGCAGGATGGCAGGAAGATGTGGCACGTGCGCACCACACACTCCCCACGCCGCCTCCTGCGCACCACCCGCCACCTTCACGAGGCCCAGCCGTGGCCATAAAGGGGGCCCCGAGCAGGGACACTGCCTCACTCGCTCTTGCCGCACCACACAGTCAACGTCTCTCGCCAGTACCTACCCCACGCTTTACACGCCATGCTCCGTCAACCCAAGAAAACAACTCCTGTGAAGAATATTAGGAAGGCAGTGTGGCCATATCACTCAGACAACAAGGATCAAAACTTCGACATGCCAGCAATTGATAATGTCAATGGTATTGATGAGGAAATGCCCGACCTGACCCTACCACGTGATGACACACCCGAAACCCAGGATTCTACGCAGGACCAAGCAGGGCATGATTCGAGCCATGATGAGGGAAGAACACCATCACCACCACAACAACCACCCACCACGAAAGGCAAGAGGTGCCGCAAAACGAAGGAGTACGCCATGTTCTCGGAGAAGGTGGAGAAGGAACTTGGGGAGTGGTACAGGGATAATGCCCTGTTCTACAACAAAGGCCTGCCTGACTTCAAAAACGCCGACAAGAAGAACCGTTTGATGGAGGAGAAGGCCGCTGCCCTGGATCCTCCAGTAACAGGTAAGCCAATGTCATAAATTATATATCATTGCCACCCCGTCATTACCATATATACACGTTACTACCACAATGGTGCGAGCACATTTAAATCGATACACAATATGAATATCTGTTATACACAATTTATTCAGACATTAAGTATACGAATGTATCACCTAAATGGCGTATATTATGTTGACAACTGTACTCTCATAGCATGCAAAACCTTTAATTTCACAAGCGGGTTACCTTACGTGCATAAATTATATTTTAAAGTTTCCTATCACCATCATATAACCAAATAATATTGAATATTAATTATGCTTCTCTCGTATTTCCACAGTTGCCCAATTGCGGATCTGGTTTGAATCCATGAGGACCCGTATCGGGAGGCTGAAGTTGGCTGCCACTGGTGCCGGCCAGCCACCACCCATGACTGAGCGAGATGCATGGATCGTCCAGATATTTGGTTTCCTCGACCAACATATTGTGAGACAACCAACACGGCAGTCTACCACGGTTAGTTATTTTCATATAAGAATATGTGTTGTATGAAAGTAATAATACAGGTTACATTCAACTAACATTTTATTAAAGGTTCAGTATGTTTCAGAGACAAAATTATTATTACTTAAAGTACATTACCATACGAGATTGACATTACTAATTAAATTTCATTGTACACTACACATTATAATAAGTTTGAAATCGGAGTTAACATGATATTTAAGTTGAATCGTCATGAAGAGAAGACACAAACCATGCTGCCACACCCATAGCCGCAATTGGAGTCCACAGAGGCCACACACACGCCACACAAGACTGTGAATAGAAATATACAAATGGGTATTAGTGAATGTTATTTAAAATGTCTGAATAGTTCCTAAATTATGCTTAGCAGAATCCGAGGCGCAACACGAAACTGTAAAGAGATTGAATAATAATTTAAATATTAACATGTTTCATTTATTTTCTCATATATCAGGTCCCAAATGGTGCTCCACATACCCACATAAGGCCAACAACACTGTAAAACCATTAAAATGTATGAAAACAATTATAATTCTCTATATTTCTCCCATACATTTCCCAAACCAGACTGACAGGACGGCAACGCCCCATGTTACTGTGATCGCCAGCACGGACGATGGGGTGAACAGCGAAACAACATCTCCTCAGCCCGAGAAAAAGAAGAAAACAAGCCCTGACAACCAGGGCCAGGGAGAGGCAGCATGGGGTCCCGGTGCTGGGCATAATATGGGCCCCCCCTCCCATGGAACGAATTCGATTTATGTGCAAGAGGGCATCTATTGCATAAGCTCAATAAAGCCAATTAGCCATTAAGCCACCCATGATAAATTGCTACTTTAGATGTAATCTGAGGCCCATGCTAGATGTTGGAATTTTCTTCATTTTCAAGGACAATAACATTATAATTGCCTCTTTTGTATTTTAAATAATACCTCTATTTACTAATTAACTCATGGTAATTATATTTTAGTTTCAAATGTTGTAAACATGAAGCAAATAAAAGTTATTATTGTTTTTTATGTGAATATATCCAACTAATTATACCTTACAAATTTAAAAACTTATTGTGTAAGAACAAATTCATAAAGTTAAGAATATTTGTTTTATAAAAGCACTCCTCACTCAGTAAAATAGGAAAATATATTAAACTCATCATTAATGTTTCAGCATGAACATCATAAATAAATTGGTTATATAGCCTAACACTGATAGCTTTAGTTAGCCTAATCCATAATGGATAATTGTCTTGTTACCGGGTATTATTTTGTTACATTTGTATGGAAAAATAAACTTAACAAGATATTCATCAATGTTAACCAAACAAACTTTAACTAAGGTTTTAGATAAAAGTTAAATGCATGTCAGTAGAATGTGAAATTTGTTATACCGGTACTTAGTAGTCTATACGGTGACCGGTCAACTCAACCAGTAGACCACTTCAACCAGTAGACCACTTCAACCAGTAGCTCTTAACCAGTACCAAATCAACCAATACGGTTAGGTTAGGTTAGGTTAGGTTAGGTTAGTACTATATTTTGCCACTGGTTTCGTTGGTCTGGGGTAATTTGGCACTGGTTGAGAGCTACTGGTTGAAATGGTCTACTGGTTGAGTTGACATGGAACGTTGACACTTTCTTTGAACAATCATTTGACGATTTTATACAGTTTATGAAAGATTTGTATGTTAAAAAAGTGATGAAGGTGTCTGATCGGAGCCTGAATCAACCCAGTGGGTTCCATGTACCCTTCCTAATCTATATAAAATCATAATATCACAGCCAAAATATAATCTTGAAGTGCGTTAAAAACTTGGAAGGGTTAATCTGTATAATACAAACTTTTAATTAAATGATAACCAAAATGTATGGCAAAAGCTCACCTGGAACTTAATGGGCTCACCTGGAGGAACTACAAATGGTTAAAGAACTGACCAAATTGGCCAATTAGGCTAACCTTCCTCTGCATGCATAACATCGTCTAGGCTAATTATAACGAGTTAATAGTCACTACTCACTAGTCAGAAATCCATAATGTACCATGAACTTAACGGCGTTAATAAAAATCCTGTTCTTTTTTTAAATCTTCGGGGTTACTGAGTCCTGTCCTGCACAGTTTACCGGTCACTAAAAATCCAAAATTAAAATACAGGCTACAGATGTCACTGCCTCGCCGGGTAGCCATGAAATATAAATTTAGGAGGGACGCTGGAGGTGTATCATTCAAATAATCCTCGCCACGTCCTGGTTCAAGACTGTCATAAGCTAAATCACTGTTTTTCATTACTACAGAGCTTTAACTGAACATTAGATATATAACTGACACGATTATCAATAGTAGAATATTCACAATAAACAATTTAACACAACAAGCATCAGGGAAAGAATTGGGTAAATTCAGGGGAGTTTGCCTACTATATAATAACGACTGGTGGCTCATGGCATCTATTCAATTCATTGTTTTGATAAGACATTTCTTGCACACATAGGCCAGACAGCCAATGAGAGCATGTTAGGAGTGTGGCATGGTAATACTCGAATTCTCATTGGCCAGCTCGCAAGCTACACACACAGAGTGAGAGACCATGATTAATAGATGTTGGGTTATGGAAATTCGCAATATTATGACCCAATCAGCAAATGATAATATGATGGGAGTGTGTAGCACCCTAAACAGTGAGTTCTCATTGGTTGGGGAACGCATAGAGAGCAGAGTAAGAGAGAGCCAGATGATCATGAATGAATCGTCTATATTTTTCCTTCGTAGTACCGTAGTACCGGGCCCCCCTTCCACCCCGGGCCCCCCTTCCACCCCGGGCCCCGGTTTTTTGGTACCGGCATCAACCCCCCCCCCCCCCCCCCCTCACTGGCCCTGCTGACAACTCTGCCCCTGGTGGAGATGGTGTACTTAACACCTTACGAGCGGCCTATGCGGTTTATTTATGTGTACCGCCCAGCGGGGTGTTTTTAGCCAAAATAGGGCTGTTTACGTGATCATTTTCATGCCTAAATAAGACCCAGAACGTAAAACAAGTACCTATCCCTGAAAGGGCATAAACAGAGCTTTCGAATGACACCATAACGATCCTTGTATGATGGATAGTTTTCTTGCAATAACCGTGCAACGCGAGTGCAAAAAGCAGGTAATTCGGTACTTTCGGTACATAATTGAGTATGTAGCGAGTGAGAGAGGGAGGAGGGAGCTGAGATTTGTGTCAGTAGGTTCGCCGCGGTGGTCTGGAGCAGTCATACGCTCGCTAGTCTCCTGCCACCACTTGTCTCTCTCTCTCAGTCACATTACGTGCTGAAATTGCCACTCGAGTTATGTCGAGCGCCGCCACATAGTCCAGCTTTATTTAACTCGACTTAAGTGGTGGGCCGCTTTTTAAGGGTTAAGAAGGTAAGCCTTGAACGTTAAATACAATCTGTGATTGCAATTGTCGACAGTGGCAATATAGGTGCCATTGGATATGTGTGTGAGTAAAGGAAACGTAGATTATTGAACTTAGTGTTTTGTTTACAATATCTAGTTTATTAATATGGTGACAGTTAAGAATTAACGATGTTATTGTTCATTATGTATATTGACTCACGTACAATATATATTAAAAGACAAATGAAAATGTAATCCATTATTATCTATAAGCAATGAGATTATCATAGAATAATATACCTAATATTTATTGATGAACACCTACCTTGTCAACCACCTAATAAGGTATACCCAATTCAATATGCCTCTTTTTATGTAAACATTCCCATTATGACTGCACAATGTACTTATATACCTGTTATATATCTTTGCCAGATCCTATCTCATGCGGACAAAACAAAACGGAGGAGCTGAAGAACCGGGTGGCTTCCCTCGTCCGGCCGACGTGCCCGCGGGCTCACAATTGGGCCCGTTATTTGGAGGTGGAGCTTGAGGGCCTGGATGACTCCTGCTGGAATGCCTATGTCCAGGACCAGATCAACCTGCTGGTGCGGTGGAAGGCTGAGTCCAATCGGGTAAAGAACATGGCTAAGCAAGGACAGGCACTACAGCAGCAGCCGCCTTCACAACCACCACAGCAGCATGCACCTCCACAGCAGCCGGCACCTTCACAGGCACCGCAGCAGACATACCACCTTATGGCACCTCCTGGCACCAGTCACCAGACACCCCTCTACCACCCACCGTACTCAACATACTTCAACACACCCAACAGACCTGTGGATGCTACCTGGGCAGCGAGCACGCCCACCTACCTGCAACCCACAGCCATGCCAGTGACCGGTAGTGGCCCACCCACACCCGCCAGCAGTCTCCATAACCTCTCCCTGGGCACGGTTATGGCTGGTCTTGGTGCCCTGACAGGAACGCCACCACCCATGACACTCATGCTCAGCCCAGAGAAATGTACTAGAACAGAGGGGCAGGTGCCATAAACGTGTATTTACCTTAGATCATAGCATCCTGCCAGTCGACTCTTCCCCGGGGGGAGTTGTAGTAGTCCCGCAGGTACACCCGGAGGTCCTTGGCCACCAGGGTTGCATGGTTGCAGGCCAGGGGCTGCACACCATGCAGGGGATTGTCCTCGCGCCACAATCCTGAGTAAGTTGGGATATATGTTTAATATAATATGTTTAACAGGGTACCAGTGCCAATGTAATTTACCTAATTATTAGCTTTAAATTGTTTGGTGTTTACAGTGTTATGACGCAATATAATTTTGACACTTTTTTGCTACTTTTGTACCTGTGATAAATAAACCTACTATTAATATGATTGTTTATTGTAACCAACATGTATGAGTGAATGCAGTATAATTAATATAAAAGTATACATAAGTATATAAATAATTGTGGTAGTAATACAAGTATGAAATAATTAATAAGTAAAAATGTTTCTAAACTAATATTGAAAAGGCACAATAATGATAGCACTCCTGACTAGAAAACAAAATATATATACATATCTTGAGAAAACTATAGTAATTAATATGTTGATATAGTGATAAACTAAATTGGATACAATGAGATATGATAAATAATAGGGGCCAATTAATCTAAACCAAATGCAGAGGTTAAGGTAAGATTTAATAAGATTTGATGAATATAGCAAGTATGGAATAATATGGTAAAAAATGGAAAATGTCTAACTATAAGGTGACATACAAACATTAAATTTAGGCAACAAATAAGAAAATAAATAAATATGTGTTTTACACTGATGCCTAAATACATTATGAGGTATTGAGATATGGTAACATTTGTAATAGCACTATTTAATAAAATACATTATTAACAGACGCACCTGGTGTCACGACATGGGTGTCTGGGTCCTCAACATCGAGGAGTGCAACATGGGCGGCTGGGTATCTCACTCGCATGAGATTGTGCAGGCAGCAGCAGGCCATCAACACAGACTGTTTACCTTAGTCTCTCCCCCACTCCTCGTGCAAGAAGCCTGCTAGCACGAACAGTACCAACCCCTCGCCCCCGTTCTAACCACTCCTCTCCCCGACCTGTACGCAGAGTCCCGCCACCACAGGTTTCTGGATTTACACCAGTGAGGAACGGTGCACGGCCAACGCAGAAAAGGTCTCATCTAGCAGTCACAATGTCAAACAGATTTGAGATATTGGTAGAGATGGAAGACGAACCAGAAGAGACCAGGCTCGTTGGGGATTCCATCCTACGAGGACAGGTCGAAGAGTTCTGCGACAGAGTCCCAAATCAACGAAAAAGATTTTGCATCCCAGGAGCTGGACTGGACGACATTGTGGAAGCCTTCGAAGATACCACAAAGGATGCAAATGAAAATACCCTCTTTGTCATCCATGCTGGTTCAAATGACGTCATGCGCACCAGATCCGAAGAGTTGATGGAGAAATATCGCAAGATGATCCAGCACTACAAAAACAAATCAAGAAATATCATCATCTCAGGCATTCTCCCCAAGATCGACGCACCTGACAAATTCTACAACAAGGCCTTCAGCACAAATAGCCGACTAAAATATTTGTGTCTGAGGGAAGAAGTTGAATTCATCAACCTCTGGGACAACTTCTACAACCAGCATACTCTGTTCCGCAAGGATGTTACTCATCTAAACCCTGTGGGTTCAGCATGCATGGGTCGTCTCCTACACGAAGCAGTCCGCAGCCATGGATCAAAAAACGCCATCTGAGAAGAAGCAGCAGTGACATAAATCATCCAACGCCAAGAAAAAAACAGAGGCAACCGAGGACCACCAGCGATAAGGACCGAAGACAGCGAGGACCGAGGACAGCCATGAACATAAATGTAGATCCGACAAGAACCAAAAATATTATTAAAGAGCGTTCCGTGAGTTCTAACATAACAAATTTAAAGGTTTTCTATGCAAACGCTCGTAGCATACGCAATAAATTTTCAGATTTAGAGGAGCTAGTGTTTACAGAAAATTATGATGTGATTGGCGTAACAGAATCTTGGCTCAATACAGAAGATAGAGACTTTTTAGCAGCGTATTCACTTCCCGGTTATGTAATGATTGAGAAAAGCCGAATAAATCGAAATGGAGGTGGCGTTTTACTTTATATTAAAGAAAGTCTTAACCCTACCCTCATGTCAAAACCTCAAATTGTGAACGTCGACGCATCTTTTGTGCTAATAAAGAATAATAAAGGTACAAAAATAATACTTGCATTAATATACAGACCTCCAGCTCAATCAGTGCAAACTGACCGAGAAATTTACGAACAAATTGCAGATGTAAGTAACTCACAAGATACCGTAATTTTTGGCGACTTTAATTTACCTGTGACCAAGTGGGGCGATACTCTTACTTCACACTCCGGACATAACTTGTATACGAACTTGCAAGAGAGTTCGCTTTATCAATTTGTTCGAACGCCGACCCGTGGTAATAACGTTCTTGACGTTGTACTTGCAAAAAAAGAAGAATTAATAGAGAATTTGAATGTTGGTGATGAATTCAGTAACAGCGACCATCGTACGATAACTTTCACTTTAAAGTTTACTAGTAACGAACCAAATAGTAGCATCGAAAAAGTCCCTAATTTCAAAAAAGCAAAATTCCATAAACTTAGAGCTATGTTTAAAGAAACTGACTGGAGCTTTTTAATTAACAATAACGACATAAATACATCTTGGAAGTTATTCGAAACCACTTACCTAAAAGCAGTGCAAGACTGCATACCATCGAAAATACGGCGTCCAGGCCATAATAATAAGCCCAAATGGTTGAATAAAGGTTATTTCAAACTGCCTGCTTGCTAAAAAATTTGCTAATGATAGATTAAAATCCTCACAAAATGACGAAGTATGGGTGAAATTTGTAGAGGTACGACGCAAAACCAAAAAGTTAATTAAGCAAAGTGTGACGCCTCCCGGCATTAGCAGAATGGTTGCGTGGGGCATTGTAGCTCGCTAGCGCTCGCCAGGATGGGGGGATGGGCTACAGTTGTCCTAGAATGATCTGCTTTATTTAATTAGTGTCGTGTTGCCACAGACAGTCTAGAAATGGTCTTTGTTTTGGTCTGTGACCGCGCCTTATATTTTATATTCGCTATAATATAAATGTTGCTTGTGTGGGAGGCGAGCGAGAGAGGGTGAGGGAGTACACCCGGCAGCGAGGTGAGCTATGACGCGGCTCGCTTGGGGGCTGACGGCGTTGGCACCCGGGTGGTCAACTAGTCCCTTCCCATCGCGGCCTCGTGTTCTTTACCAGCTCAGAGCTTGCCTGACATGCGTATCGTCTACATCCTTTGCAATTCTGTCCCCCATACTCGCCACTTTGCATACTATTTCTCTCTCTCGACTTCTCCTTTCTCATTCTCTAATCTTTATTAAACTCAACATCCCTTCTGGTTTCAGCATAGACGTTCACCGTCGGCCAGTCGTATTGTACGCGAAGCTCTCAGATATTTCCATGTATTAGATTAAGGAGGTATTATGCTTTATTGAGGTTTGGAGAGACGGACTTTTCCGTATGTGTCCTCTCTCGGGAAGGTTGTAGACCGGTATATGTCTCCCTGGCAAGGTGTTGAGTGATTCTGCTTGGTTATCTAAAGCTAGACTAGGGGTAAGGTTACTGTGTCGTTGTCTCCGATGTGTGCAGTGTTAGCTAAGCCCTGCACGACATCGACAGGTACTGTGGGAGCCTAAGTTGTCTTCGGGTTGGTTTACTTTGCGAGCACAGCGCTGTGGTGTGAGAGGGCCATAGCCTATCCCTCACAACATAGTGCTGCCTCTTTGTGTTGACTTCTGAGGGATCGCCAGGATAGAACTAGGTACTAGAGACCTAGATTTATCAAGAGAGCATCCCCGTCATATAACGTAATCGTCATTATACCACCTTCGAACAACATTAGGCTACGAGCCGCATGCTCGCCCATTGTTGCCCGGCCTTGATATCCCAGCTAGACTTTATTAACTGAGCAGATACTGGTTAGAGATAAGCCCCGTTATTATATGTATGCAGCATTATTATTCACTGCACTTTTGAGCTGAGGTTGTTGTTGAGTTGCACAACCCTAGTAGGCTGTTGTGTTGTGTCACGAAGTATTTCTTTAGTTGTCGAGCATTACTACCTTTGCGCAGTCTTTATTATTCGCCTGCCTATTATTTCTATATGTCCTAGTATTTATTGTGACCCGTATTCTGCATTATAATTGTTCAAGATTCTTTACGATCATCTTCCAAGCATCAGACTTATTTCAGAAGTTTCCAGTTGATGTTGCAGGACTAGCATTGCACTTTCTTTAATACAGGAGTGCCAGTTATTTGAGTATCTACCGTAACGTTAATTAATCACGTTAACTATCTTTTCTTTGTGTAACCTAATCGAGTAATCTTTTACTGTTTGAGAATAGGCTGTTTCATCGAGCGTCAGCCTAGTGTGTGTGCACCAGTTACCGAGTCATAGGATACCTCGTTGTCCAGGCACGACTCAGGGCGGTAATGGTGTTTTGTTTTCCAGTGTTTAAGGCAGGGGTTGGATCTAGTGTAACCGTTGTTGCATTTTGCCATTATCTAGTCCAATGTTGAAGAGCCCTGTGTCTTTGAGAACCTGGATCGTAACAAATGGCGACCTAGCTCAGGGTCTTGTGAACTAAGAGATAATTGCAGGATTGTTGTGGTCATTTGTTTTATTGAGGAATATAGTGGGCATGTTATTTTTTGTTTGGCAAAGTAGTATAGCACTTGAGAGTCTTCAGACATTTTTGGCAAGTGAATAGTGCTACATAAGAGTTTGGGGTACTTCTTTTCTGAATATTGTGGTGAGAAATTTTTGTGAGCATCATGTCTTATACCGGGTCAGAGGAGAATGGAGACACAGTACGTAATGTCGAAACTGAGGAACAGCAGCATGATGAAAGGGTTAATCGGGTGAACTGTGAGGAGGATGCTAGGATATTTTTGCAATGGCCTGTTACTGCCGAGCGGTTGGAGGGTATGGATCAGTACGGTCTTCAATGCCTGGCCACAGCTATCGGTCATGCGGTTACTAGCAGCATGACCAAGGATAACTTGATAACGTGTGTACTGGGCAGGGTGACTGGTGAGCGAGATGGGTTGAGTGCTCAGAGCCCTTCGGCCATGCTTCCCCTACACTCGACTCCCAGCCATCCCAGTAGTTTGCC
The DNA here is from genome assembly GCA_032716605.1 of Paralithodes platypus. Lineage (NCBI taxonomy): Eukaryota > Metazoa > Arthropoda > Malacostraca > Decapoda > Lithodidae > Paralithodes > Paralithodes platypus. The sequence continues at coordinate 4,433,871 of CM064492.1, forward strand.
GACCCCGGGTACGCTTCCGCAGTTGTGTGGTGACTGGCAGGGTGGGTTGCCCCTGGGGGGACCACCGGTAATTTCAAACATTGTAGCACCTTCACCTCCTCAAGGGTTAACTCCAGAATTATTGCTTCAGCTCGAATTAGCTAAGATCCAGCAGCAAATAGAATTAGCCAAGATAGAAGAGAGAAAAACTATCAGTCAGCAGTCTCAGCACATAGAGCTAGCAAAAATCTGAGCTGATTTAGAGTCGACTAGGTATTGTGCCGACATGGACGTAGAGAAGTCGCGAGTAGAGGCAACGGGACAGCGACTTGGGGCTGGTAACCGTGTTCATGAGCAGTCTCTCTCGCACTTATTGAAACTGGTTGTTTGATGAGAGTGGTGTAACAGAATTTTTCACACGCTTTGAGAAGAAGTGCCAGATCCACCAGTGGCCTAGGGAGAAGTGGGCAGCCCTTGTTTCCTCTAGACTTGTGGGCATGGGACTCAGGGCTTATGATGCATTGCCGATAGAATCTTGTATTATCTATGAGGAACTCAAGGAGGCTGTCCTGAGAGCATACGAACTACAACCAGAGACGTACAGGTTGAAGTTCCGGGGTGTTACCAAGGGTCGGGAGAGCACCTTTTTGGAGCATGCCCGGGAGCTGTCCGATGCTTTTGGGAATTGGCTGAGGTCGGAGAAAGCTACTACGTTTGACGACATTAAACAGTTGGTGCTTTTAGAGCAGTTTTTCAAATGCACGGGCGGCGACCTGACGTTAAACCTTAAAGAAAAGCAACCAAAAACTCTACAGGAGGCAGCTGAGATGGCTGACCTCCGGCTATCACTAATTCGTGGGTGTGGGTCTGCCCAGCGTAGTGAGGCAGGTAACAAGGGGCGTGACGCCCCACCCCCCCGAGTTAGTGGTATACCTTATGCAAACAAGTACAAGAGCCATGATACCAAGACTGACCACAAGACTAGCACCGTCCCGTTTAAGAAGGGGCCGGGCCCTTCCAAGTACCAAGGGAAGCCCAAAGGGGACTTGGAGTGTTATCATTGTCATAAAAAGGGGCACTTTGCAAGAGTCTGTCCTAGCAAACCACCTACATCAGCTGAGTCTTTGGCCTGCAAAATTGGTGTGTCTCCGAAGTCATCTGAGTTTGCCCGGGGCAGTTCGTCAGAGGCTGAGGCACAGCCAATGCAGAAGCACCTGGGAGGCTCGAACCCTGCTCAGGATGTTTTTTGCGACCATAGAGGGCGGGGTTGCGTGATGTGGGCGGGGCGCAAGCATGGAGTAGAGGTCTTGCGTGATACAGGTGCTTCCCAGACTCTGATGAAAAACTTGACTGGCTACCCTATAAACACGGCTCGGGTGGTGGTGGTGCAGGGTATTAATGCAACTCGGTCATACCCGCTGGTGCGGTTGGAGTTGGAGGTGGATGGTGTGGCACGTGAATTGGATGTCGGGATTGTGGAGAAACTGCCAGTGGAGGGCGTCGACCTTCTTCTCGGCAACGACTTTGCAATGCCCGCTTCTGAGGTTCTACCCTTAGTCGTTGCCGAGAGGCCGGCCGACGTGAGTAGGGAAGAGCAAGAGTGGGTCGAGCAGTGCCAGACACAATGCATGGCGTGTGTTGTCACCCGAGCTCGGGCAGCTAAAGTGTCACAGCCTAGTCCTCCGTCTTCAGACCAGCGGAGGAACGATCAACTGGAGGAGGCTAAAGCTGGAGTTGGTTTTAAGAGTTTTGGCTCGGCAGCTCTCCTGGGTGATTCAGTATTAGCACCATTACTTAATTCTGGAGTAGCCCCTGGGCCTGTCATCGAGAGTGACGAGGCTGGGCATGACGAGTCTCCACGACAGCAACGTTATGTACATCGAGAGAGACAGAGGGAGCAGTCCAGTACCGGGGAAGGTCATGCATTGCTCCGGGAGCAGTTAGATCGCTTGGCACCCTCAGATATACGTCAGTTGCAACTAGAGGACCCTGAGCTTCAAACGTGTGCTAATGGAGCTGTAGAGCTTGACGAGGACGGCGATGCACAGCCAGGAGATTTTTTTAATTTAGAAGGCATCCTCTATAGGCGTTTTCAAGACCCTAAACGTAGTTGGCAAGAGGGGTCCGGAGTAGTGGACCAGTTGGTGGTGCCACGGGAGTGCAGGGTTAGACTACTGAGGTTGGCGCATGACATACCACTGGCAGGACATCTAGGGGTGAGAAAAACGGTGGCGGCTTTAGAAAAATTGTTTTGGTGGCCGGGGTTGAAGGGGCAGGTGTTAACCTGGATAGCAAGGTGTCATACGTGCCAGAGGGTTGGAAAACCTAACCAAACAATTCCGAGAGCCCCGTTGCACCCCCTTCCTGTCAGTGGACCGCCCTTCAGTAAGGTCATCATTGATATGGTCGGACCCCTACCCCCTACTAGTGCCGGTAATAAATTTCTAGTAATTATCATGGATGTGGCCACTCGTTATCCTGATGCATATCCAATGAGAAATGGCACGGCGAAAACTGTTGTCCGGAACCTGCCCTTGTATTGCTCGCGGTATGGTTACCCGCAAGAGGTGCAATCGGACCAAGGTTCTAGTGTTACATCTAATCTGTTCAAACAAACTATGATTCATCATGGCATCAGCACTGTCGTCTCTTCTGCGTATCACCCGGAGAGTCAAGGGGTGTTGGATAGGTGGCACGCCACGCTGAAAAGCATGCTTCGATGTTATTGCGCAGAGAACGGAAAGGATTGGGACCTTGGTCTGCCGTATGTTTTGTTCGCGGCAAGAGAAGTACCTGGAGAGAGTCTCGGTTCAGTCCGAATGAGCTTGTTTTCGGGCATCGGGTGAGGGGCCCTCTCCACATGGTGAAGGAGATGTGGGAGGGCACTAGGCATATTGTTCTGCGAGATAAGTTGCAACCTCTTGTTCCTGAGCGACAAGAGGAGTTGTTTACTAGGCTGTGGCAGTCCGTCCGCATGTTTGTTGCTTCTCCAGGCCTGATGTACGGGGTAGAATCCGACATGGAGGCTGGAGACAGTGCAAGACTCAAGTTGGTTCCCTACCGTGTGAATCCTGCTCGACAGCCTGTTGTGAAGGCGGAGCTGGACGGCGTGTGGAGAGGGGGTCTGAGGGATGAGGAATATCGTGAGTGGTCGTTGCCAGTGGCTTTGCAACCTGAGTTTGGTGGCAGAGTCCGTGTGTATGTTGATTGCAAGAGTGTGGAAGCATTATCCCTGACAGACGCCTATCCATTACCCAGAGTTGACGACACCATAGACCGCTTCGGGGCTGCCTCGCTCATCACGAAGGTAGAACTAGTGAAGGGTTATTGGCAGGCCCCGTTGCCGGAAAGAGCGAAGAGAAGTGCCAGTCTTGCGATGAACTGGGCAGTTTATCAGTGTCAGGTGTTGTTGTGCTGCCGGAACACAAGTTGGATGTGTGGCATGCTAAGGGCACTGATAATGTTTTGGCTTTGTTTGCAGGAGAACCCTCGCTGTTCAGTCAGTGTCTGTCGTGGGTGGAGGATCCGGGGTAGGCTACCACAGTATGTTGGTATAGCCTCCTGTCTTGGCTCGCGGTGTATTTTTGCACTGGTGCATGTTGGCTCGCGTGTGTAGCATCAGCGTAGGGTCGCAGGGCAGGAGTTGTTGGCTTTGATTAGAAGAAAATTAGGCTACATCTATAGTAGCCGCCAAAAACAACATTAAAATAAGATATGAAAAATTAAATGAAAAACTCTTTCTTTTTAATAATTAATTTTAAGATAATATTGTAGCTGAGTACTGAGTGCAGATGATTTTCCCTCAGTAGGCTGTGCTTCTTAAAGCTCGCTCTGGGAGCACGATGTTATGAATTAATGTATTATATTTGGGAAGGGTGATAAGATTTTTTTTATATATAAATGTTGTTGCATTTTTTTTTGAGGAGACTGAGCTTGCATTCCATGAGTGGCAGAGTGGTTAGGAGTGGCAGATTCTAGCGACATTCTGCCTGTTCAGATATGGGCTCATGGTTGAGTGTCCCATATCTTGGGGGGGGTGTGACGCCTCCCGGCGTTAGCAGAATGGTTGCGTGGGGCATTGCAGCTCGCTAGCGCTCGCCAGGACGGGGGGATGGGCTACAGTTGTCCTAGAATGATCTGCTTTATTTAATTAGTGTCGTGTTGCCACAGACAGTCTAGAAATGGTTTTTGTTTTGGTCTGTGACCGCGCCTTATATTTTATATTCGCTATAATATAAATGTTGCTTGTGTGGGAGGCGAGCGAGAGAGGGTGAGGGAGTACACCTGGCAGCGGGGTGAGCTATGACGCGGCTCGCTTGGGCGCTGACGGCGTTGGCGGCCGGGTGGTCAACTAGTCCCTTCCCATCGCGGCCTCGTGTTCTTTACCAGCTCAGAGCTTGCCTGACACGCGTATCGCCTACATCCTTTGCAATTCTGTCCCCCATACTCGCCACTTTGCATACTATTTCTCTCTCTCGACTTCTCCTTTCTCATTCTCTAATCTTTATTAAACTCAACATCCCTTCTGGTTTCAGCATAGACGTTCACCGTCGGCCAGTCGTATTGTACGCGAAGCTCTCAGATATTTCCATGTATTAGATTAAGGAGGTATTATGCTTTATTGAGGTTTGGAGAGACGGACTTTTCCGTATGTGTCCTCTCTCGGGAAGGTTGTAGACCGGTATATGTCTCCCTGGCAAGGTGTTGAGTGATTCTGCTTGGTTATCTAAAGCTAGACTAGGGGTAAGGTTACTGTGTCGTTGTCTCCGATGTGTGCAGTGTTAGCTAAGCCCTGCACGACATCGACAGGTACTGTGGGAGCCTAAGTTGTCTTCGGGTTGGTTTACTTTGCGAGCACAGCGCTGTGGTGTGAGAAAGCCATAGCCTATCCCTCACAACATAGTGCTGCCTCTTTGTGTTGACTTCTGAGGGATCGCCAGGATAGAACTAGGTACTAGAGACCTAGATTTATCAAGAGAGCATCCCCGTCATCTAACATAATCGTCATTATACCACCTTCGGACAACGTTAGGCTACGAGCCGCATGCTCGCCCATTGTTGCCCGGCCTTGATACCCCAGCTAGACTTTATTAACTGAGCAGACACTGGTTAGAGATAAGCCCCCATTATTATATGTATGCAGCATTATTATTCACTGCACTTTTGAGCCGAGGTTGTTGTTGAGTTGCACAACCCTAGTAGGCTGTTGCGTTGTGTCACGAAGTATTTCTTTAGTTGTCGAGCATTACTACCTTTGCACAGTCTTTATTATTCACCTGCCTATTATTACTATATGTCCTAGTATTTATTGTGACCCGTATTCTGCATTATAATTGTTCAAGATTCTTTACGAACATCTTCCCAGCATCAGACTTATTTCAGAAGTTTCCAGTTGATGTTGCAGGACTAGCATTGCAATTTCTTTAATACAGGAGTGCCAGTTATTTGAGTATCTACCGTAACGGTAATTAATCACGTTAAATATCTTTTCTTTGTGTAACCTAATCGAGTAATCTTTTACTGTTTGAGAATAGGCTGTTTCATCGAGCGTCAGCCTAGTGTGTGTGCACCAGTTACCGAGTCATAGGATACCTCGTTGTCCAGGCACGACTCAGGGCGGTAATGGTGTTTTGTTTTCCAGTGTTTAAGGCAGGGGTTGGATCTAGTGTTACCGTTGTTGCATTTTGCCATTATCTAGTCCAATGTTGAAGAGCCCTGTGTCTTTGAGAACCTGGATCGTAACAAAAGTAAAAAGACCTTAGAGTTACATATTGCGAATCAAAGTAAAACAAACCCGAAAGAATTCTATAGTTATAATTATCAGAAAGAAAAAAGTAGTTACTTTAACTGTTGGACCATTAGTCGATGAAAATGGAGAATACACCAAAGACGAAGTACAAATGAGTAATGCCCTCAATACCTTCTTTGCATCAGTTTTTACAACAGAAGACCTCAGTGATATCCCTACACCATCGCCGATTCAGATTGATAATTCAGACGTTCTAAGCAATATCACCGTTACAGAGAGAGAAGTATTGAATTGTTTAGATAAACTCAAGGTAAATAAAACGCCTGGACCTGATACAATCTCGCCTAGAGTTCTAAAGGAAGCTAAGGATGAGCTCTCCAAACCACTGACATTACTATTCAATAAATCCTTGCAGTCTGGAACTGTGCCTGATCAGTGGAAGCTAGCCAACGTAACACCGATATTCAAAAAAGGCAGCAAATCCCTACCCAGTAACTATCGTCCAATTAGCTTAACCTCAGTTGTATGTAAAATGCTAGAAACGGTCATACGAGACAGACTCGTAAATCACTTAGAGGAAAATAACATACTTAAAGATACTCAACATGGCTTTCGTATAAAACGTTCCTGTTTAACAAACCTCTTAGACTTCTTCCACGATATCCTCAACCTCTACGATGAGAGTAAAGCTGTAGATATTATATACCTTGATTTTCAAAAGGCCCTTGACAAAGTTCCCCACAAACGTTTACTGCTAAAACTAAAAGCGCATGGAATACAAGACGGTGTGTTGAAATGGATAGAAAATTGGCTCAGCGACAAAAAGCAAAGAGTAGTCATAAACGGTAAGGCATCTAAATGGACCAATGTAAGTAGCGGGGTACCCCAGGGATCGGTACTAGGACCAATTCTCTTTCTAATTTACATCAACGACATAGATGAGGGTCTCACCTGTACAATCTCAAAATTTGCTGACGATACAAAAATTGCAAATAGCGTACTCTCAAAAGAACAAGTTGACGATATGGAACACAATCTAGATAAATTGTCATGTTGGGCCCAAATTTGGCAAATGAGTTTCAATGCGGATAAATGTAAAGTACTACATATCGGATACTTAAATGAGAAAGCAAACTATTCGATGAATGGCACTCAGCTTAAGAATGTAAACAGAGAAACCGATCTGGGAGTAACAATATCGAGTAACCTAAAACTGAGTCAACAATGTTCAGAAGTTGTTAAGAAGGCAAACAAAATAATTGGCTTTATAGGCGTGTCATTTGAACATAAATCCAAAGAAGTTATCCCAACCCTTTACAATTCCTTAGTCCGCCCTCTTCTGGAATACTGCATTCAATCCTGGTGCCCTTATTACCAAAAAGATATAAAAAAGCTAGAACGAGTTCAACGTAGAGTTACCAAAATGATACCTAGCCTAAAGAACAAACCATACGAAGAGCGTCTTAGAGAATTAAATCCATTTCCTTTAACCCAGCGCAGATTAAGAGGTGACTTAATTCAAGTGTTCAAAATCATCAAAGGCATCGACAATATGAACTGTAGTAAGTACTTCACTATCGACCAATCTAATTACACGCGGGGAAACGGTTGCAAAATTATTGGTAAATCTTTTAACTCACACGAATCTAAGAATTTCTTCTTCAATCGAGTTGTCAACTTGTGGAATGGGCTTCCCCATAACGTTATAGACTGCATCACCGTTGATTCATTTAAACTCCGCCTAGACAAATATCTCGCATCAAACCCGCGACTGACTGCGTTTGTAAATGAATAACTTTATTTTATCCCCCCCTCAGTTACTAACCCATCTGTCCCCTACTAACTTCCTAATCCTGCCACGGACATTAGTTCCAGGGCAGAAATTCCCTTTCCAATGTTCCCTTACCCACTCTAAACCACTGTTTGGACACTTGATCCTCAGTGTTTTGGAGGACAAGCAACCTAGAAGGGTCACTAGATATGTTGTTGCTTGATTTCCTTTGTACTCCTTTGTACTCCACACTATTGGGGTGGAGAGGGATGGTGGTGAGGAGACAACGGAATCTGTGTTGGTAAACATAGTAATAACTTATTATTTAGAGACAATTTATAATGATAATTATGGAATTAATAGGAAAAAGAATTACATAATACGGTATAAACACTATTACTTATGTAGGCGTCAATTAAACGACAGATATCCCTGTTAGCCACGATACCGAAGGCATTCTCCACCACCCGACGTGCCCTCGACAGCCTGTAGTTGAATATCCTCTCGGCCCTTGTCATGTTGCGGTGGGGAAAGGACTTCATCATCCATGTCCTCATGGGAAATGCGTCGTCACCGATGATATGGTAGGGCACTGGGCGAACGTCGTTGGGAAGGGACTCTGCTGGTGGGAGTCCAACGGTGCAAGTCTCCAGTGCCTCCCTGAGTGGTGTTGCAGCAAATATGCCCCCATCGGACGAGCATCCACGTGAACCATCATCCACATAGAGAAACTTGTAGTCCGCATCGACGAGGGCCATGAGGATAATGGAGTGAAAGCCCTTATAATTATAGTAGTGGGAACCTCCACTGGGGGGACACCTGATGGCCAAATGCTTCCCATCCAGTGCCCCTACAGCATGGTGGAAGTTCCACCTCTTGGAGAAGAGGTCAGCAACCGCCCTCCACTCCGCTGGCGTCTTGGGGCACGACAGGACCTCCTCTTTGTAGGCGGCGTAGATGGCCTCACAGGTGGCCGCAACAATGAGGGAGATGGTGTTGTGCGCCACTCTGAAGCTATACGAGAAAGACTTGTATGACTCCCCTGTTGCCAGGTAACGTAGGACGATAGCCAGGCGCATACCAGGTAGGACGGCTTTCCTCCAGAACTTGTCATGTTTCTCCACCAGTGGGCCAACACATTCCAGTAGCTCACGAAACATGACATTATCCACCCGCAGGAAGTTCTTGTAGGATGTGGTGTCTTCCAGAGCCAACTCCTTCAGCAGGTTGTCATAGTGTCCATACTGGCTTTGCCTCAACAGCCACTTCCGGGTCCATACCTGCCTTCTCCGTCTCCTGGGTAGCACCTGGGCATCTTACAAGGCCTTGTAGAGGTCAACATTAAGTCTGGCCTGATGTGCTGCCAGATCTACCTGCAGCTGCAGGACCTGGATTTATTCCATGACGTGTAGCCGTGGCTTGGGAGCTGTGTAGAGTGACGTGCAGGTACCAGAACCTCCCCCTTTTATATCCGATTGTGCCTGTCAGCCCATCTGTCGTTGTGGCGTCGCTCTCGTCGTGTGACACATGTAACACCATCATAACTCCATCGCCCCTCATCGGGTTGCCCTCATGCTCAATCGGGGTCCGGTTTTGACCGGAATTTTGACCGTTCGGGCTATGACGTGCCGCACTCGTGTGGCAACCGTGGTACTATCGGGCTCGTCGTGCGTATGACATGTCACCGTCGTGGCTTCATCGTCACACGCATACTTCGTGTCACTGTCTCTGCCGATGGACCAATTTTCGTACCTCGTGGCACATCGGGACCAACATCGTGAATGTGTGAAAGGGGCTTTACTGGAATAAGGGGCTACAGCTGTGTTGTTGGTATATTTATTTATATATATATATATATATATATATATATATATATATATATATATATATATATATATACTGTATACGTTTCCTCGCTAGACCTCCATCAAGCTTAAAAAAACACCCCATAGTTCGGGAAGTCCGGGACGTTCTGGCAAATATTACTAAACTCTGCATGAATAAAAGAAACTACAAATAGTGTTAAAATGTTCTATTAAAATCAAATTTACAACTTGACAAGACATTAACAATAGTACAAAATAAAAATATTGATAAGATATATATTATTACAAAAAAAAAAAAAAAAAATATATAGCACTCACTAACGATAGTGCTATCGGATAGGTACCTGTAAGCATAGCATGCCTCAAGTGACCCCTATCAATAACTACCCTACAAATAACCTACATTTATCGTACAAATAAACTAAGGAAATCGCAAAAGCAAGCAATTGATACTATCGACAATGAATAGATATAATATAAAGACAAATAATTACAAAATATGAAAAGGTAACAACAGATTTAATCAAATAGTACTCTTTTAACAAGAACAATTAATTAAAAAAAAAAAATCATCAATATTAATAATAGAAAAAGATAAACAATAAATACAAACAGACACAAAGTAAGCAGAGGTTATACAAGATACTTCACGTTAAAAATGCTTGATCAAAATTATTTATGTCAAATTTTAGAATACAGTCACAGTAATTGACCCTAAAAAGATTAAATTTATGTAACAATTTAATTGCCTCATAACCTCTGTCCACCAAGAGTACAAAGGAAATCAAGCAACAACAAATCTAGTGACCCTTCTAGGCTGCTTGTCCTCCAAAACACTGAGGATCAAGTGTCCAAACAGTGGTTTAGAGTGGGTAAGGGAACATTGGAAAGGGAACTACTGCCCTGCCACTAACGTGGCAGGACTAGGAAGTTAGTAGGGGACATATGGGTTAGTAACTGAGGGGAGGATAAAATAAAGTTATTCATTTACAAACGCAGTCAGTCGCGGGTTTGATGCGAGATATTTGTCTATGCGGAATTTAAATGAATCAACGGTGCTGCAGTCTATAACGTCTCGGGGAAGCCCATTCCACAAGTTGACAACTCGATTGAAGAAGAAATTCTTAGATTCGTGTGAGTTAAAAGATTTACCAATAATTTTGCAACCGTTTCCCCGCGTGTAATTAGATTGGTCGATAGTGAAGTACTTACTACAGTTCATATTGTCGATGCCTTTGATGATTTTGAACACTTGTATGTATAGTAACCAAGCTCTAGCCCAAAAGTCGTCTACTTTAGTGCAAATTTTACAAAATCTTATTAACTGGGAATAAAAACAATTATAAGTTATTTTACTATCGATATTACTACTAGGGAAAGGAAAGTTTATTACGTTAAAATTAAAATCATGAACTTTGTGATATACTTTAAGTATGCAATGTTCATTAACAATCTCTATATTTATATCAAGAACATTTTCAACTTCATCATTTGTGTTACAATGTATGAGGGGAATAGAATTAGGATAAATAGGTTTTACAACTTGATTAAAATTTAACAAATTGCAAACGAGAATATCATCAATATATCTACTATTATTACTTAACAATTTAGCAAGTGCTAATTTATCTGGGATTTTATTTTTCTTGCTACTGTCAACTAAGTCTTATATATTTAAATTCTAAAGCAAGCAAGAACAAATCTGCAATTAAAGGGCTAGCATTTCCACCCATAGGAATTCCTAATATTTGTTTGAAAATGTACGGCCCGAATCTAACATAAGTATTGAAAAGGAGGAATTTAAGGGCATCTTTAAGTTTAGTTCTATAAAAATATACTGAACTAGTGGGAGTAGAGCTAAGTGATGCATTTTAAAATATGTTTAAACATTTATGAAATAATTACCATTCCTAACGAATCTGTCAAAGTGCAAATCTATAATAAAGCAAAGCTCTGAACATACTAAATTTAAAGGCAATTTGGTATACAAAGTTGAAAAGTCGAAGCTATGTACCGAGGTAACTTTCGGCATGGTATTTATTTTATCAATAACTTCTAACGAATTGTCAACACTCCAAAAATAGTTAATGCCAGTTCTTCTCATGATGGTATTACAATATCTTTTATGAGTACTTTTAATGTATTTTAAGCAATTTACGACTTGTTCTGATAGAGTTTTAGTGGTAGCAAATTTTGCTCCGGCAATAAAGCGATATTTATAAGGTCTTTTATGAAATTTAGGTAACATGTATAATTTTACAATGCACTTGTTCTTATCGGAAAGTTTAATATCAAATGTTACATTTTTCTTGTTATGTTCATCGATTAAGTTATCAATATTCAAATTATTTTGAATTTCATAAACAGAATTACTACAAATATTTGTGCGTAATAGGTTACCTTTAATGCCTAATTCTTTCTTCATGTTTTCAAGATAAAATTTCTTACATGTGAAGCTATAATTATTGCTGGCTTTATTTACTGTAATGATTACAAAATGTTTATGTAAATTTATTAAATCAGCTTTAAGTTTATAGTAATTATAGTTTACAAAATCTGAATGATTAAATTCATTTTTAAGCGAGAAAATTTTAGTTCTAATTAACTTAATTAATAATTTAGACCATGCTTCTAGCTCTCTCGCATCGCAGCACACACTTTTTTACAATTTTTCTTTTAATTTATTGAATGAAAAAACAATATCTTTTAAAATGTTGTCCCATGTTACTTTATTGTTCCCTATTCTAAATTTAAACCCTTTATGACATAGCTCCGCTAATTTGTCGTTTGCAAAATGTTTAACTAGTTCTACATCACCTGTTAATATGTGACATATCGGACTATAAATTAACTTTTCTAATGCATCACGTCTGCTAGCTGGCATATCCATGACTCTTTCACATACGCATTTATTATTATTGAAAATATCATTATCTGAAAGATTTCATAAAACAGGCACGCTATCATTCGCCAGGATAAAATCCACATCTACATGACACGAAAGGTATTACAATCGCGCAAATAATGGAGGAACGTATGAAAATGTCAAAACTAATGGGGCTAAACAAGAGGGAGAAGAGGATAAAAACTAATGGGGCTAAACAAGTGGGAGAAGGGGGTCCAGAAATAAAACCCACTAACATCCCCCTCCTCCTTAAATTGTAGATCATCCCCTGCCTTCTCATTCTCCACAAGTATACACCAAGACTCCTTCCTGTCAACAAAGGGTCTTCAACTGGCTGTTCTAGCTTTAAGGGGACGTTATGTTATATGTTGGTCTATTTAGTCAATCATATATTTTTTAGTTTCATTGCTAGGTCACCATCAAGCTTTAATATCACCCTAAAGACCCCCCTTAGATATTAATTTGTACATTTTTAGGTAGAAAAATTTCCCAGCCAAAGGCTGGTTACTCTTAAAATACACGCTCACTATCGCTCGGTAAGATAAACACCTTTATGGCACGAAAATTCTTAATATTAACAGAAGTGGGGGTAAAGGTCTTAAAATCGCCAAACAAATGCAACAAACGTCTTATAATATCTAAACTAATGGGGCTCAACCTAAGTGAGAAAGGGGTCCAGAAATACCTAATACCTCCACTTAAGGCTCTGTCAAAGCAATCACTTCACCCATCGATTCTGTGTATAGGTAGCGCCAACGACCTTGACAATAATCTTGACCCCATAACTTCTCATAACTCGAAATGAAAGAAAGCAATCGGGCTGACGTTTCTATCAGTTGAGAAGAGTCCACCAGTAAATAGGTGTGGATATTTACAGCCAGTTTGTTGTAGGCCCTTTTGCATTACAGATAGGTCAAGGGTCAAGATTATTGTCAAGTTCGTTGGCGCTACCTATAGTACTCCTGACAGAATAACAATTCCGGATTTTTGCTGGAACCCTTTTAGCAAGTCTTTGCTTAAACAAATCTTAGGCTCAAATGAGGCAGCCCGATTATAAATAACCGTTCAGGTAAATTTAACAATATCATTAGTGATGCCCAAGGTATATAATTATAGTATAAATCTTCAGATCCTAAAATAGCGATCTTAGATGGATGAATAATTGTGTAAACAAAAACCCGCTAGGTTAAGGAAAGGGTATATAGGAAAACAAAAAGAGGTGGGGAACGTTTAAAATTGTATATGCAAATCTTAGTAGAAGGGCTAAAGGTGATATTAAGAAAGAAAGCAAAATCGCTAGGGAATCTAAAGTATCCCCAATGAGGTTCTTCCAGTTCACTGAATCAAAAATAAAGAACAAAATAGGCCTTCTAAAACCAGAGACGGGATTTTTCATAGATAGCAAGGTCTATCTATATAAAAACTTAAACAATCAATGTCTCTCTGCCTTCACAGACGAAGACCGGATGTCTATAATAATTATATCTGATATATAATGGATGTATAGATAATTTGTGAACATAAGTAGAAATGTAATACTTGAACAGTTAGACATGCTAAAACCATACAAATCACATGGACCGTACTCCATAAATCCTAGAATATTAGAAGAATGTACATAAGACATTACTTACCCTTTAACAGAACAATTTATCAACTCTCCTTATTCGGGTCTACTCCCTGATGAGTGGAGGCTTGTAAATGATGTATCAATATTTAAAAAAGGTGACATATCTTTGTCCACTTAGCTTGACACTAACTGGACTTATTTACCAGCTGTAAAATACTTATATTTGAGTATTATATATTTTACAAAGTTAATTACCGTGTTTCATCGTTAATTTACTAAACTATTATGCCAACTTATATAACTGAGGATAAAACAAAACAAGTGACAAATTGCAATAAGTATATTTTTTTAGTATGACACATGGTAAATATTGATGTTCAAACACGAAAACAATTATTAGGAGGAATAACTAAAATACCTTCCAAAACTATCTTAATGATGAATACATTAGAACTACATTATATTTATGTTATCAGTACACTACCACGGGTAATTATGAAGTCTCATCCATAGAAAAGCCATTAAGGGACAACAATTCAAGACCAGCATAGATATCAAAGGAATCACAAACAGTTAATTGCTCAATAGGTGGCGTTCTGAGAGTGAGGGTCCGAGTCTGGGGAGTGAGATTGTGAAGCGCAGAGGCGGAGCAGCTTCAGAGATGGGATTGCTTCGAACCATGCTTCGCATGTCTCACTCCCTAGACTGGAACAAGAATTCACGGGCCTCACTGTGTTCAGCGGTTGTTGTTGTTCCCCAGGCTGTCTGGCCGAACAGCCCCAAGGTTTTGAGCAAGGCCAAGGCCATAAACGAGCGCCCCCACAAAACCCTCCCTGCTTACCACTAACAAAGCCTGGGTGACCGAAGCCACTCCAAGGCAGGGAGCTGAGGAGGGTGCGGAAACGCCCGGGAAACCAAAGCCACACCCAAGGCCCTGTGCCACTCAGCAATTATGAAGGGAAAGTTGAGGGGCAAGGGAAAAATGTGAAGCTTTGGCTCCCAATCTTGGCAGTAGGGAGGTCAATCCACGGAAAAGATGCCGTCACTTGAGATCTAGAAGATATGTAAGTAAAAGGAACAGTCAGAGTAAGCTATGGGTATGGCAGAGATCGCTCAGCTCTCACTCTTATAGACCAGCCCATCACCACATGACTAGAACCCAATCCTCTCAGCATCAGCTAGGAAAGGCACCTAGAAAGCCGCCTTTGGCGGGGGGATAGCTCCCCTATTTCAACTCCTTTCGGGGTTGGGGCCCCGCCCCCATGTTCAGCGGTTGAGTGTGCAGGCTCTCAGCCTATGCCCGAGAGGGAGTAGTTGGAATATAGAAAAACAAAAAAAATATATATGCAAATATTTTTGTTTGACTAGTTAATATTCATAAGCATATCTATAATATTTTATAATGTGTTAACAATTATAGAAACAAAACTGTCATCACATATATACTGTATATACAGTATATATATACTATATATAATTATAATACCTGTATATATATATATATATATATATATATATATATATATATATATAATTATATATACAGTATATATATATATATATATATATATATATATATATATATATATATATATATATATATATATATATATATATATATATATATATATATATATATATATTACTATAGCCAGGTATTAGATTCTCTTTTAACCCATAACTGTCGGGGCGCAACATAAGTCGAGTATAATAAATCTGGACTATCTGGCGGTGCTCGACATAGGTCGTGTGGCAATTTTAGCACGTAATGTTGCTGAGAGAGAGAGACAAGTGGTGGCAGGAGAGTAGCGAGCGTATGACTGCTCCAGACCACCGCGGCGAACCTACTGACACGAATCCCACCTCCTCCCTCCCTCTCTCACTCGCTATATACGGAATTGTATGGGGAAAGTGCCGAATTACATGCTTTTTGCACTCGCGTTGCACGGTTGTTGCAAGAAAACTTGCCATCATAAAAGGATCGTTATGGTGTCATTGGAAAGCTCTGTTTATGCCCTTTCAGGGATAGATACTTGTTTTACGCTCTGGGTCTTATTTAGGCATGAAAATGATCACGTAAACAGCCCTATTTTGGCTAAAAACACCCCGCTGGGCGGTACATATAAATAAACCGCTAGCCCGCTAATCTAGTGTTAAACAGACGAGGTTAAAAGCAATAGCAGTTTCAGCATTCAGGATTTTATTGTTACAGCTTTCAATAATTCTAACAGTTTTCCTCTGGGGTTCAGAGATGAGGTACAAAAGGTTAGCAACATTCATGGTGGATCCAATGTTTCACAAGTAAACATCTTGCATCTTCAGGGAATGGAGAGGTAATGATTAGATTTTTGTTTTGTTTTTGTTTTTTTGTTTTTTTTTAAGGTAGGGGGGGGGGGGGAGAGAGAGGCACCTCAGAGTGGGTGGAGGGAAGAGAAAGTAGGAAAGATGAAATACAGTGGAAGAGAAAAGTTAGTGGGCCGTCCACCTTGCTGTTGTTGAGGGATGTTTATTACTTTATTTTGTTTGTCTAGTCATTTTTTAAAAACTTTCATTCATGCTTTATTGTTGTACTTAAGTTACTAAAGTGCTGATAAGAATGATTTTAACTTAGGGATGTCTATATCTGATCTTTTGAGTCTTGCTTCCAGTTTGTTTTTTCCTTCATCTGTGAGAGTTCGTTGCAAGTCTTCTTGATTAATATGAGAATATGCTTTCCTCATAACGTCGGGATCTTGTTCAAAGACGTCACAGATGAATCCAATTCTGCCCAGTGTTAGTTCTGAAAGCTCGATGGTGTCTTCTCCCGGTTCCTTCTCCTTGGCGATTTTTGGTGGTGTCTCCGGGTTTGTTGGGAGGGGAAGGAGTGGTTCTGGGGATCTCTTTCTGGGTGAATTGGCTTCGTGTTGGGGGAAGTTGGTGGTGATGATGATGCTCTGGCTTCCTCGGGTTCCATTTGTGTCTCGTCCTCTTCTTGGTGTTCTTCATGGATGTGAAGAGTTGGAGATTCCTGTAGTTCTGGAACTCGATCTTGTGTCTTGGGGGGCTTCTTCTTTGTTGACGCCCTTTTGATGTTTGCAGGGGTCGCGGAGAAGGCCTTTTGAGGTATGGTGATGGTGGGTAGATTGTTGTGTGACAACAGACAGGGGATTAGCTGGCAGAGTTGGTGTTTGTCTGGGCCAGCAATGGCCATGACTGACCGAATACAGGCAAAGATCTTGGCCCTCAGTACTGCTTCCCCATCTGCTGTAGTTGTAGGTGGTGTCGACTCTGGTGGAGCATTCCGTGGGGAGAAAGAGGAGCCCTTGACTGGAGCTCCTTCAGGGCCTGTGATGTTGGTAGCTTCACGTCCCTGTCTCCCTGTTTTGATGGTAAAAGTCACTGTTTCACCATTTCTTAGTGAGGCTTTCTTCTTGCTGTTGTTGTTGTTGCTAATGTTGGTGTGGTGGCAGAAGACATCCTCGTTACTCTTCGTAGTTATGAAGCCATAGCCTGCCTTATAATTGTACCATTTGACAGTACCACAGGTAATATTGTTGGTGGCCATGGTAGTGTGGAGAGGCAGGTGGTGGGGCTGCAAGCTGATTGGCTGATGGAGAGAGCCAATGGTGAAGAGCAGTATTAGAATAGGGACAATGCATCTTATACCACGCCCTCAACTCCCTCTGTCCCGCCCATTAAGCAGACAGAAATCTCCTCCTGACACAATATATACTGTCAAATCAACAACAGCAACCTGCAACTCCAACACCAAGCTCAAGGGAAAACTGAAGATGTCTCCATATATTAACATCTTCGAGCAAAACCTAGAAGAGGACGAAACTCCAACAACATCAAAGGAGACGGAGGAAGCCCTCTCACCACCACCAGCTCTCCCCTCCACCAAGCCTACACCATCCAGACCATCTGAAGAGACTCTCAGGACCACTCCTCCCCCTCCTGTTCGGACCCCACAAGCTGTGAAGAAGAAGAAGAGGAATGTGAAACCTGCAGGTGACACAACACCCAAGTCACAGAAGATACAACCAGCATGTTTCTCCAACGTGATTGAATACGCCGAATACCTCGAACAAATTCAAGCTGAAATGTTGAAGCAATAATACCCTTTAACAGATATAGATTTTGCATTAACTCACAAGATAAACAACTAGCTCAACTATGTACGACTATTAGACCATGAATAGACAAATACAAATAAAGTAATAAACATCCCTAACAATAGCAAGGTGGTCTGCCCACTAACTTTTCTCTCTCACTGTATTTCATCTTTCCTACTTCCTCTTCCCCCCACCCACTCTGTGGTGCCTCTCTCCCCCCCTTAATATAAAAAAAAAAAAAAAAAAAAAAAAAAAAAAAAAAAAATTATACAAAATTCGAGGATCAAGTAGAGGGAGGTGGGCGGAGCTACTGGGTGTGTGGTGGCTGTTCATTGGTGGAAGGCAGTCTATTCGCGAGACGAGCACTAAATCTTATCGGTGGTTGGTTGTTGGCTGTGGGTGGCTGTGATTGGTTGGTGTTGTCAGTTGTGTGCTGAGCGTGGAAGCGTAAGGAAGGGGGTCGCGGGGCGAGAGGAGGGGGGGCAGCATGCCTGTAGCGCTTGCCTGAAGGAAGAATTTGAAGGTCTTGTGTTTGGTTGTTGATGCTGGGGTTGAGTGTTTGGATGTATAGAGTTTCTAAAATAGCTAGTCTTCTGGGGTCTGATTCTTTGTCGAGTATGGTGGTTTGTTTGTCTAGGTCGGCGCGAGTTAGGGCAAGATGGTGGGGGGCTTGATAGTGATCTTTTATAGCGCCAAATTGAAGGTGGAGGGTTAGTCGACGGGAAAGGCGAGTCTGTGTCATTCCAACAAAGGATAGGGGTCCACAGTCCCCAGAGGTGCAAATATGCTGGTATATCACATGATCGTCTTTCGGTTGGTTGGTGGAAATGGGGCGGTTACGGAGGACAAGGTTGGAGGTCTTAGGAGATTATTTTGTAGTAAATAATGAGTTTGATTTTATTGTCAGGGTTGGTGGGGAGGACGTTTTTGTTAATTATTTCTTTCATAATGGATTCGTCTGTTGTGTGGTCGGAAGACATGTAGTTTCTGTAGAAAAATGTAATGTCATTGGCCGGGTTGGTGCTAGGGGGGTCTTGTTTGTACCATTTATCTAGGTGGTGGTTGATGGCATTGGTGACGTCAGTGTTGGAATACCCATTGTTGACTAGGACCTGGGTGAGCCTTTCCAGTTCATTGTGTGTGTCATTCCAGGTGGTGCAATGGGTGAGGGCTCTCCTGACATAGGCGGCGATGGTGGACTGTAGGTATCGTTTAGGGTATTCACTTTCTCCATTAAGCCATTGTTAGTAGGTTTGGTGTACACGGTAGTTTTGAAGCCGTGGTCGTGGAGGGAGACAAGGAGGTCGAGGAAGGGTAGATGTCCATCGGTGGTTTCTTCGTATGTGATGGACATCTACCCTTCCTTGACCTCCTTGTCTCCCTCCACGACCACGGCTTCAAAACTACCGTGTACACCAAACCTACTAACAATTGCCAATGTCTTAATGGGGAAAGTGAATGCCCTAAACGATGCCTACAGTCCACCATCGCCGCCTATGTCAGGAGAGCCCTCACCCATTTCACCACCTGGAATGACACACAATGAACTGGAAAGGCTCACCCAGGTCCTAGTCAACAATGGGTATTCCAACACTGATGTCACCAATGCCATCAACCACCACCTAGAAAAATGGTAAAAACAAGACCTCCCTAGCACCAACCCGGCTAATGACGTTACAATTTTCTATAGAAACTACATGTCTTCCGACCACAAACAGACGAATCCATAGGGGAGGTGTGGTGGAGTGGTATTGCCACTGGCCTGGTAATCCAAAGGTCCCGGGTTCAAATCCCGATGTATCAATGGGAAGATATTATTGGGATGGAATTTGTGCTGTACCTAGTATCAGTGCATTACCACAAGCCTACCGAAATGTCAATATAATACCCTCATTGTTCCCTGATTAAATAGCACTGTATGAATATTCCCATATTCAAAATATGCTCTAGGGATGCAATGCCTGGTGAGTTATCTGCTCAACAGGTGGCGTTGTGTGTGTGTAAGTGTGAGAGTCCGAGTATAGTGGGTGAGACAGTGAAGCACGGGAACGAGGTGGCTTCAGAGATGGGGTCGTTTCGGGCCATGAGTGAGCACCGTGCCTCATGTGAAGGCAAGATGGCAGGTGCTCGTTGTACTCTACGTGCTTCACATGTCTCACTCCCTAGACTGGAACAAGACCTCACAGGCTTCACTGTTCATTGTAAAGCGGTGAATGTTAAGGCTCTCAGCCTATGCCTGAGAGGAAGTAAGTTGGAATATAGAAAAAAAAAAAAAAAAAAAAAATGAAAGAAATAATTAACAAAAACGTCCTCCCCACCAACCCTGACAATGAAATCAAACTCATTATTTACTACAAATCTCCTAAGACCTCCAACCTTGTCCTCCGTAACCGCCCTATTTCAACCAACCAACCGAAAGACGATCATGTGATATACCCGCATATTTGCACCTCTGGGGACTGTGGACCCCTATCCTATGTTGGAATGACACAGACTCGCCTTTCCCGTCGACTAACCCTCCTTCTACAATCTGGCGCTATAAAAGAACACTATCAAGCCCCCCACCATCTTGCCCTAACTAGCGCCGACCTAGACAAACAAACCACCATACTCGACAAAGAATCAGACCCCAGAAGACTAGCTATTTTAGAAGCTCTATACATCCAAACACTCAACCCCAGCATCAACAACCAAACACAAGACCTTCAAATTCTTCCTTCAGGCAAGCGCTACAGGCATGCTGCCCCCCCTCCTCTCGCCCCGCGACCCCCTTCCTTACGCTTCCACGCTCAGCACACAACTGACAACACCAACCAATCACAGCCACCCACAGCCAACAACCAACCACCGATAAGATTTAGTGCCCGTCTCGCGAATAGACTGCCTTCCACCAATGAACAGCCACCACACACCCAGTAGCTCCGCCCACCTCCCTCTACTTGATCCTCGAATTTTGTATAAATAAGATGCATTGTCCCTGACTGGTCAAATTTTTTATTACTTGCTTCACCTTTCCTATATACTTCCGTTCCGTTCCGCTGACTGGTCAGGGCAACCCTGCCTAACGCTTGCAACCCTGATAATAGATCAGAAGGTTAAGCAACGTAGGGTCTGGTCAGTAGTTGGATGGGTGACCGCGCCTGGGGGTGATTGCACCCGGTACCGACATTGACCAGATGTTGCCCTAGGGGTGGGTGAAATTTCCCTGGCTTGCCACCAGGGTTCAAGTAGCCCAGGAGTGTTGAACAAACTCCATTCCCTGTCAGTTCCGTCTCACTCAGACGAAAATGAGTACCTGGATTCATGGTGGCTAAAATGAATTCAGGGGCCTGATTGGTGGCTTCCTACAACCAATCAACACACGAGACTGAGAACTTGGTTAGCCACCAGGATTGCTCAGTGGCCATTGGGCAGGCCTTCTCTCGTGTTCGCCTCGTCCCACCCATACGTTAAACTGGGTACCTGGAGTGTAAAATCGGCCTTGGCGTAGGTCGTATCACTAGGGTAAATTTGATTACTTGTTTCACCTTTCCTATATACTTCCGTTCCCTATGTGTTGTCCGTCCTGTCCCCTCTCGAAAAGTATCCTCAAACTGTCTCTCCAACAAAAACCAGCTCACGCAAGTTGGGTTAAGCCCCGACGCCTTCATCTCCTACTAAAATTCACTTCCTCACCCCCTACTACTTCCTCTGTACCAACTCTAGTATTCGAAGCATAAGAGTGATCAAATTTTTTACTTGTTTCACCTTTCCTATATACTTCCGTTCCCGTTCCTGACTGGAGACAGACCACCACCACTCCTGCAACACCAGCTGAGACCCTCCAGAAGATCGTGGGGTCTCTTCCATAGGAGTATGGAGAGGCTGAGTCTGGTGGAGGAGCTTTGAAGATGGCTGGGTGATGCTGATATTGGGGACTTGGGCATTTCCACCGGGGTCCCACACAGAATTTCGTGTGCCCTCCTTTTGCCTGAGCCCCCGGAACACCATCGGCGGACCTCACCTTCAACGGAGCACCTCTTCCTTCACCTCAGTGGCAGTCCATCGCCAGTCGAGCAGAACACCGCCTCCAGAAAACACCAGAACATCAACCAGCCAAGCAAAACACCGCTGACTGTCACCACCACACACCATAACCTGGGACACGGCAGAACAACAACAACAAGTACCTGGGACACTGCAGAACACCTGGGGGATCCTCACACACATCATGGACCCCCTGAACACCGCCAGAATCCCCGAATTCCACCATCATCATCTATCACCATCAACAAGTTCCTGACCAAACATCGCCAGGAACACATAAACTAAAATGATTTAACAAAAAATAAACAAATTAATAAATAAACAAAAAAATAATAATAAATAAATAAATAAACATCCCTCAACAACAGCAAGGTGGACGGCCCACTAACTTTTTTCTTCCACTGTATTTCATCTTTCCTACTTTCTCTTCCCCCCACCCACTCTGTGGTGCCTCTCTTCACCCCCCTACCTTTAAAAAAAAAAAAAAAAAAATGGAGACAGCTCTCCATCGG
The DNA here is from genome assembly GCA_032716605.1 of Paralithodes platypus. Classification (NCBI taxonomy): domain Eukaryota; kingdom Metazoa; phylum Arthropoda; class Malacostraca; order Decapoda; family Lithodidae; genus Paralithodes; species Paralithodes platypus. The sequence goes on from CM064492.1 coordinate 4,456,303, forward strand.
CCAATCAGTTTGCAGCCCCACCACCTGCTACCATGGCTCGAACTTTCATAACTGGTCAAAAATATCGCAATCCAGCCACTATGCCAAACCTTAACATCTCAGAAACAGTTAAGTGGTATAATGTCAAACGGCTACGGATTCATAACAAGAGCTGACAACAATATAGATATATTTGCACACCATAAGTCTATATCAAAATACAACCCCATGTATTTTCCATCACTAGGGGAAGGCGAGACAGTGATCTTCAGTGTTAAACCTGGAAGGAAAGGACCAGAAGCCCATCAAATTACTGGTCCTGGAGGGGTTTCAGTGAAAGGATCACATCTTGCTCGACAAAATCGCTGGGAGAAAACACACAAGACCCAAAACCACAAGGAAAATGACACTATGGCCAAAATATACGCTTGTGTTCAAGCTGCCACAGCTATTGCCGGCCATAGCTGTTCATAGCTAGTTCACCTCTGTCAGATCATTCCCAAACTACTCCAGCACAATGGCTTGCCATCAATCTCCATCCCTCCAGAAGTCTTGGAATTTAGAAGAACGCGGCAGAAACCAAGAAGGAGACGAGAACACCAACCCAACATCATTGAAGAAGACAACTACTCCATCAACTTAGAAGATGATGAAGAGGAGGACAACGCCGAAGAAGACAATGATGACTCCTCCATCATCCTCGAAGATCTCGAAGAGGAAGATAATGCAGAACAAGATGATGAAGAATATGAAGAAGAAGTGAAAGAAGAAGAACGTTCACACCAAACTCCTGAGAATACTCCTTCCCTCCTTCCTTCCCCCCCTCCTCCAGTTCTAACACCACAAGTTGTGAAGAAGAAACCTGCCAGTGATACAACAACCATCAAACCAACAACCAGGAAACAACCAAACACATACAGCGAATATGCAGAATTTCTTGCAGAACTCCAAAAATTAACACTTTCTATGATGAAGAAAAAATATCCTGAATCAGACATAGAACGAGCATCAACACCTACAGGGATAGATACTTATACTTCACTAATGGAACAGCAAAGGCAAATGGAGACAAATGGATATGTGATGACATGTGGATTGAAGCTAATCCTTTAGGAGTAATTATCTTACAAATTAGTTATACATCCCTCAGAATTTACCTTACAAATTAGTAATAATAAATAAATAAATAAACATCCCTTTAACAACAGCAAGGTGGACGGCCCACTAACTTTTCTCTTCCACTGTATTTCATCTTTCCTACTTTCTCTTCCCCCCACCCACTCTGTGGTGCCTTTCTTCACCCCGCTCCCTTAAAAAAATAAAAAATAAAAATAAATATAATCATTACCTCTCCATTCCCTGAAGATGCAAGATGTTTACTTGTGAAACGTTGGATCCACCATGAATTTTGCTAACCTTTTGTACCTCATCTCTGAACCCCAGAGGAAAATTGTTAGAACTATTGAAAGCTGTAACAATAAAATCCTGAATGCTGAAACTGCTATTACTTTTAACCTCGTCTGTTTAAAAGAGAATATATATATATATATATATATATGTATATATATATATATATATATATATATATATATAGATATATATATATATATATATATATATATATATATATATATATATATATATATATATATGTATAATATTCCTCGTTGCGATCTTATGCATGAAAGTAAAATAGTATGAATCTATTGTTAATGTATTTTCTTTTAAACCTCTGAAGTGCGCATGGGGGGTATGAGACACCACAGACTGTGCGCACGTATTTGAGCTGTTTCCATCACTAACATCGTTATTTTACCATAAATAGCATTAATACTTATCCATATGCACCTATTATAGGTTGATTATAAAGGTATTAACCTGTTACAACAATAAAACAAGTGGAAACAGCGTTTGGATGGTCAAAATCGGCGATACAGGCCGGGAGTTACATAATGTATGGCTGAGGCAACCTCCTTTCCCGCCACTTTTCCCCACATCTGGAGAGAGACTGTCGATCGATACTCTCTCTCTCTCTCTTGCACTCACTTGCTAACAGTGATGACAATGCCCTGCTTGCAACTCGCTAATGTTAGCACGAAAATGTTACGTAAGACTGTTAGGAGTAGTCAAATGTATTCATAGGGTTAACTCCAGACAGGAGTATTAGGACGTTTTGAGTTACGATCCTTTATTTATGATAAGGGTTAACCTCTTACTCGATGTAGCTAGACTTAAGGTGTCTCCTATGAGCAATATGTTACTGAAGGTTGTATAAGTTGTAGTATAGAGGCTGAGTTCTCTGCTTGTAGATTGATTGATTTAATAGATAGGTATAAAAGCTGCCACCACCGATTACCATATACCTATTATATATTGATAGATATAGGTAAAGGGAATATAATTAAAGATCTCTGATCCAAAACCACTTTGATATATTTAAGTAACAATCTGAAAGATATACTGAAGTACTATAAAGTAATATAAGAGTAAACCCTAACTCAAGAGGGTATCTCTGGGTATATGTTATCACCCTGGATGTTCGATTCTATCTGCCTGCTCTCCCTATCTCTCACTTTCTCACCACCTCTAAACCACACCTATAATTCACCTCCCGGATACAAGATGGCTACCCGTGGTTACAAGATGGCGTTGGAGAAAGTACAGGGAGTGTCTTTTCAGCAGAATGTGTGTAACAGGATCTGACCAGACAATACATCATAGGGGTGAATGATCTTCTGACCTCTGTAATGTACAGTCCCCCATATAAATCTAGACACTGTAACTAAAACACCTTAAAATTATATGATAGATGGTTATAATGATTTCATAATAAATAGTATAATCTTGAGATGTAATAAAAATATACCACAGAATAAGGGAATAACAGGGAAAATAGGTGATAACTGAAGGAGAGGAGGAAAGTGGGGAAGGAGGGGAGGTGGAGGAGTGATATTTGGCATGACCCAGGGGCAATAAAAAAAAAAAAAAAAAAAAAAAAAAAAAAAAAAAATTGGGGGTGTTTTAAATGGATTTTTTTTTCCCCCTGACTCTTAAGAGTCTTCCCGCAGTCCGCGGGGAACTCTTAAGAGTCTTCCCGCAGCTCCCGGGTTGTCAGTTGACTAATCAGATGATTTAACCACTGCATTAGAAACCACACTCCTCTTAAATTACAAGCTCGCTATCGCTCCCTATGTATATTCAACACTTAAATGGCACAAAGGTCTCAACATTGACAGAAACGGGGCAAAAGTTCCAAAAATCGCCAAACTAATGGGGCGAACGTTTTAAAATCTTAAAATCAATGGGGCTAAACATGAGGGTGAAAGGGGTCCAAACAAATATCCCTCAAGTGGAAATCTGGCCATAATACAGCTGGCTAGTCATGAAGATGTTATAGGTGTAAACTTCCGGTTAACCAAGTGTTGGCATCCTTCACTGATGTTGGATGTTATTATTGGTGGACCTTGTGCCCTGAAACAAAACATAACAAGTTAGAAAGTCCAATAACATAAATTTATCAAGCGATTGCTACTTAGAAAGCGGTAATGAAACTACATCATGATTCATTATTACAGGTATAACAGTTAATATGTAAATTATTGAATAATTTGTGATCAATTTAGATAAAGACATTTTGACGTGACTCGATTGGAGAAAATATATACCTGGTCAAAATCTGAATACCTGGAAATGTAGGATGTATCCAAAGTTTAAATGTCAAAATATGTGAACACCAGAATTAAGAAAGTATAACAAAAGACACCTCCAGAAGGGAACACCACATTACTTATCTTCCTTCAACTTGTGAAAGGCCGAATACATCTCAGCTCATAACACAGACGACGTCCGACTATACCTATTCCATAATTCTCCAATGATAGTGTGGCTAAACATTGAGCAACTTGTTGCGTGTAAATATGATAGTCATAAAATGCAACAGCAATGTCGAGACTTCATTCGATAAGATAATATCGTTGCAAGAGCTACTGGACGGATTGTTTTGTTAAAACATTATGTATGCGATCCCAGTGATATCAGTTATCATTAGGCTCGTCTTCCTTGCATTTCAATTTTCACAATAATTCTAGTTCACGGTGCTATCTGAGATGAAAAATTTCTAAGCATGTTAGCTTACACAGTTGAAAAACTCAAACTTTCTTATTTTCTTGTCTTATTGCCTTGTATAATTTCCTTGCACACTTTGACATACATGACTAGATCACATTGTTCAAATTTCTTACTTTTATAACCAGCTTAATACGCCCATGCTACCTAACTATAATATATATATATATATATATATATATATATATATATATATTATATATATATATATATATATATATATATATATATATATATATATATATATATATATATATATATATATATATATATATATATATTATATATCTATCTATCTATCTATCTATTGCCTGACGCCGTGATCCCCGAAGGGGTGGCCACGAACGAACCGCCCCCATGCACCTCTGTCCCCAGTCAGTCGACGCCCCTCCCCCCAACCAGCACCACCTTCGTTCATGTACTTCCTCACTCCATCCTTCCACCTCATATTCGGTCTACCTCTCCCCCTCTGTCCCTCCACCTCGCTCTCATACACCCTCTTAGTCATTCTCTCGCTTTCCATACGTTCCATATGGCCGAACCATCTCAAGTTGTTCCTTTTCACACTTTCCAGCACATCTACCTCCACACCACACCTCCTTCTTACTTCCTCATTAGTCTGTCTATCCCTCCATGTAACTCCGCACGCACTTCTTAAGTAATTCATTTCCACTGCTCTCACTCTTGGTCTGAGTCTCTCAACCAACGTCCATGCTTCGCTTCCGTAAGTCAGTGTCGGGATTACCACACTGTCATGCAAGGACTTCTTCACTTCCATACTGACCACCCTATTTCTTGTTACTGCTTTTAGCGTTCCTACAACCCTCTTCCCCTGTTGTACCCTCTCCCGCACCTCTTCATCCATAGTCCCATCTTTACTCAACACACTGCCCAGATACTTAACCCGGCAAGCGCGATAGGCCTCACGGAAGGCTTCCTATAGGGAACGCGATAGGCCTCACGGAAGCAGGACCATAAAAAAAGCCTTCCATAAAAAAAAAGGGCCTATCAAAACAAAGGAATTTGTCTCTAGGTGAGATAATTCCCCTCCAGTACTCATCCATGTAAATCTCACCCACCCCCCTCCCCTCCTTCCCCACCTTATTCCCCCCTCCCTCCCCTCCTCAATTATCACCTATTTTTCCTCTTATTATCATCATTTATCGGTTATTTTTCTCTCCCGCGATAATGTAGCACAAGTGGGTTGCATAAAAGATCGTTATGCAACACCCAGACACCGGCACACACCGCCCCGCTCTCCTCAGTTGACTCCCAGACAGCGAGAGGGGAAGGCTGCCTGTCTCTCTCTCTCGCCTGAGATTATGACCGGGTGGCCAATATCTTCGTTTTTCACCACCCAAATGCTTTTCCCACTTATTTTAGCACTCTTGAAGGTTCATATATACATCATATATGTAAAATAAAAGCATACCGAAAACAAATAATGGTTTATATTGTAAATATAACGAATTCTGTCAGAATCCAGGGCTAGAAATGCACAAATAACTACCCTAGCACCTCCGTCTATATCGCGCTTGTCAGGTTAAAAGAGTTGACGATCTCCATAGCCTGACCGTTCAGCTTCACCTCACACTCTGTGACTTCACCCCTTTCGAAGACCATAACCTTGCTCTTCCCCGTATTTACCTTCAAATTCCGTTTTTCGCACACTGTTCCAAACTCATTTACCAGACCCTGCAACTCCCATTCATTATCACTCATCAGAACTGTATCATCCGCAAACAGCAGTATAGGTAGCTTCCACTCAATTCCCTCCCTTTTCAGCGATACACCAACATCCACTGCTCTTGATAGTATTTCTTTCATAACTCCATCCATATATACAGTAAACAACCATGGGGACATCACACACCCCTGTTTCAAACCAACATTCAGGTCAAAGAACTCACTCTGCTCACTCTCCACACGTACTACCGCCTTTGCACCCTCATACATGCTCTTCACTGCTTTCAGCAACTTGCCCTCTACTCCGTATATTCTAAGTACTTTCCACAAACCTTCTCTATCCACTCTGTCATAGGCCTTCTCCAAGTCCATAAAGGCAACATACACCTTTTGTTTCTTCTCCAGATACTTCTCCACAACACAATTCAGGGTAAAAATCTGATCTACACATCCTCTTCCCTTCCTAAAACCTCCCTGCTCGTCGCCTATCCATTTCTCCGTTCTCACTCTCACTCTCTCAATCACTACCCTACTGTATACCTTCCCTACTACGCTTAAAAGACATATTCCTCGGTGGTTACCTCACACTCCTCTTTCCCCTTTGCCCTTATATAGGGGGACTATTATGCCAGTCTTCCAGTCATCGGGTGCACTCCCCTTCTCCCATGCTAGTTTGCACATTTTCCATACCCATTCTATCACTATCTCACCACAATACCTCAACATTTCCCCACACACTCCATCTGTTCCTGGTGCTTTCCCCAACTTCACTCTTTTCATGGCTTCCCACACTTCTGACCTCCTGATCCCCACCTCCTCCTCCACTACTTCTCTTCTTCTCCCTCCCATACCATATCCAGCTATGTTTGCTGGCTCTTCATTCCTTTCATTTAGCAACTCACTGAAGTACTCCCTCCATCTTTCGACTCTCTCTTGCTTCTCGGCTAGCATTCTCCCATTCTTATCTTTCACACCCTTACTGTTTCCCTTGCTACCTTCCCTAACTTTCTTGACTTCTTTCCAGAACAGTTTCTTACTCTCCCTCCATTTTACACTCAGATTCCTTCCAAATTCCTCATCTACTCTTCTCTTACTTTCCTTCACTACTCTCTTCACCACCCTCTTACTCTCCACGTACCTCGCTCGTTTCTGTCTCTCGGAATCTTCATTCCCTCTGCTACCCAACCACTCTCTACATGCTTTCTTCTTTTCTTCCACAGCTATTCGTACCTCTTCTGTCCACCATGCTGTACCTTTCACTCCCCTCCCTCTTCTCCTCACTCCACACACCTCCTCACATGCTGCACAGATCTCATCCTTAAACACCTTGCTCATCTCCTCCACTTCCTCCATATCTTCCAGGTCGAACCCACCTAGTCGTCTTTCCACTGCTCTCCTGTACTCCTCCCTGATTTCCTCCTCCTGCAACCTCTCCACCCTCCTCACCATTCCACCCTCCTCTCGCCTCCCTCCCGCTCTCCTCACCCACTTCTTTTGTATCCTAACCTTAGCTACCACTACATAATGATCAGACAGACCCCCTCCAATACCCCTATACACCCTAGCATCCATTACAGATTTCTTCATTCGTTCATCCACACATACATAATCAATCAATGACTTTCGTTCCACCACTGTCTTATCCTTCATCGTCAACATCCGTTTCCACGTGTACCTGTGGATCATTCTGTGTCGGAAGAAGGTGTTGGCTATCCACAGCCTCCTCCCCACACATACGTCCACAAGTGCACTACCATTCCCATTCACCTCTGATGGTACCCCCCACCCTCCCACCACTCCCTCAACTTTCCTATCACCCACCTTACCATTCATATCCCCAATCAGAAATATTGTTTCGTTCTTGTCAAACTTCTCCAGGCACGCCTCCACATTCATCCAGAACTCCTCTTTCTTTCTTTCAAGTATATCCTCTGTCGGGGCATACACGCATACAATCACCCACGTTTGTATTCCTACTTTCATTCTCACCCACACAATCCTTGAACCCACAGACCCATACTCTCTTACACATTCCTTCCATTTGCTACTTACAAACAAACATGCACCTTCTCTCGCTGTTCCTTCACTCACTCCAGCACACACACCCATTCCACACTCCCACTCTCTCACATCTGAACCTTTCCATTTGGTCTCTGTCATTCCACATACATCCAGCCTGGCATTCACTAACACTTCCAGAACCTCTCTCTCTTTTGTGCCATCATTCATGCCACTAACATTCCACGTAGCCATTCTCAGAATGTCCGAAGGCATGTCCTTAGTCGGTCGTGGTTCGTCAACGTTGGTTCCGTCCGCATCCGAGGCTGTTCGTTCGTTTTTCCTTGCTTCGATATTTTTTCCGGGTGGGGGTCGCAAGCCCACCGACCCAACCTCTTTAGTCGCCTCTTACGACACGCAGAAGGCACGTGGGGCATATTCTATTCCCTAACCCCCAGGGGGGAGTTATATATATATTATATATATATATATATATATATATATATATATATATATATATATATATATATATACTTACATATTTATGTATATATTTAACACTTACACTTTTTGTTGAAATAGTTGAAATAATGTCTACACCAGAGTCCCATGCAAGGAATGCATTTGTATCCTCCAAATGTATTCTTACATCTTGGTGTCGGGCATTTGCAGATGAAGGTTCTCTCAAAACATTCATTAATGTCTGTTGAAAAAAAATCCGGAATTTGATAACATGTATATAACTGACACATAGGCATAAATCATGTATATATATATATATATATATATATATATATATATATATATATATATATATATATATATATATATATATATATATATATATATATATCAGTGGTGGAGTGGTGGGCATCGCTTACATTTATCCACTTCCGTAATCCAAAAGGGTTACTTAGTAGCAGTCTCTATGTTTCCAACGTAGGGCTTAAGATCTCAATCGCTACCATAGCAGGCTAATTTATTGGTACTAAAACGAAGTACTAATAATCTCTAGAGTTGCACCTCAATTCACTACTAGGCACGTTGTACACAATCCGAGACGAATAAAGAAGGAAAAGAAATTTAGGATGGCGAAGGAGAGAAAAAAGTTATAGTTACCCATTTAATCTAGCTGCTCTCCTCTTATCCATGCTCCATGTTCTATGAGCCTGTGCCAGTACATATAACAGTATCAGTCTCTTCGCGCCCACCGTCGATGACACACACCTTTTTTGTCTGTGTTACGCGAGTGCCTAATTTTGCCTGCCCCTTCGCTTCAACTAAGTGAGTGTAACCCTTTTCAGGCTCTTGAGGTTTTAGGACGTTTCAGTGATGTAGGCAGCACTTTTCGTATTTATGGCGTGTTTTTAGGTTTGCGCTTAGAGCTGGAGACATGTTGAATAATATTGCTTACTTCGAGGGTGGTTGGTCCTCAGCGCCGTGTAGCGGTTGTTGAGTGCACTATTCTACCCTTGCTTTTCTGGTTCATGTTTACTTTAATAACCCTTAGCGTAACTTAGGGGGGAGGATGTATGCTTCCCGCTTGATGCATTGTGTTTCTTTTCCCTTTTTTCGTGTTTTTTGTTTTATTTGTTTTTAGTATGACTAAGTGTCGAAGTTTTACAAGACTTGAGCATGAAGTTTCTATGGATTCTGCTTTTCTAAGAGCATAGGGCAGGGTATACAGCCTTTATTCTCTTTCAAACATGCTGCTTTGGTCTCCACTTGTCCTATAAGACCTTCTGACTTGTCTTTCAACATGTCCATAGTTGGTGGTCGTGTAATTCGTCGCCTGGTTGTCAGTTCCTTTTCGTTTCTCTGGGCCTACTTGACTCGCGGATACATGGTTCTGGTAACAGTGTCGGTCGCTCGCTTTCCCTAACTTTTATTTTAATTTCCTTTAACGTAATTTTTTTTTTTTTCGGGCAGTGTTTAGCTTTGTTACTAGGTTCTTTCACTCGGGGATTGACGCTGCCCTAGTGTTTTATCTTTTTAAGTGTATTGTGTAACTAATCTAGGCCTGTTTTTTACCTTGAGCTGACCGCAGTCGGAATGGTCCATACAGGACCTATCCTTCTTCTCCTCTCATCTCAACTGACTTGGAGGTCTCGGTCTTGTCGCTCTTGTTAAGAGTCTCGCTTTTCTTACAATTTTACACTGTTTCTGTTCTTCCCCTGCCTGTGCTTACTTGATCATAAGGGGGGGGGGGGGGGATTTCTGGAAACTGTGTAAGGGCCCCGCTCGCAGGGAGGCTAGGCCTGGACAAGATGACTCGACATTTGTGTTTACACACGTTTTTTCGCCACACAGGCGAGGGTCTTCAGATGTCCTCGGCTCCTTCATCTTTTCTAGAATTCAGCTCTACAAACAGATTTTCTAGTTTTGATGTACCCTGTGCCATGTATCGTGTATATACGATAGGCTATGCCTCTTTTGTGATCCCGTACGTCTCTGTGATGTCACGATCGTTCCAGCTGCACGGCGTAGGACGAATATATTATATATTATAAGATTGTAAAAAATTTAAGTTATAAAAGGCCTAATGTGCTATAAAGCAATATTGCCATGGTCTTATGTTTTATATATGAATGTATCCTATATATTAATATAATTTATCATATAGAGCAACCTAGATGCGGTACGATAATATAGGCTCCTGGCGTTTGCCAAGGCAGCAAGGTGTGCCTCTGAGGAATACAGAGCAGAGCCTTCACGAACACCAACCAGTTAACATCTAAATTCCGCCTTCAGTTGATCGCGCTATTGTGCCTCTAATCACAATACACTGACAGCAATACAAACAGCTACACCATCACGACGCTCTCATCTACGCCATGACTGTCTGACAGATATGCATAATATTCATCTCCATTCCCATGTAATAATTCATTCTTTCTTTCACTTGTCTCGAGTCTCGGGACCGGTATCTTGCCTCCCCATTGTCCGCCATATTGGGTAAACGTTCTCCCTTGCCTCATTACCACGTGGAACTATTGGTGAGTTAATTCCTGGCTAGTATTAACCCTTATAACTTACCCTATATATATATTTATTATGTGAGACCTTTGGATATAAATTAGCTTGTTTCAGATTTAATTCAATTTAGATATGGAGTAGTTTTAATTTAGATTGATTTTATTTGATTCATTATAGCTTAGTAATATTTAACTTCCATTGATAGTTTACCACATTGGTGCCCAGACCTCGGGAATTAGCTACCAGTAAGGGATTTTAAGGCAATGAACAAGGGGACATATAACAGGATGCTGGAACAACTCTATGATAAACTGGCAAGGCTAGCCAAGCGATGGTTAGAGCCGGAATGCAGGGTCGCATCGTTGCACCTGCCTTAGTCCTGCATCCCACCCATCATCTTCCCCCAATAATTTTCTTTTACATTTCATACTTCCTAAGACATATGACCTGACCTAAAAAAAAATCTTGTTCATTATGACCCTTTAGTGGGTATTGCTATTTTGTGTACTATTTTTTCTCCACAACATAGAAGTCCGCCGGTCGGCGTCTCTTAACTAGACTTCTTTTTTGCCGTTGTGTTTGTTACATTTAGATACATAGCCTATAGGCTTACATGCAAAATGAGTAAACAGGAAGAGACACCGTCTAGTGGGGTGCTGATCAAGGCCCCTAAAAATCAAAGGGCGGGACTTCGGGGAGTATTAAATAGGCTAATTGTAGACGTCAACATTTTCATCACTACTGCTAACCTCGAGGAATTAGAAGCTAGATTAGACAACGTCCAGGCTACCCACGGTCGTATTATGGCTCTGAGTGAGGTGATTGTGGCAGGCATGACAGAGGAGGAAGAGATAGTTACAGAGTGTGATAATCGCGCCCTCTATGATGAACCTGTCTTTAGAGCGAAGCACATATTACAGCAAACTGTCGCAAGTAAGAAGGGAGGCGAGAATGAGGCCCATAGAATGGCTGACCCCAAACACACTGTACACCTCCCAAAGCTCAATCTTCCTACATTTGGGGGCAAATTGACTGAGTGGTTAGCTTTTTGGGACGTATTTCGGTCTACAGTTCATGAATAGACTATGGATAATGTCCGCAAGTTTCACTACCTGAAGGGATAAATGGAAGGAGAGGCCTTACATTTGATAGAGGGTTTTGCGGTACTGGGTGATAGTTATCTTGAGGCAGTACAATTATTAAAGGCCACATACGGGGATCAAGAGCAGTTGAAGATGGCCCATGTCGTTGCCTTGTTAACACCTTACGAGCGGCCTATGCGGTTTATTTATGTGTACCGCACAGCGGGGTGTTTTTAGCCAAAATAGGGCTGTTTAAGTGATCATTTTCATGCCTAAATAAGACCCAGAACGTAAAACAAGTACCTATCCCTGAAAGGGCATAAACAGAGCTTTCGAATGACACCATAACGATCCTTGTATGATGGATAGTTTTCTTGCAATAACCGTGCAACGCGAGTGCAAATAGCAGGTAATTCGGTACTTTCAGTACATAATTGAGTATGTAGCGAGTGAGAGAGGGAGGAGGGAGCTGAGATTTGTGTCAGTAGGTTCGCCGCGGTGGTCTGGAGCAGTCATACGCTCGCTAGTCTCCTGCCACCACTTGTCTCTCTCTCTCAGCCACATTACGTGCTGAAATTGCCACTCGAGTTATGTCGAGCGCCGCCACATAGTCCAGCTTTATTTAACTCGACTTATGTTGCTCGCCGCTAATTAAGGGTTAAAGCTCGCAGAACCACAGTATAAGGTTGAGGAGTTAGCAAATTTTAGGGCAAATATGGAGTGCCATACTCGATTGCTAGACACCCTAGGGCTCACCACACAGGAAATGATAGTCATTATCTTACGTCAGAAGCTTCCTATGGCAATACTTGACAAGATTAGATCATTTGATCTAGGGGAGTTCAAAACTCAGTTCAGTAAGGCAATTAGCAATCTGCAGTTGAACAAAGGGAGAATGTATGTGTCGGGAGGGAGTGAGAATGTGGAGATGAGAGGAACTGTAAGCATGACGGTGGAGACTAAAGAAAAGAAAGAGGGTACGTATAAGAAACCTGCTCAGATTCTATGTAACAACAAACATAAATGGAGTTTCTGTGTAAAATACCCAACAAATGAGACAAAACTAGCACAGGTAAAAAGATTGAAGCTATGTGTAGGTTGTCTAAGTAAGGAACATGGTAAGCAGGGACAATGTACTGCTACATACTTAAGGCCCTGTCGCCACTGCAAAGGACATCACTTTGATAAGCTGTGTCCTACGGCAGTTAAAGTCAAAGACGTCAAACCAGAGGGTACTACAACTGTGACACTAGGTAGCACGCAAAACACCCCACAATACAGATTCCCATGGAAGGTAACGACAGTAACAAAGTTTGTCGGGTACTTCTAGATCAAGGGTCTCAACGTTCCTTTATAAAGAGGTCCGTATTAGTGGGACTGAAGCACCGAATCATAGGGGCTGAGACTCTTCGATTGCAGGGCTTCACAGTGGTTACTGACAAACAAGACTACGAGATAGCGGAGATTTCATATTACTACCGTAAAACCCGGTACTTTATGACATGTATCGTAGTAGACACCCTACCAGAATATGTATCTGTAAAAGTGAAGAATGTGGAACACGCATTACGTAGCAAAGGGGTTAACTTGTCAGATCCCATGGGAGATCAGAGTGAGGTGCATGTTCTACTTGGTGTGGATCATTATTATGAATATACCCTGGATTTAAAAAGATGTGTGGTGTAATTTTAATCCCCACTAAATGTGGCTATTGCATGAGCGGAAAGGTGCATACTACACAGTCAAAGGTCCTGGTCGACACGGTCTCGATATTAAGAGTCAATGTAACCATGGCAGAGGAGTTGGGAAGGGAGGATGCCCAACCTAGTGACCCTAAAGTGACTGCCGAGTTCGACCTGGAAAGACTATGGAGATTAGATCACATAGGCATTAATCCTAGGAGACTGATTATTACTCGGAAGTTGCGCTGAAAAGGTTTGACGAGTCTGTGAGCTACTGTGCCTCAGACAAGCAATATAAAGTTAGTTTACCCTGGAAGAACAGTGAGATAAGCCTGCCTACTATGGTTTGGCATTAGGTCGCTTGCGCGCATTACAGCGTAAATTAACTAATGAACCGAGCTCGCGCCAGGCGTATGACGATGTATTTCGGAGTTATGAAGATAGGGGCTTTATTGAGAGAGTCGATATCAAGGAACCGATTAAGAAGGGTAGGGTTCACTATCTGACCCATCATGGGGTGAGAAAAGACAGCGTCACCACACCAATACGGGTGGTGTATGACTGCTCTGCCCAACAAGGTAAACTACCCAGTCTAAATGACTGCCTGCTGACAGGTTCGTCCATGGTGTCAGACCTGTCCCAACATCAATTGCGGTTTAGGCTGGGGAAGTACGCATATACCAGTGACATCGAGAAAGCATTCTTGATGGTCAAGCTAAAGGAGGAAGATAGAGATGTTACCCGCTTTCTTTGGTTCAGCGACATTAGCGGTTCTGAAAGTCAGGTCATAATCTACCATTTTCGGGTTGTACTCTTTGGGGCAACATGTTCACAGTTTTTGTTAAATGCCACAATAAAAAAACATCTAGCTGACACTCTTGAGGACACAAGTAAATTATCTTGCGGATTTTATATAGACAATTTGCAGGGTTCTAGCGATAGTCAGGATGATTTGTTATATACATGCTGGCAAGCACGCAGATTGTTTACAGATGCACATTTATTTCTCCACGAGTGGGTTACTAATAGTGAAAATCTTCAGAGTTTGATACAGGTGGACGGTACGGCATCTCATAACCAGGAAAATTCCAGAAATTTGGGAATGATCTGGCAACCTAAACATGACATACTAACTTTTCAAACAAAGTCTTTTGCTCAGCAGACAGTAGCGCACACAAAAAGAAGTCTGTTGAGCATAGTTGCGCAATTTTTTGATCCTTTGTGTCTAGCATTACCTATTACCATAAGAGCTAGGATTCTAATGCAGGAAGTTTGGAGACGTAAAATAGGATGGGATGACAGTTTGCCCGAGGACCTGAATGACCAAGGGACATTGTTGTTGAATGAGTATGACATCCTATGTACTAAACCTATAACTCGTAAAGTGGCGGCGTTTGGTGACGTTACGTTACACACGTTTTGCGATGCTAGCGCCACGGCATACGGGTTAGCCATATATGTCGTTACTTCATTTGAGGCACATTTAGTTACAGCCCGGGATAAGGTAGCCCCGGTTAAAAAGGCATAACAGAATCTTGGCTCAATACAGAAGATAGAGACTTTTTAGCAGAGTATTCACTTCCCGGTTATGTAATGTTTGAGAAAAGCCGAATAAATCGAAATGGAGGTGGCGTTTTACTTTATATCAAAGAAAGTCTAACCCTACCCTCTTGTCAAAACCTCAAATTGTGAACGTCGACGCATCTTTTGTGCTAATAAAGAATAATAAAGGTACAAAAATAATACTTGCATTAATATACAGACCTCCAGCTCAATCAGTGCAAACTGACCGAGAAATTTACGAACAAATTGCAGATGTAAGTAACTCACAAGATACCGTAATTTTTGGCGACTTTAATTTACCTGTGACCAAGTGGGGCGATACTCTTACTTCACACTCCGGACATGACTTGTATACGAACTTGCAAGAGAGTTCGCTTTATCAATTTGTTCGAACGCCAACCCGTGGTAATAACGTTCTTGACATTGTACTTGCAACAAAAGAAGAATTAATAGAGAATTTGAATGTTGGTGATGAATTCAGTAACAGCGACCATCGTACGATAACTTTCACTTTAAAGTTTACTAGTAACGAACCAAATAGTAGCATCGAAAAAGTCCCTAATTTCAAGAAAGCAAACTTCCATAAACTTAGAGCTATGTTTAAATAAACTGACTGGAGCTTTTTAATTCACAATAACGACATAAATACATCTTGGAAGTTATTCGAAGCCACTTACCTAAAAGCAGTGCAAGACTGCATACCATCGAAAATACGGCGTCCAGGCCATAATAATAAGCCCAAATGGTGGAATAAAGATATTTCAAACTGCCTGCTTGCTAAAAAATTTGCTAATGATAGATTAAAATCCTCACAAAATGACGAAGAACGGCTGAAATTTGTAGAGGTACGACGCAAAGCCAAAAAGTAAATTAAGCAAAGTAAAAAGACCTTAGAGTTACATATTGCGAATCAAAGTAAAACAAACCCGAAAGAATTCTATAGTTATATCAGAAAGAAAAAAGTAGTTACTTCAACTGTTGAACCGTTAGTCGATGAAAATGGAGAATACACCAAAGACGAAGTACAAATGAGTAATGCCCTCAATACTTTCTTTGCATCAGTTTTTACAACAGAAGACCTCAGTGATATCCCTACACCATCGCCGATTCAGATTGATAATTCAGATGTTCTAAGTAATATCACCGTTACAGAGAGAGAAGTATTGAATTGTTTAGATAAACTCAAGGTAAATAAAACGCCTGGACCTGATACAATCTCGCCTAGAGTTCTAAAGGAAGCTAAGGATGAGCTCTCCAAACCACTGACATTACTATTCAATAAATCCTTGCAGTCTGGAACTATGCCCGATCAGTGGAAGCTAGCCAACGTAACACCGATATTCAAAAAAGGCAGCAAATCCCTACCCAGTAACTATCGTCCAATTAGCTTAACCTCAGTTGTATGTAAAATGCTAGAAACGGTCATACGAGACAGACTCGTAAATCACTTAGAGGAAAATAACATACTTAAAGATACTCAACACGGCTTTCGTAAAAAACGTTCCTGTTTAACAAACCTCTTAGACTTCTTCCACGATATCCTCAACCTCTACGATGAGAGTAAAGCTGTAGATATTATATACCTTGATTTTCAAAAGGCCTTTGACAAAGTTCCCCACAAACGTTTACTGCTAAAACTAAAAGCGCATGGAATACAAGACGGTGTGTTGAAATGGATAGAAAATTGGCTCAGCGACAGAAAGCAAAGAGTAGTCATAAACGGTAAGGCATCTAAATGGACCAATGTAAGTAGCGGGGTACCCCAGGGATCGGTACTAGGACCAATTTTCTTTCTAATTTACATCAACGACATAGATGAGGGTCTCACCTGTACAATCTCAAAATTTGATGACGATACAAAAATTGCAAATAGCGTACTCTCAAAAGAACAAGTTGACGATATGCAACACAATCTAGATAAATTGTCATGTTGGGCCCAAATTTGGCAAATGAGTTTCAATGCGGATAAATGTAAAGTACTACATATCGGATACCTAAATGAGAAAGCAAACTATTCGATGAATGGCACTCAGCTTAAGAATGTAAACAGAGAAACCGATCTGGGAGTAACAATATCGAGTAACCTAAAACCGAGTCAACAATGTTCAGAAGTTGTTAAGAAGGCAAACAAAATAATTGGCTTTATAGGCAGGTCATTTGAGCATAAATCCAAAGAAGTTATCCTAACCCTTTACAATTCCTTAGTCCGCCCTCTTCTGGAATACTGCGTTCAATCCTGGTGCCCTTATTACCAAAAAGATATAAACAAGCTAGAACGAGTTCAACGTAGAGTTACCAAAATGATACCTAGCCTAAAGAACAAACCATACGAAGAGCGTCTTAGAGAATTAAATCTATTTCCTTTAACCCAGCGCAGATTAAGAGGTGACTTAATTCAAGTGTTCAAAATCATCAAAGGCATCGACAATATGAACTGTAGTAAGTACTTCACTATCGACCAATCTAATTACACGCGGGGAAACGGTTGCAAAATGATTGGTAATTTTTTTAACTCACACGAATCTAAGAATTTCTTCTTCAATCGAGTTGTCAACTTGTGGAATGGGCTTCCCCGAAACGTTATAGACTGCATCACCGTGGATTCATTTAAGCTCCGCCTAGACAAATGTCTCGCATCAAGCCCGCGACTGACTGCGTTTGTAAATGAATAACTTTATTTTATCCCCCCCTCAGTTACTAACCCATCTGTCCCCTACTAACTTCCTAATCCTGCCACGGACATTAGTTCCAGGGCAGTAATTCCCTTTCCAATGTTCCCTTACCCACTCTAAACCACTGTTTGGACACTTGATCCTCAGTGTTTTGGAGGACAAGCAACCTAGAAGGGTCACTAGATCTGTTGTTGCTTGATTTCCTTTGTACTTTGTACTTTGTACTCCTTTGTATCTATCCCTAAAATGGAATTGACTGCCATGCTGCTCTTAGCACGTCTGGTGCAACATGTACGCACAGCATACAAGAGCGATATAAACATTGAAATCGTTCACGTATGGTGTGATAGTCAGGTCGCACTCAACTGGATACATAGCAAGAAGTCTCTGCCAGTTTATGTGAGGAATAGGGTAGATGAGATTAGGGCCCTATTGCCAGACGTTGCTTATCATTATGTAAATACAAAAGAAAACCCTAGTGATCTCATAACTAGGGGTATAACGGCTAGCCAGTTAGTGAAGTCCGAATTGTGGTGGCAAAGTCCAAAGTGGCTGCTCCATGAAAGTGAATGGACGATTTGGCATGCTGTTGGTGAGGGACTTCTGCCACTGGAAACAGTGGCAGTTACAGCCCAAACAAATGAGCCACCGGGTCCAATAATAGAGTGGGCAAGATTCGGTGACTATAATAAACTAGTCAGAGTTGTCGCTTGGGTGTCGCGATATGTATCCAATATCAAGCTTAAAGTAATGGGCCAACTCTGCAACAGGGGTCACAACATTGATGCTCGTGAATATAAAGCAGCTGAAGTAACTTTGATCAAGTGGGTTCAAGTAGAAACCTTTTCCAATGAATTAGAATCTTTGCAAGGCTCGAATAAGACTATAATGCCTAATCTAGTGCGTCAACTAAGGTTGCACCTAGATAATGACCTCATCAGGTGTGAGGGTCGCCTGAAGTGGTCGGGTGTAACAGACGGTACAAACCGCCCTATACTTATGCCAACAAGACATCATGTTAATGATCTATGATCATACGTGCACATAGGGAAGTAAAACATACGGGGTATGTCATATTATATCAAATTTACGTGTCACATGGTGGATACCCAGAGTTCAACAAGTAGCTCGAAGCGTAGTAAGAAAGTGTGTAATGTGCCAGAGACTAAAAGGTAAACCATATGCTACTCGACCAGCTCCACCTCTACCTGAATGCCGTGTAAAGCACATAGAACCTTTCCAAGCTGTAGGGTTAGATTACACAGGGGCATTGAAGCATGAGAAGGTTTATATATAATTGTTTACCTGTGCAACGTCTCAAGCGGTACACCTAGAACTATGTGATAATATGTCTAGCGAAGAATTTATGCTGGCGTTTAGACGGTTTTGTGCCCGTCGTTCATTCCCTCAACTCATTCTTAGCGACAATGCTCCCACTTATGTCCAGGCATCAAAATATCTAAAGGATATGAGTAGTGATCCTACTATCATCACTTTTTTGGGAGAGAAGAAGTGCGAATGGAGGTTCATTCCAGTTAAGGCACCTTGGTTTGGTGGAATGTGGGAACGGTGTGTCGGCATAGTAAAGTCAGGACTCAGAGCGGTAGTAGGACGTGCTCTATTAAAGAAGAGTGAGTTGACGACAGTCCTCACAGAGATAGAGGCAGTCGTGAACGATCATCTGCTGACATATGTGTACACCGACCTGCAAGAACCACTACCATTAATGCCAGTTCACTTGCTATATAGAAACCCATTGACTGCGTTTCCATCTGATTTCCAACCCACATTAGAGTTATAGGATCCCTCGTTGTACTCTGAGGTAGCGGTGTCCAAGAGATACCAGTATATATATCAAGGATGATCAAGGATTTTAGGAAACGGTGGATTAGTGAATATCTACTAGCATTGAGGGAGAGGAGTGTTCCACCCTCTGGTAGACCGACGGCACCTACTGTAGGTGACGTTTTCTTAATCAAAGAAGATAGTCCTCGTTTATACTGGTAATTGGGCCGCGTATTGGAGGTATACAAGGGGGAAGACTCTGTAGAGCGGGTGGCACTATTGAGGACGGCCACTGGAACCACTGTTCGTCCTGTCGCACGTTTGTACGCTTTGGAGCTCGATTCTACTTTACAATCGGAGACTTCACCTGTTATTGCTGGGTCCGAGAATTCTCAAAGTAATGACTCACCTCTTACTGATGGTGATCAATCTCGGACCGGGACGCGGCCCAGATGCGCTGCTGCTGGCGCCGTCGACATGTAGTGTCAGAAGATAGCCTCTGGGCAACTTTACGTTTAAAGTGGGGTTCCGATATTTTTTTGTGGGGGGAGTGTATCGTGTATATACGATAGGCTATGACTCTTTTGTGATCCCGTACGTCTCTGTGATGTCACGATCGTTCCAGCTGCACAGCGTAGGACGAATAGATCATATATTATAAGATTGTAAATAAGTTAAGTTATAAAAGGCCTAATATGCTATTAAGCCATATTGCCATGATCTTATGTTGTATATATGAATTTATCGTATATATTAATATAATTTATCGTATAGAGCAACCTAGATGCGGTACGATAATTTAGGCTCCTGGCGTTTGCCAAGGCAGCAAGGTGTGCCTCTTAGGAAGACAGAGCAGAGCCTTCACGAACACCAACCAGTTAACATCTAAATTCCGCCTTCAGTTGATCGCGCTATTGTATAATCACAATACACTGACAGCAATACAAACAGCTACACCATCACGACGCTCTCATCGACGCCATGACTGACCGATAGATAAGCATAATATTCATGTCCATTCCCATGTAATCATTTATTCTTTCTTTCACTTGACTTGAGTCTCGGGACCGGTGTCTTGCCTCTCCATTGTCCGCCATATTGGGTAAAACGTTCTCCCTTGCCTCATTGCCACGTGGAACTATTGGTGAGTTAATTCCTGGCTAGTATTAACCCTTATAACCTTACCCTATATATATAAATTTATTATGTGAGACCTTTGGACATAAATTAGCTTGTTTCAGATTTAATTCAATTTAGATATGGAGTAGTTTTAATTTAGATTGATTTGATTTGATTCATTATAGCTTAGTAATATTTAACTTCCATTGATAGTTTACCACACCATGTATCTGTGTCAAGGCATCAGCCACATAGCCTTTTTCCTTGGTTATTGATATTATTGGCGCCCTGTCTACATGGTATGCCCTTTGAGTAAATGTACCTGGACATGACTACTTGGGACACAGCTACTTGGCTGTTTCCTATCCCTTGTGTCCCCCTTCTGTGCCTAGTTTCCGCCCTACCGGCGGCCTCCTAGTATACTAGGTGGACCCAGGGACCTGATGAAAAGTCCTAGGAGTCTGCCCAACGTGGCAATTATCCTATGTGTATTGGATTCCCCCCCCCCCCCCTATTTCTACTAATAGGGTACTGTTGGGAAGCTCACACTCGCCTTTTTTACTTCCAGCTTGTGCCCGCTCTACCGCCGGCCATTCCTGGCCCATCACCGCTGCGCCCCTTTCTACCTCCGCTCTTCCAGAGGGTTCTTTTGGATGGGGGTCTCTTTTCACCTAAGGAATTGAACCTGTTCACAAGGGTTAGCTCTTGCTAAGGGGTTTGTCCCAGCCCTGGTGTTTGTGGTCTACTATGTGTGAGTCTTTCCTTGTTATATCCGTTACTTGGCATATTCTTGGATGTTGTCTTCCTATGGTGTGTCATCTGCAGTTTAGGCTACACTGCCTCATACTTTTGATCTATCTCACATCCGCTGGTGAGTACCGTTCCCCCATTTTTACGGTCCCATGATGCCGCCTCCTTTCTGCCTCCGCCCGACTGGCATTCGCCTCATGCCTCAGTCCAGCCCTCTCCTCTCCATTCCCCGTTATGTCTCACTGATGTCCTCGAGGTGGATTGGGGGGGGGGGGGGAATGGTCAGGTCATGGAAGACCTGTGTCGGCATACATTCCCTTGACAAGTTGACTCGACATTCGTGTTTACACACGTTTTTTCGCCACACAGGCGAGGGTCTCATGGTGTCCTCTGGCTCTTCATCGTTTTCTAGAATTCCGCTCTACAAGCGGATTTTCTACTTTTTGATGTACCCTGTGCCCTATATCTGTATCAGGGAATCGGCCACATAGCCTTTTTCCTTGGTTATTTATAAAGTTGGTACCCTGTCTAAGTTTGAATGTATGTACGGTCGTGGATATGGCTACTTGGCTGATTTCCTATCCTCTGTGTCGTCCTTCTGTGCCTAGTTTCCGCCCTACAGGTGGCCTTCTAGTGTACTAGGTGGACTCAGGGACCTGTTGAACAGTCCCAGGACTCTGCTCACGTGGAAATTGTCCTTTGTGTTTTGGATTCTCCCTCCTCAATAAGGTGTCGGGGTAGCTCACACTTGACTTTTACTGACAGGGAGGTTAGGCCTTGACTCCACGTTGTGTTTAAACACATTTTCCGCCAAACAGGCGGGATGTCCTCTGCCTCTTCCTCTATCTATAGAAATCTGCTCCATAGGTGGATTTTCTACTCTTGTATGTACTCTGTGACCTGCTTCGGAAACCAGGAATCGGCCACATAGCCTTTTATTCTGGTTATTTATGCCCTTTGCATTCATCTGCACCCAGGTAGCGGCTGCTTGGCTGGGTTTCCCCCTTGATAATGTCCTCTGTGTCATGTTATGCCTCGTATCTGCTCCACAGGCAGCCTCTTGCTCCTAGATAGACACAGAGACCCACTGAAAAGTCCCAGGCCTCCGCTTACGTGGCGTTGGTTCTGTGTGTAATGGATTTCCCCATTTCTTCATTGAAAGTTTACCGACCATCCCCATCGTGGCCTCCACTTTTGTGTCTGGCCTGCTGCTCCGCTCCTCGGACTTAACTGGGATCTAAAGCCCTACGTTGAATTTGGTTTTCCTACCCAGTCCAGGACGTTTGCCACCCATTGCCGTCGACAGGTTCGGGTGGTTTTTCTGCCCGTCAGCCCCAGCCGAAGTCCGCAGCCACCTCCTCCAGACGGGCCTTTCAAGTCCAGGACTTTTCCTGGGGTTGGCTTGGCAAGAGGCTTTCTTGCTTGCGCTGAGCGACACATGTTCTGCACGATGGGAGGTCGTGGCAAAGCCCTCGTCGTCCTCCTCCAACCACGTGAGTGGAGGTCTGCCGCCGGCAAGGTGCCCCGGACCTGGGGCTTGGGCTATGGGACGGGCCGCGGGGGGCGTTGTGTACGCTCCTCCCGTGGCCGTTGGTACCCGGTTTGCCATCCCGTCCTGTGGGTGGACTATGCTTGCAGGTTCCGGGACCCTTGTCCTACGCTCCCTTGCTCAGACAGGAGGGCTACAGGCCGGAGCGCGAGGCCTGTTCTCCGTTTTCGTCAGGACGGCCGGGAGGACGGGGGGAGGTCGTGGTAGTAGCTCCTCCTGGCCAATACCCTCTTCCTTCACCTGGCTGTCTCACTGACTTGGCGGTGGGCCTGAAACAAAGCGCCCACACCGGCTTCTCCTGCCCCCACTTTCGGCACTAACCATGCCGGACGTCGGCACGTCGGTGGTATAGAAGGGTCTGGCCTGGAGGTGGAGGTATCAACCTCCTCTCGCGCGCCCTCCCCGACATCAACGCAGTGTCTCAGGAGGTGGCCCAGGTAATCCAGTCCATGTATGGGGATGGTGCTGTCGCGATAATATCTTCTACACACATTGTGTACTGGAGACACTCTCTGTAGTCGTCCGTGTCGCGAACCTGGGGTTCACAATCGCTATTTCCCAAGTCGGGCCTCCCGCCTTCACACTGAGTGCGATGGGACCTACACGGTGCTACAGTTCCCCGGAGTTGGGTATACTCGTCAACACTTCGCGTGTCGTGTTCTGTCTGTTCCCGGTCACGAATATGTTCTGGGTTTTCCCTGCTGGGATCTTTACCTTGGGCGGCACTGACCGTGCCTTTAGGCCAACTCGGATTTGACCACCTTGTTCTGCTGGTCCCCTTACACTTTCCTGTATCGCCCCCTTACCGGCTGTGGCCGGTACCGCGCTTGCTTTATATGAGACTGTCACACTGGGTCGCTCGGGGCTCGCTCGCTGCAGCGGTGCCCTGGACTGCTCCCCCAGCGGCCATCTGGATGGACACAGATGCGTCGTGGGAGGTGGGGTGGGGCTCCCAATCTAACATATGTCATCAACACCACGGCAAGTGGTCAGGGCTCTTACACTTACATTTCTGTGCCCTGGTCCTGTTGGTACCGTTCTTCTTCCTGAGGGATCACTGTCTTGCCCTAGCGGGCATGTCGGTGGCCTTTTGGTTGGTCATCTTATCCGCTGATGCCTTCGGCACAGACTGGAGTGGGTGACAGTCGGTGTCCACATTGCCTCTGCCCGTCGCACTCCTCATGTGCTACGTCCTCCATGGGCTGGGAGTGTACTGGCGCACGCTTTGGTTGATCGCGCCTATTTGACAGGCCCATGCTTGGTATGCTCCGCCATACATACATGCACTGGTTTCACGTCATATTCCATTTCATGCATTGTAACTGCTCAGACGGGGTTGCCTTTCAGTAGTTGGAGTGTACTGTAGTACAATAAAGTCCCGCCACAGCACTGCCCCACCAAGTCATCACTCTGGCTGATGTTGGTATAGTGCTAACAATGCCTCATCACGACTCAACAGAGTCCCCCTGCAGCACTTGCACCTGCAGTATCTGCAACCACACCAGCATTTACAGTGTTCCAAAAAGACAGCACCTTCATAAGACTCTACTGTCGATTAGGCAATTGGACTATAGAACAATAAAGTCCTGCCCCAACACTGCTCCAACATGCAAACACTGTTGCCGCCACAGGTGTTGTGCCAAACAGCTGAAACGATGGTACCCAAGTTCCGTTCCCCTGTGGATGGTTGTCACCATTTGACCACAGCTTGGCTGATATGCTTCATCAGCGCTGGCCGACGTGTCCGTGGAAGGTTTCAGTCTTCTTGGATTGGGTTCCCTAACTGGCTCAATGACACTGAGCGCACAGCTCCCTCGGTTGCGTTAGTGTTCCATTACCTTCATCACTGGTTTGGGACACGCGCCGACATGTAGGCTACTACATCTTTCAAGACCGCCTGTCCGCTATTGGGGTACCCTTAGAAGCCTTGACGGGGCTGGTGCTCCCTCACAAGCTGTCATATTTCTGACGGCCTGCTTTAGACTCCGACCACCCCACACTGGATACTGCCTCAGTGGTCTCTAGCACGGGCTCTAGGGTTCCTTGCCTCACCCAACTATCCCACTAGCCCTATACCTGTTCTACTGATTGACGAAACATTTTTCTTGCTTTGCCAATAGGGGTGTGGGTATCAGGGTTCGCGGCCATATCCAAGGCCCCTTCCCTGGTGTTCGTCACTTTGACCCCTTCTGTTCATTTTGTAGACTAGAATGGACGGGCAGCACACATTTTTCTGCCGTTCACAGTACCGGTTGTCAAATGTGGCCGCCCACATCATCAGCTATGCCTGATTCATGACCTGTATGCTTCTGTGCGCGCCGCTCTGCCGGGACGGGCTTAAGTATGCATGCTGTGGGCCTACATTTACGTCATGTTCTTAGAGACGGAAACCCTTTTACAGAGGGCTCTGCTCATGGTATCTGCTCATATGCGACGACCATCCGCTTTTACAGTCTTGCTATCTCACTGACATAACCGACACAGGGTTATGGTCCCCTCGCAGTGCATCTGTCTCTTCATACCTCTCCTTGTGCACGGCCAGGCTGGGTATGCCTTGGGTTGCGTTAAACCAACGTGTCACCTGCTTCGTCATCCATCCTGATTCTATTAATACTGTATTCGTCCCATGCTGTATTTTCTTCCTTTCCCTAACAGGAGGGGTGGGAGGTATTTTTGTATGCTTGTACAAAGCCTTTCTTTCCAGACATGTATGTCCTGTCTGTTTAGTATTGAGGATGTAGCTCTTACGGTTTGTACATTATGACTACACTGTCTACGGGTTTTGCCTTAGTATGCTTATGCCTCGTACCCATGTTATGTACAGTAAATAACGAGTGTCATATGATGTCGTCAGCTGGCTATGCCGTGCCATTTTGTTTTTGTAAATACTTTACCCCTGACTTCACTTAAGGTTTTCACTCTTACAGTGTCTACATTCTGACTCCACTGTCTCCGGGTTCTGTGTTGGTATGCTTATGCCTCCTACCCATGTCATGTAACTACAGAGTGTCCTATAATGACGTCCGCCAGCTATGCCGTGCCTTGTGTTTTTGTGAATACTTTACACTTGGCTTCACTTTAGAATTTCGCTCTTACAGTTTTACATTCTGACTCCACTGTCTCCGGGTATTGTGTTGGTATGCTTATGCCTCCTGCTCATGTCATGTAACTACTGAGTGTCATATGATAACATCCACCTTCTCCTGTGTCTCTTCATCCCTTACTGTATTTTCTTCCTTTCCCTAAACAAGGGGGGGGGGGAGTTATTTTTTGTATGCTTCTACAAAGACTTTCTCTTTCAATAAATGTATGAACAGTACTGTCTGTTTAGTGTTAAAGATGTAACTCTTAAGGTTTTCACATTTGGACTACACTGTCTACAGGGTTTTGTATTGGTATGCCTATGCCTCATACCCATGCCATGTAAATGAGGAGTGTCTTCAGATGTCATCCACCTGCTGTGCCATGCCTTTTGTTTTGTAATACTTTAAAATTGACTTCACCTTTCCCATGTTGGTGTGCCATTCCAAGCTCGACATGACCTATTCCTTTACCAATAAACTAAAATGTTAATTTTTGTCTTTTCTTGGTCCTCTACTTTTGCTAAGGCTTGGGTTTTTGTGGTTTATTGGATGTCCAATGTGGGACTCAAACCCTACGTTGAAAACCTAGAGACTGCTGCTAAATTGGGAGGTTTGACGACCTCCCTTATAACCAAACAAGGAAAACCTCTTATTTAGTAGCAGTCTAGGAGTATCCAACGACAGAGTATCCCGCCCTCAAGCCGATCCCCTGCCCATCCAATCTAAACTGATTACTTGATACCTAGATACTGTTGTATGTACTGGCGCAGGCTCATAGAACATGGAGCATGGCTAAGAGGAGAGCAGCTAGATTAAATGGGTAACTATAACTTTTTTCTCTCCTTCGCTATCCTAAATTTCTTTTCCTTCTTTAGTCGTCTCGGAGTGTGTACAACGTGCCTAGTAGTGAATTGAGGTGAAACTCTAGAGATTATTAGTACTTCGCGTTAGTACCGATAAATCGGCCCGCTGTGGTAGCGGCTGACATCTCAAGCCCTACGTTGGATACTCCGAGACTGCTACCAAATAAGAGGTTTTCCTTATTTGGTTATAAGGGAGGTCGTCAAACCTCCCAATATAGATATATCAGATGGAAACAAAGTTTCGCTTGCTAGTTGACGAAATAAGGGAAACAATTGATGATGTAATTCAAATGAATAACACATAATAATCTTTTTGAATCGGTGTTTACTCTGTAAGACATTAACTTTGTTCCTCATTATTCCGCCAGTTCAAGTAAACACCTGCAATGTTCTATGCAAGATTGACGTTACAAACACAGACATTTCTGATGCCATATCTAAACCAAAGTCCAGTAAATCCCCTGTACCCAATAGGCTATATTTTCTTCAAAAGTCATAACACAAGTGAAAGATGAAATCACAAAATCTCTAACCCTTTGCTTTACCAAAGCAATACAAAAACAATAAAATCCCAAAACATTGGAATTTACCTACCATAACACTCAGTTTTAAATAAACAAAAATAGCTCTGCCCGGCACCTATCCCCCAATAAGTTGTTCGAAACAATAATCCAAAATAAAATTGTATTCCATCTAGAAACTAACCATCATGTTAAGGACTCACAACATAGTTTCCAAAATAAGCGTTTGTGTCTGACAAACCTTAACTTTTTCAACGATGTCTTAAATGTTTATGACGATAATAAAGCAGTTGAATTCATCCACCTTGATTTTCAAAACACATTCGATAGAATGCCTCACAACAGACTGATAGTAAAACTTAAAGCTCACAGTATTCGCAGGTCTGTTCTTCATTGGATACAGGAATAGCTAACTGAACGAAAGTAATAAGTATTAATAAATGGCAAATCTTCAAATTGGATAAATGTTACAACCAGTGTACCACAAGGTTGAGTTAGTCCTTGGTCCAATTATATTTCTTATATATTGACGATATAGATGAAGGACTATCTTGCAGATTCTCCAAATTAGCTGATGATACAAATATTACAAACTAAGTATATTATCCATCGCTCATACAGTAGATTCAGAATGATCTAGACAAGCTGCCAAACTGGGCTCAGTCATGGCATATGAATTTCAATATAGATTAATGCAAAATTCTTCACATTGGTTGTAAAGATGATAGTGCAAAATATTCTATTAAATATAATTCAAGTCATGAACGCAAATAAAGAACGAAGTGGCTACGGGACACCACCAGTGGTGTCTCGCAGCCCAGCCAGTGAGGCTGGGCTACGGGACACCACTGGTGGTGTCCCGTAGCCCAGCCTCACTGGCTGGGCTGCGTGACACCACCAGTGGTGTCTCGCAGCCCAGCCACACTGGGTAGGCTACGGGACACCACCACAAGTGTTTTCGTATTTATCGCCATATAATTCAGCCAATTAGACTGTTGAATCGAAATTCTTTGGATTATTATTTATATTATCATTAACACCTTACGAGCGGCCTATGCGGTTTATTTATGTGTACCGCACAGCGGGGTGTTTTTAGCCAAAATAGGGCTGTTTACGTGATCATTTTCATGCCTAAATAAGACCCAGAACGTAAAACAAGTACCTATCCCTGAAAGGGCATAAACAGAGCTTTCGAATGACACCATAACGATCCTTGTATGATGGATAGTTTTCTTGCAATAACCGTGCAACGCGAGTGCAAAAAGCAGGTAATTCGGTACTTTCAGTACATAATTGAGTATGTAGCGAGTGAGAGAGGGAGGAGGGAGCTGAGATTTGTGTCAGTAGGTTCGCCGCGGTGGTCTGGAGCAGTCATACGCTCGCTAGTCTCCTGCCACCACTTGTCTCTCTCTCTCAGCCACATTACGTGCTGAAATTGCCACTCGAGTTATGTCGAGCGCCGCCACATAGTCCAGCTTTTTTTAACTCGACTTATGTTGCGCGCCGCTAATTAAGGGTTAAAAACGTTGGACTTTATTAAATTATAATCCTACATGTTGTATATACAGACCTATTCCACACTCAACTCCCTACGCCACACACACTCACACATACCTATTTATACATCTAACTAGGCTTATATATAGCCGTTATAAATGTGTGTATATTCTTCGTCTTTCATATCCATTTTATAAGAACATATGGGAGTCTGCAGACAGTCGATTGGCCAAAACAAGGCAGATCCCTCTCACACCCAACCCATCTCGTTTATACGTTTATCTAATTTTATTTTGAAACTCTCTATCGTTCTTGATCCCACAATGGCGCTAGGTATCCTATTCCACATGTCTATTGTCTACATATCTGTTACCATTATGATATAATGATCAAACAGAATTAAAGTCATTCATACTTGCATAACGTGCTATAAGACGGCTTGACGACGTTCACAAGCACAAGTGCGTCAATGTGTGGATAGTTACATGTGTTTGTGTAAATGAATATGTTTGTGAGTGTAATGTAAAGTAATGCAAATACAGTATATGTGCGTAAATAAATGTTTGTTTACGAATGTTATATGGATGTTCAAATGCATGTCTACATGAGTATGTATGTGCGTGTGTAATGGCATGTACGTTTGGGTCATAATTTGGAAGGAACAAAATTATATATTTGTGAAAGAAATTGCAAAGTACACTGTAAAGTGATCAGCTCAGTAGCAGTAGGCTTTCAAGAATAAACTGAATAGCTTAATGAATTAATTGGGTGTGAGCTGGATCTGCCTTGCGTAGGCCAGTTGGGGGGGGCGCAGTGCAAGCTTGCATGCACGAGTAGGAATGTGCATGTACGAGCATAAAGCCTGTACGTTTGTGAGTGGAAATATGTATTTGTATAATTGATGTACAAAATTAATAATGAATGTACAATATGTTTGTGTGTGTGAGTATGTGTGTATGTGTTTGTGTGTGTGTGTGTGTGATAGAGAGAGAATGAGAGAGTCATTCACATGACTTGTCTTTGTGAATGTGTGTTTGTGTTTGTGATTAGGAATGCGAATATGTATTTGTGCGTGTGGTTCTGAAAGAACATTAGAGTGTGGGTGCGATTGTGGGAGGGAATATCAATGTGTGTGCGTGTGTATTCTGATTGGAAATGTGAAGGCGAGTGTGTAGTTGTGAATGTATGTTCGAATATATGTGCGTTGTCGAGTGGTAATCTAAGAGTGTGTGTGTGTGTGTGTGTGTAGATATATGAATATAAATCACCGAACTTGTTCGTCAAGGTGAATACACGCAATGCGAGTTAATGACATTGTGGGTAGGAATACGAATATGTGTTCCTGAATGATTTTGTGCGTGAAAATGTGAATGTGCATGAGTTTGTGTGTGTTTATATAGTGAATCAACATAGAAGATAATAGGTAAAATTTCTCAATTGATGATGCATAATTGTTGTCTGGTGATTATTGGCATCCAAATGTGATGTTTGGTTAATTTAGGATAGGGATGGTAATTGGTAAATCTATAGCATTATAAAACATTTATATTGCTACCATGTGAGTGCGGGCGAAGAAGGTTGCGAAAAAAAAAACGCTGACCAATCTCTGGATACCAGCGTACCTGGACCCTTTACCTTAAGATCTCAAGCTAATCCAGATAATCCAGGAAATTAACACCTACTTGTAAATTGTACCTCTTCTCTCTCAGAGAGAGAGAGAGAGAGAGAGAGAGAGAGAGAGAGAGAGAGAGACAACCTTGATGTAGGAATAACTAGCAAAATCAGTAAATTTACAGATGACACTAAAATGGAAACACTCCAAATAGATTTAGACATATTACACAAATGGGTAGTAAACTGGCAGATGAAGTTCAATGTAGGTAAATGCAGTGTAGCAAAATTGAGTAAATCGATAGGAAATGCAGTATACTATTTCGATAACGTGGATATAACTAACTCAAATAATGAAAAAGACTTGAGAATCATCGTCAACTGTGATTTGAAACCACGAAATCAATGCATCAGTGTTCGAAATAAGGCAAATAGAGTTCTGGGATGTATATCTAGAAGTGTGAGTAACAGAACAGCAGACGTAATAAGTAGTAATCTTGAACTTTTATCTAGCGCTAGTGTGGCTACACATGGATTATGCTGTTCAAAATTGGAGTCCCTATTAGAGAATGAACATAGATTCCTTGGAGAGAGTACAACTGAGAATGACAATAATAATCTGTAATATTAGAAATCTTCCATATGAAGACAGGACAGGTTGAAGAAGCTAGGCTTACATTCGTTAGAAAGACGCAGAGTTAGATATGATATGATACGATATGATAGATATGATAGAGGTGTTCAAGTGGGTAAGTGAGATAGGCTAAATACAGGGGATTTGAAAGATGTACTGAAGCTCAGCGATAGCGAGAAAACTCAAACAAATGGTTTCAAATGAGATACATTTCGTTTCAAAAAATATAGGCAAATACTGGTTTGGTTAAGAGTTGTATATACCTGTGGAACAGGCTACCTAGCGCCATAGTGCGATCAAGAACGATAGAGAGCTTCAAAATACAATTAGATAGACATATGGACAAGATGGGTTGGGCGTAAGAGGGATCTGCCTTGTGTGGGCCAATCGGCTTTATGCGGGCTCCCATTTTCTTATTTTTTCTTCTTTTCTGCGTATGAAGGAGACAAAAGGCAGGTTACTAAACTATAATACCATATATATATACATATATCTCTTATTGATACCTTTCATCCACTTAAAACACCTCTATCACCTTTCATCCACTTAAAACACCTCTATCATTATTTCCTCTACATAATCGTCTTTCTAGCAATATGATAGCAATATTAACTAATAAGTCAGTCAGTCACAACTAATATTAATTATTATATTTATAACACACACACAAACACACACATTATATATATATATATATATTATGTGTGTGTGTGTGTATGTATTAGAATATACAATGGGTGAAGCATTAGAACAAAAATAGATTATTGGTGAGTGGGAGGAGTATAATCTGTGATTAGAGGACCAGGTGGATCCTCTAATCACATTTAATTGGTACCATTGACTGCCTTTTTCTTTAATTACAATTTATACTCCTCCCATTCCCCACTACCTCTTTTCCATAGTTGATACAATTTCTATATTTAACTGAATATTTAATAGTGGATGCTAACGTGCTATTAAAAATATGTACAAATTATATATATATATATATATATGGGTAGAGGAGGAGGTAATTACAGTAATTAAAAGTAGTTACTAAACTATAACTGTATTGATATTGAAGTTGGACATTATTGAATTTATATGTGTACTATGGCACATGTTGCTTAGAAGAGGAGTACAAAGGAGTACAAAGGAGGAGAGAGAGAGAGAGAGAGAGAGAGAGAGAGAGAGAGAGAGAGAGAGAGCATAACATAAGAACAACCTAAGATAATGGGAGTCAGCAGAAAGCCAATTGGCCCACACAAGGCAGATCCCTCTCACACCCAACCCATCTTGATTAGAGCAATGCCCATATTTACCTTATTTACTAATAATATTTCAAACTATCGTGGTCCATCATCAAGCACTTGATGTAGGTCCTAGTACAAACTAGTACCATATGAATCCATATACTTAGTCTAAACAAATCCTCTATGGTGTTATCCTAATGCCCTATTTAGTATTTATAATGGTGGTTGGGTGTGAGTGGGATCTGCCGGTTGTTGTCCAGTCGGCGCTCTGCAGACCCCCGTTTTCCCATGTTGACCTCTGATCGTTTTGGTGAGGTCAGTCCTCATGGTGTTAGTGAGTTGGGCCTATAATTAGGCCCTATAATTAGTGTTGGGTGTGAGAGGGATCTGCCTTATTTGAGCCGATCGGCCTTCTGAAGACTCCCATGTTCTTATGTTCTTATATGTAAGTCCTAGGACCTTCCACATGATAGAAATCTTCCTTACGTACTAAAGTTCAGTGATAGCGAAAGAACTCGAACAAATGGTTTCAAATTAGATATTTTTCATTTCAGAAAAGATATAGGCAAATATTGGTTTGGTAACAGAGTTGTAGATAGGTGGAATAAGCTACCAAGTGCTATAGTGGAATCAAGAACGATAGAAAGCATTAAGAACAAAATAGATTGGCATATGGACGAGATGGGTTAGGTGTGAGGGGGATCTGCCGGGTGTGGGCCAATCGGCGCTCAACAGACCCTCATTGTCTGTCCTCTGACCGTTTTGGTGAGGTCGGTCCTCATGGTATTAGTGAGCTGAGCTAATAATTTGGCGTCGTAATTAGGGTTGGGTGTGAGAGGGAACTGTCTTGTGTGGGCCAATCGGCTTTCTGCAGACTCCCATTTTCTTATGTTCTTATACTCCCATTCTCCACTACCTCGTTTCCTTAGTTGATGCAATTTCTATATTTAACTGAATATTTAATAGTGGATGCTAACGTGCTTTTAAGAATATGTAGGCCTACAAATTGTATATATATATATATATATATATTCACTTTTGGGGAGAGGAGGTAGTAATAATTAATAGTAGTTGCTAAACTATAACTGTGTAAGGATATTGGAATTGGACATTATCTCAGCACTTGCCCTGCAAGCATTTATTAAAATTAAGAGAGCAACTCAGTTTAGACTTGTACTGTCCCGAGACCATTGACAAACGATGGTCCAAGACCAATTACAGAAATGTTCACAGGGTCTTTCAGGAATTCCCAGGTTTAGGAAGAATTGGAGTAAGAGACTGCCGAAAGGAAGAAAAAGCACGGATTCTCTCACAAAAGGAGAAGTTTAAAAGAGCATCTGTGATGTCTCAATAAATGTCATCTATGATTGCGAAATGTGGCATGAAAGATTATAAGAGTAGAATGGCAATTCTACATGACTTAGTTAGATTGTGGGAAGCTGGACGTAATGCTCTTGTTATAGAATTGTTAGAAAATGAAGACAATCAGACAATACATCAAGAAGACATTGATGATCCTGGACTAGCTAGCAACACTGAATCTTTTGGCCAAGATTTTCATAATGGATCAGATGATATGTATGCAAATCTTGATCAGGAAAGTGTGCATCAATATATTGATCAAGATGCTCAAAATGAGGATCATGATCAATCTAATGATGCCAATCTTGATCAACAGAGTGAAGTAGAATATCAGATGGGAACTCATGGCCAACATTTTATTCCTGATTAATTGTACTCTCTCCAACGAATCTTTGTCCATTCAGAATGGGTACACCAAAATTGAACAGCATAATCCATATGAGGCCTTACTAACGCTGGATAAAAAAAATAATAATAAGATTACAGCTGCTGTTCTATTACTCACACTTCTAAATATAAATCTGAGAGCTTTATTTGCCTTATTTCGGACACTGATGCATTGATTTCTTAATTTCAAATTCACAGTTGACGATAACTCCCATTTTGTTTAATTATCTGAGTTTCTTATATCGATGTTATCTAATTTATATGCTGTATTTTCTATCGATTTCCCAAATTTGACTACACTGCATTTATGTACGTTAAACTTCATCTGCCAATTTACTGCTCATTTGTGTACTGTATTTACATATTTTTGGAGAGCCTGAATATCATGAGCAGAATTAATCTCTCTTCCTATTTTAGTGTCATCTGCAAATTTACTGATTCTGCTAATTCTTTGCTCATGGACAGTTTTTTTTTCTTATGTTAGTCAGTATGAAAAATTTTCTCACAATTATTATGATTTTGTTTCTCTTATGATGTGAAATAAATATATATAATTCAAAAGGTTAATTTTGTTTATTATAAATTCAAAAAAGTTGTAAGGAAAAAATCCTAACATTCAATTGAGGTTTAAATAGATATAAATATATCTTTCAAACATTATGTTGCGATTCGAAACCAAATGCTTTGGTAAATTGGTGCGTTATGAACATGAAGTACACATTATCATGACTGTGATGTAATAAATATTACACTCCAAACTATATTAGTTAATTCATACACAAGTCGTACGATCCATATTCCAGGATACCATAGAGGGATTTTTACAAGATTAAAGCTTGGACACTCGTTCGAATGTCGGAGGTTCGATCCCGGCTGGGAGTATTTAAACATTTATTAGCTCACGTGTATTTGTGAGATATACTTGATGTTAATGACTCTCGTGTTTGGCTGGACGAGATTTAAATGAAATCTCTATAACCCGAGTTGCGTAGGTAATCTTGTAAATATTCCTGTATGGTATCCTGTAATATGGATCGTACGACTTGTGTATGAATTGAAATAAATTCTCCTAGTAGGATTTCCTTTCTACTTAATATAATTATATAGGAAAAGGTTAAGATTACTTTATCATGCCGTGGTATAGTGGGTTAAAAGTTTGGACACTCATTCTGTATGTCGGAAGTTCGATTCCGGCTGGGGGTATTTAAACATTTATTATCTCGCGTGTATTTGCGAGATATACTATAAATATATATATATATATATATATATATATATATATATAAGAACATAAGAAAATAAGAAAATGGGAATCTGCAGAAAGCAGATTGGCCCACACACACACAGATCCCATTCACACCCAACCCTAATTATAGGACCAACTCACTAAAGCCATGAGGACCGACCTCACCAAAATCTGTCAGAGGTCGTCATAAGTCTGCAGAGAGCCGATTAACCCAGATCAGGCAGATCCCCAAACCAACCCATTTCGTCCGTATTTCTATCTAATTCTATCTTAAATCTCTCTATCGTTCTTGATTCCACTATAGCACTCTGTAGCCTTATACCAAGTCTCTATTAATTCCATTTTGTAAAACTGAGGAAAGGAACAAGGGGTAAGGATACTTGTCCCAATGTCTCTTTCCTGGTTGGTATTCGAACCCAGCTCCTCTTAGTTGTAAAGTAAGTATGTCAACCAATACATAACCGAACACGTTGGTGTATAAGAGAGAGAGAGAGAGAGAGAGAGAGAGAGAGAGAGAGAGAGAGAGAGAGAGAGAGAGAGAGAGAGAGAGAGAGAGAGAGGTACAATTTACAAGTAGGTGTTAATTTTCTGGATTACCTGGATTAGCTTGAGGTTGGTCAGCGGGTTTTTGTTGGCAACCTTCTTCGGCCGCACTCACATGGTAGCAATATAAATGTTTTATAATGCTATAGATTTACCAATTACAATCCCTATCCTAAATTAACCAAACATCACATTTGGATGCCAATAATCACCAGACAATATATGCATCATCAATTGAGAAATGTTACCTATTATCTTCTATGTTGATTCACTATATAAACACACACAAACTCATGCACATTCACATTTTCACGCACAAAATCATTCAGGAACACATATTCGTATTCCTACCCACAATGTCATTAACTCGCATTGCGTGTATTCACCTTGACGAACAAGTTCGGTAATTTATATTCATATATCTACACACACACACACACACACACACTCTTAGATTACCACTCGACAACGCACATATATTCGAACATACATTCACAACTACACACTCGCCTTCACATTTCCAATCAGAATACACACGCACACACATTGATATTCCCTCCCACAATCGCACCCACACTCTAATGTTCTTTCAGAACCACACGCACAAATACATATTCGCATTCCTAATCACAAACACAAACACACATTCACAAAGACAAGTCATGTGAATGACTCTCATTCTCTCTCTATCACACACACACACACAAACACATACACACACACACACACAAACATATTGTACATTCATTATTAATTTTTTACATCAATTATACAAATACATATTTCCACTCACAAACGTACAGGCTTTATGCTCGTACATGCACATTTCTACTCGTGCATGCAAGCTTATACCGCGCCCCCCCCCCCTAACTGGCCTACGCAAGGCAGATCCAGCTCACACCCAATTAATTCATTAAGCTATTCAGCTTATGCTTGAAAGCCTACTGCTACTGAGCTGATCACTTTACAGTGTACTTTGCAATTTCTTTCACAAATATATAATTTTGTTCCTTCCAAATTATGACCCAAACGTACATGCCATTACACACGCACATACATACTCATGTAGACATGCATTTGAACATCCATATAACATTCGTAAACAAACATTTATTTACGCACATATACTGTATTTGCATTACTTTACATTACACTCACAAACATATTCATTTACACAAACACATGTAACTATCCACACATTGACGCACTTGTGCTTCTGAACGTCGTCAAGCTGTCTTACAGCACGTTATGCAAGTATGAATGACTACTTCTGTTTGATCATTATACCATAATGGTAACAGATATGTAGATAATAGACATGTGGAATAGGCTACCTAGCGCCATTGTGGGGATCAAGAACGACAGTTTCAAAATAAAATTAGATAAACGTATAAACGAGATGGGTTGGGTGTGAGAGGGATCTGCCTTGTTTTGGCCAATCGACTGTCTGCAGACTCCCATATGTTCTTATAAGATGGATATGTAATACGAAGAATATACACACATATATAACGGCTATATATAAGCCTAGTTAGATGTATAAATAGGTATGTGTGAGTGTGTGTGGCGTAGGGAGTTGAGTGTGGAATAGGTCTGTATATACAACATGTAGGATTATAATTTAATAAAGTCCAACGTTTTTAATGATAATATAAATAATAATCCAAAGAATTTCGATTCAACAGTCTAATTGGCTGAATTATATGGCGATAAATACGAAAACACTTGTGGTGGTGTCCCGTAGCCTACCCAGTGTGGCTGGGCTGCGAGACACCACTGGTGGTGTCACGCAGCCCAGCCAGTGAGGCTGGGCTACGGAACACCACCAGTGGTGTCCCGTAGCCCAGCCTCACTGGCTGGGCTGCGAGACACCACTGGTGGTGTCCCGTAGCCACTTCGAATAAAGAAACTGATCTAGAAGTAACTACAACGGGTGGTTTAAAACCTGCCCAACAATGGGTTGAAGTGGTTAAAAATGCAAATATAGTCTATCTATCTATCTATTGCCGGACGCCTTACTCCCCTTACGAGGGTGGCCATGCACAGAATGCCCCCAAGCAGACCTATTCCCTGTGAGAGGGACAACCCGAGCCAGTTTAGTAAAGGACTTACAGGATTAACCACTCAATTTAGGATCCGTCCGACTCCGAGGCCCTCTGTGTATCTTGTTAGCACTATTTTTCTAGAGTGGTGTTCGGCTAATCCATCCACCAACCTGCCTTACCATTAGGTAAGCAGTACGGATTTGTATCAGGTTTACTCCCCTAGACAGGTTGCCAACCAAGGCTGACGAGTCCCATCCACCCGGATTTGTATAAGGTTGTCTTCCCTAGATGAGTTGCCGACCAAGGCTAACGCGTCCCATCCACCCGGATGGGAGATCTTTTGAATATACATTTGAAAATGAACAAACGTAATACGTAATACGTACTTAAATAGTTCATTGGTTGGTCCACATTTGGAATATTATGTCCAGTTTTGATCGCCATGCAATAAAAGGGACATTGGACAACTAGAGAGAGTGAAACGGAGAGTAACTATTATGATTTTCCTACTAAGAAAAAAATTAAAAAGATGAACGACTAAAATAGTTACACTTATTTACCTTGACAAACTGAAAAATAAGAGGGGACCTAATCAAAGTTTGTAACATTTTCAAAGGACATGACTTCATGGACACAAGTAAGTGCTTCACAGTAGATAACTCAAATTACACAAGAAGTAATGGTTAAATAATTGTCGCAAAGGCGTTTATTCACATCTAGAGAAGTACTTCTTTTTCAACAGAGTAGTCCACTTATGGAAGAAATAGCCTCGAAATGTTGTAGAGTACCATACAGTCCAGACATTTTAATATCTAGATAAATATATTGCCATGAATTCCCGACTGACTGCGTTTGTGTACAAGTAATGTGACACTATTATTATCGTTCATCAATCCATAATTTTGTTTTCTGGTCAACAGTTCCTTTCTGGAGCTGAAGCCCTCCAGTTGATTGCTGTGGCAATCATTATTATTTCTTTGTAATAACAAGTAGCCTACTAAGACCCATTAAGTCATTTGTTGCTTGTATTACTGTTTATGTACGATAACTATGTGACCATTATTTCGACAACATTACATTTAGAACCAATACATATTTAATACCAAATAAGTGACGTAGCCATGTACAGTCTCGTTAATAAGAGATTTAACACAAGTAGGAGTAGCGGACAATTGCAAAATCTGAGCAAAATCAAACACCTACTGGAGCTGGCCAGAGTGGATCAAGTACGTGTGCTAGTGTTATTTGAAATGTAAAATATGCATTTTATACCGAATTAAAAAGACTTTATGCACAGTACACTTTTCATCGTCCTATTTATATAAAGTTATTATCCAAACACTCGTTCATAAGCACTGGATTGTATTCCGTAATTATTTCTCATTCATCTGCTATGTCTCTTTCTCTCTCTCTCTCTCTCTCTCTCTCTCTCTCTCTCTCTCTCTCTCTCTCTCTCTCTCTCTCTCTCTCTCCAATGTATTTACCTCAACTGCACCTCACCATTCCCTTGTCAGCTATTGCTTCTTATTCTTTCGCTCTCTCTTCATCTGTTCTGAATTCTACCTCGTGTTATTCCTTTTAGGAAAGAGAATGCCAATCAAAAATACTAGACGAAACGGTAGTACTCATTTGAATTACGATGAGAGAGAAAGGTTGAAAGGTCATAGTGCGAGGAATTAGGATCCACTGAAAAATACAACAATACACATTCAAACAATAAGAGGCATATTAAGAATATCGACTGAATAAGAGGCATATTAAGAATATCGACTGAATAGAGAGAAAGAGCGAGAACATTTTACTGTGTTTTCCAAGGCGAAAAAGTCACCTCGTCACCTCGAAAAGTGCAAGTATTCTAAAATATTTACATTGGGGTTTTCACAAACATCTCTTCATATAAAAAAATTAAATTGCATTTATCTCTATAGTCATCCTCCTATGAAATGAGGTACAAGGTGGTGTCCCTCGCGCTGTGCGGTGTTGTCAAATATTCAAAGCTTTAACAACAAATGTTAGTTTTTCAGGCTATTAACAAATTAATTTTAGCTTTTATGACTATATATATTATATTACAATTTTTAATGGTTATGTGGTGTTAAGAAACATATAATTTTAAGGATATATAGAAGGAATGTATACAACATATGGCACGCTATTTAGAACATGCTGCCATTTTTTCTGGGGATAGCTATAAATAGATTTAAGGAATGGTAGGAATGCGACGTTGCCAAGTAATGTCAATGCGGTTCTGTTGGCTACGCACGCACTCACACACACCCCTACAGATACACACACAAACACACACATACATACACAATCTCCAAAATGCAATATAGCACAATGTAATCCCATCAAAAGAGAGAGAGAGAGAGAGAGAGAGAGAGCGAGAGCTGGATACGAGTAATGGCAACGCTTGAAATGGCCTCAAACTACGACAACAACATCACCCAGGTCAGACGGTCACTAACCCTCATTCATAGCGCGACCACCATGTAAGGAAAAACTCGCAAAAGTTACTCTCACCTTCATAGCCAGGCAAGGGAGATGCTGTACAATGTAAATAGGTATATACAAATATAGCCTACCTATTATTTCGTTTCTGTAACATTTATACAAGAATACCAATAACCCTTCCAGACATAAAAACGTCTTTTACATTTATTTCAGTTTCCCTTCTAAATGTGGTTTTCCTTGGTTTCCCGTTTTCTAAAAGGTTTGTTTTGGTAGACATGTGGCAACACCGCACAGGGCGAGCTTGACCTCCTTGGAGCTCATTTCAGTTGAGTTTGACTATTATAGAGTATTTGCATATTGCATTTCGCTACCATTAACCCATTCACTGTACAAAGGAGTACAAAGGAAATCAAGCAACAACATATATACTGTGACGCCTCCCGGCGTTAGCAGAATGGTTGCGTGGGGCATTGCAGCTCGCTAGCGCTCGCCAGGATGGGGGGATAGGCTACAGTTGTCCTAGAATGATCTGCTTTATTTCATTAGTGTCGTGTTGCCACAGACAGTCTGGAAGTGATCTTTGTTTTGGTCTGTGGCTGCGCCTTATATTTTATATTCGCTATAATATAAATGTTGCTTGTGTGGGAGGCGAGCGAGAGAGTGAGCTATGACACGGCTCGCTTGGGCGCTGACGGCGTTGGCGGCCGGGTGGTCAACTAGTCCCTTCCCGTCGCTGCCTCGTGTTTTTTTACCAGCTCAGAGCTTGCCTGACACGCGTATCACCTACATCCTTTGCAATTCTGTCCCCCATACTCGCTACTTTGCATACTATCTCTCTCTCTCGACTACTCCTTTCTCATTCTCTAATCTTTATTAAACTCAACATCCCTTCTGGTTTCAGCATAGACGTTCACCGTCGACCAGTCGTATTGTACGCGAAGCTCTCAGATATTTCCATGTATTAGGTTAAGGAGGTATTATGCTTTAGTGAGGTTTAGAGAGACGGACTTTTCCGTATGTGTCCTCTCTCAGGAAGGTTGTAGACCGGTATATGTCTCCCTTGCAAGGTGTTGAGTGATTCTGCTTGGTTATCTAAAGCTAGACTAGGGGTAAGGTTACTGTGTCGTTGTCTCCGATGTGTGCAGTGTTAGCTAAGCTCTGCACGACATCGACAGGTACTGTGGGAGCCTAAGTTGTCTTCGGGTTGGTTTACTTTGCGAGCACAGTGCTGTGGTGTGAGAGGGCCATAGCCTATCCCTCACAACATAGTGCTGCCTCTTTGTGTTGACTTCTGAGGGATCGCCAGGATAGAGCTAGGTACTAGTGACCTAGATTTATCAAGAGAGCATCCCCGTCATATAACGTAATCTTCATTATACCACCCTCGGACAACGTTAGGCTACGAGCCGCATCCTCGCCCATTGTTGCCCTCCCTTGATACCCCAGCTAGACTTTATTAACTGAGCAAACACTGGTTAGAGATAAGCCCCATTATTATATGTATGCAGCATTATTATTCACTGCACTTTTGAGCCCAGGTTGTTGTTGAGTTGCACAACCCGAGTAGGCTGTTGCGTTGTGTCACGAAGCATTTCTTTAGTTGTCGAGCATTACTACCTTTGCGCAGTCTTTATTATTCGCCTGCCTATTATTACTATATGTCCTAGCATTTATTGTGACCCGTATTCTGCATTATAATTGTTCAAGATTCTTTACGAACATCTTCCCAGCATCAGACTTATTTCAGAAGTTTCCAGTTGATGTTGCAGGACTAGCATTGCACTTTCTTTAATACAGGAGTGCCAGTTATTTGAGTATCTACCGTAACGTTAATTAATCACGTTAACTATCTTTTCTTTGTGTAACATAATCGAGTAACCTTTTACTGTTTGAAAATAGGCTGTTTCATTGAGCGTCAGCCTAGTGTGTGTGCACCAGTTACCGAGTCATAGGATACCTCGTTGTCCA
Organism: Paralithodes platypus; assembly: GCA_032716605.1. Classification (NCBI taxonomy): domain Eukaryota; kingdom Metazoa; phylum Arthropoda; class Malacostraca; order Decapoda; family Lithodidae; genus Paralithodes; species Paralithodes platypus. The sequence continues at coordinate 4,498,715 of CM064492.1, forward strand.
GGCATGACTCAGGGCGGTAATGGTGTTTTGTTTTCCAGTGTTTAAGGCAGGGGTTGGATCTACTGTTACCGTTGTTGCTTTTTGCCATTATCTAGTCCAATGTTGAAGAGCCCTGTGTCTTTGAGAACCTGGATCGTAACAAATGGCGACCTAGCTCAGGATCTTGTGGACTAAGAGATAATTGCAGGATTGTTGTGGTCATTTGTTTTATTGAGGAATATAGTGGGCACGTTAGAATTTTGTTGGCAAAGTAGTATAGCACTTGAGAGTCTTCAGACATTTTTGGCAAGTGAATAGTGCTACATAGGAGCTTGGGTACTTCTTCTATATTTTTATAAACGTGAGAATTTTTGGTGGACACCATGGGAGACGAATCAGATCATACTGAGGGTTCAGGGAATGATGCAGGCTCTGATGGGCAGATGCCAGGGGGGTTAGTAACTAGTGAGGAGGCCGCAAAGAAGTTTTTGGAGGTGCCTATAACAGCTGATCGACTAGAGGGAATTAGCAAGTATGGTCTACAGTGTTTGGCTCACCTCATGGGGCTTAAGGTGGCTCATGGCATCAAGAAGAACGATTTGAGGGCTTGCGTACTGGGGGCGGCTAGTGAGATCCAGGGTGGAGAAGGTGCTCGGGGACTTCTGCTCGAGCCCCCCCTCCACTCTACTCCCATCGGGACCTCTAGGATGCCGGAGTTTAGTACGTTCCCGCAGGCCGATAGCTGCTGGCAGCGTGGTTTAGGATCGGTGGGTGGGCCTCCAATAGTTGCACCTCCTCCTCAAGTTTTCACTACAGAAATGCTCTTCCAGCTTGAGATGGCTAAGATGCAGGCTGAGCGTGAGGAACGTCTCAAACTCGCTAAGATAGAGGCTAAGCGACAGGCTGATCTCGAACTCGCTAAGGCTAAACAACAGACTGATCTCGAACTCGCGAGAATAAAAGCCCAGTCGGAGGCTGAGTCTACCAGGTACCATGCAGATATCGATCTTGAGAAGACTCGGATGGAAACGACAGGGCAACGTCTCGGTGGTGGGAGTCGTGGGCATGAGCAGTCTTTGTCGCACCTGTTGAAGCTAGTCCCTGTATTTGATGAGTCGGGTGTCACCCAATTTTTCATGAGATTCGAGAAGAATTGCCAGGAACACCAGTGGCCTGGCGAGAAGTGGGCAGACCTTGTTTCCTCTAGACTTGTGGGAAAGGGACTCCAGGCTTATGATGCATTGCCTATAGAGTCGGGTTTTATCTATGAGGAACTCAAGGAGGCTGTCCTGAGAGCATACGAACTACAACCAGAGACGTACAGGTTGAAGTTCCGGGGTGTTACCAAGGGTCGGGAGAGCACATTTTTGGAACATGCCCGGGAGCTGTCCGATGCTTTTGGGAATTGGCTGAGGTCGGAGAAAGCAACTACGTTTGACGACATTAAACAGTTGGTGCTTTTAGAGCAGTTTTTCAAATGCATGGGCGGCGACCTGATGTTATACCTGAAAGAAAAGCAACCAAAAACTCTACAGGAGGCAGCTGAGATGGCTGACCTCCGGCTATCACTAATTCGTGGGTGCGGGTCTGCCCAGCGTAGTGAGGCAGGTAACAAGGGGCGTGACGCCCCACCCCCCCGAGTTAGTGATCGATATACCTTATGCAAACAAGTACAAGAGCCATGATACCAAGACTGACCACAAGACTAGCACCGTCCTGTTTAAGAAGGGGTCGGGCCCTTCCCAGTACCAAGGGAAGCCCAAAGGGGAGTTAGAGTGTTATCATTGTCATAAAAAGGGGCACTTTGCAAGAGTCTGTCCTAGCAAACCACCTACAGCAGCTGTGTCTTTGGCCTGCAACATTGGTGTGTCTCCGAAGTCGTCTGAGTTTGCCCGGGGCAGTTCGTCAGAGGCTGAGGCACAGCCAATGCAGAAGCACCTGGGAGGCTCGAACCCTGCTCGGGATGTTTTTTGCGACCATAGAGGGCGCGGTTGCGTGATGTGGGCGGGGCGCAAGCATGGAGTAGAGGTCTTGCGTGATACAGGTGCTTCCCAGACTCTGATGAAAAACTTGACTGGCTACCCTATAAACGCGGCTCGGGTGGTAGTGGTGCAGGGTATTAATGCAACTCAGTCATACCCGCTGGTGCGGTTGGAGTTGGAGGTGGATGGTGTGGCACGTGAATTGGATGTCGGGTTTGTGGAGAAACTGCCAGTAGAGGGCGTCGACCTTCTTCTCGGCAACGACTTTGCAATGCCCGCTTCTGAGGTTCTACCCTTAGTCGTTGCCGAGAGGCCGGCCGATGTGAGTAGGGAAGAGCAAGAGTGGGTCGAGCGGTGCCAGACACAACCCATGGCATATGTTGTCACCCGAGCTCGGGCAGCTATAGTGTCACAGCCTAGTCCTCCGTCTTCAGACCAGCGGAGGAACGATCAACAGGAGGAGGCTAAAGCTGGAGTTGGTTTTAAGAGTTTTGACTCGGCAGCTCTCTTGGGTAATTCAGTATTAGCACCATTACTTAATTCTGGAGTAGCCCCTGGGCCTGTCATCGAGAGTGACGAGGCTGGGCATGACGAGACTCCACGACAGCAACGTTATGTACATCGAGAGAGACAGAGGGAGCAGCCCAGTATCGGGGAAGGTCATGCATTGCTCCGGGAGCAGTTAGATCGCTTGGCACCCTCAGGTATACGTCGGTTGCAACTAGAGGACCCTGAGCTCCAAACGTGTGCTAATGGAGCTGTAGAGCTCGACGAGCATGGCGATGCACAGCCAGGAGATTTGTTTTATTTAGAAGGCATCCTCTATAGGCGTTTTCAAGACCCTAAACGTAGTTGGCAAGAGGGGTCCGGAGTAGTGGACCAGTTGGTGGTGCCACGGGAGTGCAGGGATAGCCTACTGAGGTTGGCGCATGACGTACCACTGGCAGGACATCTAGGGGTGAGAAAAACGGTGGCGGCTTTAGAAAAATTGTTTTGGTGGCCGGGGTTGAAGGGGCAGGTAGTAACCTGGATAGCAATGTGTCATACGTGCCAGAGGGTTGGAAAACCTAACCAAACAATTCCGAGAGCCCCGTTGCACCCCATTCCTGTCAGTGGGCCGCCCTTCAGTAAGGTCATCATTGATATGGTCGGACCCCTACCCCCTACTAGTGCCGGTAATAAATTTCTATTAACTATCATGGATGTGGCCACTCGTTATCCTGATGCATATCCAATGAGAAATGGCACGGCGAAAACTGTTGTCCGGAACCTGCTCTTGTATTACTCGCGGTATGGTTACCCGCAAGAGGTGCAATCGGACCAAGGTTCTAATTTTACATCTAATCTGTTCAAACAAACTATGATTCATCATGGCATCAGCACTGTCGTCTCTTCTGCGTATCACCCGGAGATTCAAGGGGTGTTGGAGAGGTGGCACACCACGCTGAAAGCATGCTTCGATGTTACTGCGCAGAGAACGGAAAGGAATTGGACCTTGGTCTGCCGTATGTTTTGTTCGCGGCAAGAGAAGAACCTGGAGAGAGTCTCGTTTTCAGTCCGAATTAGCTTGTTTTCGGGCATCAGGTGAGGGGCCCTCTCCACATGGTGAAGGAGATTTGGGAGGGTACCGCTAAGCCATGTTCTATGTTGAGATATGTCCTCGAGAGCAGTGAGAGAATGCTTAGAAGTCTGGAGCTGGCAGGGCGTAATTTGGTGAGTTCGCAGGCCCGTATGAAGAACAGGTACGATACTAAGGCGAAACTCCGGAAGTTTCAGGTAGGTCAAGAGGTGTTGGTCCTGTTGCCTTTGTCAGGTCATCCTCTGGCTGCCAATTACGCTGGGCCTTATCGGGTGGTGTCAAAGATCTCCGATCTAGATTACCTAGTTGCCACTCCAGACCGGAAGAAGCGTAACCAGCTATGCCACATTAATTTGTTGAAGGAGTATGTGAGGCGCCCACCTGAGTCTCAAGCTGTCCCTGTGTTGACCTGCCGCGGTCATGGTGGAGAAGGAGAGGGGGGCAGCAATGATCAGGTGGATGATAACTGGGATTGTCATGTCTCGGCTGATCAGTGAGCGGGGAATTCGAGCCAATGTGCGCACGATGCTCTGGCGCACCTGCCGGAGGAACAGCAGGTGGCAGTGCAGCGCCTGTTCGATTCATACCCCACTGTATTTGCCGAGCAGCCAGGCCTCACTACTCAAGCGGTGCATGATGTCGACGTAGGAGAGCACCCCCCCTTCAAGTCGATACCTTATCGGGTGCCACCCATTAAACTCCCAGCGCTCAGGGATGAGCTGGAGTATTTGCTGGCGAGAGGCTTGATCGAGAAGGGGGCAGTACGGTGGACTTCTCCTGTCACTCTGCAGCCCAAACCTGATGGAAAAGTTCGGTTCTGCATTGACTTTAGGCGGTTGAACGGGTTGACCCCCACCAATGCATATCCTCTTCCCCGGGTGGATGACAGTGTGGATAAGATCGGGAAAGCAAGGTACTTGACCAAGGTAGACCTCGTCAAAGGCTACTGGCAAGTACCACTGTCTGAGCGGGCTAAAGAGGTGTGCGGGTTTGTGGTGGATGGTAGTACTTACCGTTGCAACGTGATGCCATATGGTCTGAAAAATGCACCGGCCACTTTCCAGAGCTTAATGAACGACATCGTAGCAGACATCCCAAACTGTACTGTCTACCTTGATGACGTGATCATTTATGACAACAATTTCCAAAGTCACTGTGAGCACATAGAAGCCTTATTTAGTCAACTTAGTAAAGCAGGCTTGGTGGTTAATCTGGGCAAGTGTGACTTTGTGCAAGCCACGGTGCAGTATCTGGGGTTTGTGGTTGGGTTAGGGCAGGTGAGCCCGCCCCAACAGAAGATACAGGCTATCGACTTGTTCCCCAGGCCGACCACCAAGCGGCAGATCATGAGATTTTTGGGCATGATTGGGTATTACCGCCGCTTTATAAGAGGCTATTCTACTGTGTTAGCTCCTTTGACAGATCTACTAGCTAAAGATAAAAAGTTCCGCTGGGCACCTGAGTGTGAGCAGGCGTTTCGAGTAGTTAAACACCTTTTATGCACTCACCCTATCCTCAGGGCCCCGGACTTTGAACGACCATTTCAGTTGGCGACTGATGCCAGCGGAGTAGGGGCTGGTGCCGTACTATTGCAGACAGACGAGGAATGTCTTGAGCATCCAGTCAGTTTCTTTTCAAAGAAATGTAATTCAGCACAGAAAAACTATTCGGTTGTTGAAAAGGAACTGCTGGCAATCGTGTTAGCGCTCAGACACTTTGAGGACTATGTTCCTGCATATGGGCCAGTCGTGGTAGTGTATACCGACCACCACCCGCTTAAATTCCTCAATCAATTCCACAACTGGAATATGAGGCTGACCAGATGGTCGCTCATGTTGCAAGAGTACAACTTAGACATTCGCCATATTGCCGGTTGTGAGAATGTGATTGCGGACTGTCTGTCGCGGGTGGAGGATCCGGGGTAGGCTACCACAGTATGTTGGTATAGCCTCCTGTCTTGGCTCGCGGTGTATTTTTGCGCTGGTGCTTGTTGGCTCGCGTGTGTAGCATCAGCGTAGGGTCGCAGGGCAGGAGTTGTTGGCTTTGATTAGAAGAAAATTAGGCTACATCTATAGTAGCCGCCAAAAACAACATTAAAATAAAATATGAAAAATTAAATAAAAACTCTTTCTTTTTAATAATTAATTTTAAGATAATATTGTAGCTGAGTACTGAGTGCAGATGATTTTCCCTCAGTAGGCTGTGCTTCTTAAAGCTTGCTCTGGGAGCACAATGTTATGAATTAATGTATTATATTTGGGAAGGGTGATAAGATTTTTTTATATACAAATTTTGTATTTTTTTTTGAGGAGACTGAGCTTGCATTCCATGAGTGGCGGAGTGGTTCGGAGTGGCAGATTTTAGCGACATTCTGCCTGGTCAGATATGGGCTCATGGTTGAGTGTCCCATATCTTGGGGGGGGTGTGACGCCTCCCGGCATTAGCAGAATGGTTGCGTGGGGCATTGCAGCTCGCTAGCGCTCGCCAGGATGGGGGGATAGGCTACAGTTGTCCTAGAATGATCTGCTTTATTTCATTAGTGTCGTGTTGCCACAGATAGTCTAGAAGTGGTCTTTGTTTTGGTCTGTGGCCGCGCCTTATATTTTATATTCGCTATAATATAAATGTTGCTTGTGTGGGAGGCGAGCGAGAGAGTGTGAATGAGTACACCCAGCAGCGTGGTGAGCTATGACACGGCTCGCTTGGGCGCTGACGGCGTTGGCGGCCGGGTGGTCAACTAGTCCCTTCCCGTCGCTGCCTCATGTTTTTTACCAGCTCAGAGCTTGCCTGACACGCGTATCACCTACATCCTTTGCAATTCTGTCCCCCATACTCGCTACTTTGCATACTATCTCTCTCTCTCGACTTCTCCTTTCTCATTCTCTAATCTTTATTAAACTCAACATCCCTTCTGGTTTCAGCATAGACGTTCACCGTCGACCAGTCGTATTGTACGCGAAGCTCTCAGATATTTCCATGTATTAGGTTAACACCTTACGAGCGGCCTACGCGGTTTATTTATGTGTACCGCACAGCGGGGTGTTTTTAGCCAAAATAGGGCTGTTTACGTGATCATTTTCATGCCTAAATAAGACCCAGAACGTAAAACAAGTACCTATCCCTGAAAGGGCATAAACAGAGCTTTCGAATGACACCATAACGATCCTTGTATGATGGATAGTTTTCTTGCAATAACCGTGCAACGCGAGTGCAAAAAGCAGGTAATTCGGTACTTTCAGTACATAATTGAGTATGTAGCGAGTGAGAGAGGGAGGAGGGAGCTGAGATTTGTGTCAGTAGGTTCGCCGCAGTGGTCTGGAGCAGTCATACGCTCGCTAGTCTCCTGCCACCACTTGTCTCTCTCTCTCAGCCACATTACGTGCTGAAATTGCCACTCGAGTTATGTCGAGCGCCGCCACATAGTCCAGCTTTATTTAACTCGACTTATGTTGCTCGCCGCTAAATAAGGGTTAAGGAGGTATTATGCTTTATTGAGGTTTAGAGAGACGGACTTTTCCGTATGTGTCCTCTCTCGGGAAGGTTGTAGACCGGTATATGTCTCCCTTGCAAGGTGTTGAGTGATTCTGCTTGGTTATCTAAAGCTAGACTAGGGGTAAGGTTACTGTGTCGTTGTCTCCGATGTGTGCAGTGTTAGCTAAGCTCTGCACGACATCGACAGGTACTGTGGGAGCCTAAGTTGTCTTCTGGTTGGTTTACTTTGCGAGCACAGCGCTGTGGTGTGAGAGGGCCATAGCCTATCCCTCACAACATAGTGCTGCCTCTTTGTGTTGACTTCTGAGGGATCGCCAGGATAGAGCTAGGTACTAGAGACCTAGATTTATCAAGAGAGCATCCCCGTCATATAACGTAATCTTCATTATACCACCCTCGGACAACGTTAGGCTACGAGCCGCATGCTCGCCCATTGTTGCCCTGCCTTGATACCCCAGCTAGACTGTATTAACTGAGCAGACACTGGTTAGAGATAAGCCCCATTATTATATGTATGCAGCATTATTATTCACTGCACTTTTGAGCCCAGGTTGTTGTTGAGTTGCACAACCCGAGTAGGCTGTTGCGTTGTGTCACAAAGCATTTCTTTAGTTGTCGAGCATTACTACCTTTGCGCAGCCTTTATTATTCGCCTGCCTATTATTACTATATGTCCTAGCATTTATTGTGACCCGTATTCTGCATTATAATTGTTCAAGATTCTTTACGAACATCTTCCCAGCATCAGACTTATTTCAGAAGTTTCCAGTTGATGTTGCAGGACTAGCATTGCACTTTCTTTAATACAGGAGTGCCAGTTATTTGAGTATCTACCGTAATGTTAATTAATCACGTTAACTATCTTTTCTTTGTGTAACATAATCGAGTAATCTTTTACTGTTTGAAAATAGGCTGTTTCATTGAGCGTCAGCCTAGTGTGTGTGCACCAGTTACCGAGTCATAGGATACCTCGTTGTCCAGGCACGACTCAGGGCGGTAATGGTGTTTTGTTTTCCAGTGTTTAAGGCAGGGGTTGGATCTAGTGTTACCGTTGTTGCTTTTCGCCATTATCTAGTCCAATGTTGAAGAGCCCTGTGTCTTTCAGAACCTGGATCGTAACACTACTGACCCCTCTAGGCTGCTTGTCTTCCAAAACACTGCAGATCAAGTGTCCAAACAGTGGTTTAGAGTGGGTAATGGAACATTGGAAAGGGAACCACTGCCCTGGAACAAATGTCCGTGGCAGGACATTTGTTAGTAGCGGACAGATAGGTGGCTGACATATGTGTCCTATGTAAAATTGGCCTATACTGCAGGCAACGTACCCATACGTTTTGGTTGTACCAGCTGAGTTGGTTGCACCAATCCACCCTCTTGTTACCAGATGTTTTTATGAACATCTAAGCTTGCCAACCATACTCATATTAGTCTGCTCCATGCATTGGTTGAGGAAGGGTGTATGCCCCAGCAAGAGTTATTTTAGAAGATGAAATACAATTTAAACAGGGCTATTTTTGCCTTTGTGATGGCTATATACCAGGTAGACTTGTGTTACAAGCCATAACTCGTACTGTCTACCAAACTCAAAATCTGATACAATAACAGATTATTTCATTTAGTTCGTGAAATATAAACAAGGAAGTGAGTCACAATGTAATATGATTGGTGAGCGGCCCTGAACGGACAAGTATCGGGATTTTTTTTCTTCAATATTCCGAAGGCCATGAGGCACAGTATGAATGATTGATAACTTGTATGGGGAGATTTTGACACAATCTTTTCATTGAAACTTGTAAACAAATGGTCTGGGCTATGGATATGGCTCTACGGTGAAGTATATTGAGAGGAAATAGGAGAAAGATGGCCGCTTGAGCATATTCTTAGTTATGTAGCTCCCTGTACGGAATAAGTTAATATTCACCATAATAATGCATATATCATCTGTTGGTACGTTCTTAATATATAATCAATGGCCCAAATTGATATAATAATCAGTCACACTAGTGCTGAGTATACTATTGTTCTACCTATACATTGACCTATCCATCCTCTCGCTTTGCTTCGGTACTAGAATTTTTTCCTAACCTGTGCAAGTGGTCCCGTCCCCGGTGAATCCAGGATCACATGTACACTCAAAGGATCCAACAGTGTTAGCACACTTGGCGTTTGGCGGACAATTATCAGTTCCATCGTTGCACTCATCAATGTCTGGAATAAAGCACAATATTCATTGAGCGTATGCAATGTTATTTATAAAATCAAAACAAGACTACATGATTACCTCATCAAGATATATGTGTAAATACAGCTGTGCCCCTGTTTCCCGGGCGAAGTGTTATTATGCTTTCCCAATCTGACTTGAAATATAATGATTTAACTATTTTACTGGGTCAATCTTTACATATGATTGTTTCTGCATGTTTCAATGGTAATATCATTATATAGTTGATATTTTGAGTCCTTAAAGTGCAGATAAAATAGCTTCAATTAATATAATTATTCCCAAATGTTATTTCGAATTTATGTTTATAATTGTCAGTCATGGAAAGCATTAGGATATCATATTGGAGATTTGGAACTTGTTCAGGGTTCGACAAAATAGCTGGCAAATATGCAGGAGAGGGAAATAGAACAAAGGACATAATATATGTGAATACATTTTCAGAAATCACAAAATAATTTACATAGTATAACATAAAAGAAAAAGAGAGTCCAAGGGTAGCTCCAGACCTCTTCATAAGCTGACACGTATGTACAGTTGGTCAAAGTTCCAGCTGACCCACCCTCGTTCTGGGGCTCACAGAAATAGCTGGCAATACTGGTGTAGTGGTGCAGGGATACCACCTGCCATTAATGTGTTACCTGTGTCTGTCCTGTATATTACTGCAAATTAGACTATGTAATGTTCACGTTGTGAAGACTAAATGCTCCTTCATTAAGCAGCCACCAATAACACAGATATATGTATTCTTATAAAATCGAGTAAAGTGTGTTGTGGCAGCCAGCAGGTTTTATATGTGTTGCCAATCAGTGGATATAATAACTTGAATATTTAAGCAAATCTACGAGCTTTGGGTGAATGTTCGGGTTCATACATAGCGATGTATGTATTTTTATTTGAGATAGGCTTACATTCCCTTGTTTAGTATATGTTCTAACAATGACATAGCCAAAATCAGATCTACCAATCCCAATCTTTGTAAGACACACCTCCTTCCTACACAAGTATTGCCAGATAATTGTGCGAGCCCCAGAGCGAGGGTGGGTCAGCTGGAACTTTGACCAACTGTACCTGTGGAATATGTTAATGGGGAATAATGTGATAGGGTATGAGAATGTTTGGTGATGGGAGGGAGAAATTGGGTTTTAGTATTACTAATATATTATCTATTCGATATTTCAATAAAGAATGGGGATCAATGACACCAATTATAAACATTTCGTTGAGAACAGTAAAAACATTAGTGGTTTTAAGTATTGTGGTTTGCAAGCAAATAAAAACGCATATACTGTATATAATTATTTTGTTTTTTAGCAAGTATATTTTCTGTAAACCTGTACAAATATCGATACAAATGTTGTAATAAGTTAAGGGGAGATTTTCACTTAATACAATCTGGTCTGACGTCTTGGGGGTATCATGATATTGACATCTAAATAGGAGGAAGATTTATATTATCACCAAACTAATTGGGTGAAACGTCTTTAAGATCTCCAAAGTTATGGAGCGAAATAGGGGAGATACAAAAAGACGTTCCTCGGCCCAAATAGGGTTAAGGGATTTCTTTTTTCGAACATTCGTTCTCCCTCATGTTTAGCCTCAATAGTTTTAAGATTCTAAGACGTTCGCCCTATTAGTTTGGCAGTTTTAAGACATTTCAGCCAATGTCTGTCAAGTTTAACACCTTTTGTGCCATTTAGGTGTGTCGATTTTTTTCCTGGCGATCGATAGTGAGCCTGTAATTTAGGAGGAACCCACCTTCGGCGGGACATTTGTTTACCCAAAAATTTATAAATATATATCGAAGGTGGTATTTTTTTAAAGCTTGATCGGGGTCTAGAAACAAACTAAAAATCTGCCCTTAAATGAAAAGTAAGTGAACCTGAACAAGTTGTCCCGTCCCCAGAGTATCCCGGGGCACAGGTGCAGTCGAAGGAACCCTCAGGATTAGTGCACATAGCACTTGGGTCACAAACATCAAACTCGGCGATGCACAGTAAGTAATTCACAGTAGATAACTCAAATTACACAAGAAGTAATGGTTAAATAATTGTCGCACAGGCGTTTATTCACATGAAGAGAAGCACTTCTTTTTCAACAGAGTAGTCCATTTATGGAACAAATTGCCTCGAAATGTTGTAGAGTACTATACAGGTCAGACATTTTAATATCTCCTAGATAAATATATTGCCATGAATTCCCGACTGACTGCGTTTGTGTACAAGTAATGTGACACTATTATTATCGATCATCAATCCATAATTTAGTTTTCTGGTCAACAGTTCCTTTCTGGAACTGAAGCCCTCCAGTCGATTGCTGTGGCAATCATTAATATTTCTGTGTATTAACAAGTAGCCTACTAAGACCCATTAAGTCATTTGTTGCTTGTATTACTGTTTATGTACGATAACTATGTGACCATTATTTCGACAACATTACATTTAGAACCAATACATATTTAATACCAAATAAGTGACGTAGCCATGTACAGTCTCGTTAATAAGAGATAGAACACAAGTAGGAGTAGCGGACAATTGCAAAATCTGAGCAAAATCAAACACCTACTGGAGCTGGCCAGAGTGGATCAAGTACGTGTTCTAGTGTTATTTGAAATGTAAAATATGCATTTTATACCGAATTAAAAATAATTTATGAGCAGTACACCTTTTGTTGTCCTATTTATATAAAGTTATTATCCAAACACTCGTTCTCAAGCACTGGATTATATTTCACAATTATTTCTCATTCATCTGCTATGCCTCTTTCTCTCTTTTCTCTCTCTCTCTCTCTCTCTCTCTCTCTCTCTCTCTCTCTCTCTCTCCAATGTATTTACCTCAACTGCACCTCACCATTCCCTTGTCAGCTATTGCTTCTTATTCTTTCGCTCTCTCTTCATCTGTTCTGAATTCTACCTCGTGTTATTCCTTTTAGGAGAGAGAATTTCAATCAAAAATACTAGACAGAAACGGTAGTATTCATTGGAATTACGATGAGAGAGAAAGGTTGAAAGGTCATAGTGCGAGGAATTAGGATCCACAGCAAAAAACAAAAATACAAATAAAAACAATAAGAGGCATATTAAGAATATCGACTGAAGAGAGAGAGAGAGAGAGAGAGACTGTGACTGTGTTTTTCAAGGCAAAACAGTCACCTTGTCACTTTGAAAAGTGCAAGTTTTCTAAAAAAAAAATAGCATTGGGATTTTCACAAACATCTCTTCAAATACAAAAATGCAATTGCATTATCTCTAATATAGTATTTGCATATTGCATTTTGCTACCATTACCTAATTCACTGTACAAAGGAAATCAAGCAACAACATATCTAGTGACCCCTCTAGACTGCTTGTTCTCCAAAACACTGCAGATCAAATGTCCAAACAGTGGGTTAGAGGGGGTAAGGGAACATTGGAAAGGGAACCACTGCCCTGGAACTAATGTCCGTGGCAGGACTAGGAAGTTAGTAGGGGACAGATGGCTGGCTGACATATACGTCCTATGTAAAACTGGCCTATACTGCAGGCAACGTACCCATACGTTTTGGTTGTACCAGCTGAGTTGGTTGCACCAATCCACCCCTCTTGTTACCAGATGCTTTTATGAACATCTAAGCTTGCCGACCATACTCACATTAGTCTGCTCCATGCATTGGTTGAGGAAGGGTGTGCCCCAGCAAGATTTATTTTAGAAGGTCATATACAATTTAGATAGGGCTACTTCTGCCTTTGTGATGGCTATGTAACAAGTATGAATTGCGTTACAAGCCATAACTCGTACTGTCTAGCAAACACAAAACCTGATACAATAACAGATGATTTCATTTAGTTTGTGAAATATTAACGAAGAAGTGAATCACAATGTAATGATATGATTGGTGAGCGGCCCCGAACGGACAAGTATCAGGATTTTGTTTTCAATATTCCGAAGGCCATGAGGCACAGTATGAATGAATGCATGATAACTTGTATGGGGAGATTTTGACACAATATTTTCATTGAAACTCGTAAACAAATGGTCTGGGCTATGGATATGGCTCTAGGGTGAAGTATATTGAGAGGAAATAAGAGAAAGATGGCCGCTTGAGCATATTCTTAGCTATGTAGCTCCCTGTAAGGTATGGGTTAATACTAACAGAAATAATGCATATATAATCTGTTGGTACGTTCTTAATATATAATCAATGGCCCAAATTGATATAACAATCAGTCACACTGGTGCTGAGTATACTATTGTTCTACCTATACATTGACCTATCCATCCTCTCGCTTTGCCTCGGTACTAGAATTATTTCCTGACCTGTGCAAGTGGTCCCGTCCCCGGTGAATCCCAGATCACATGTACAATCAAAGGATCCAACAGTGTTAGTACACTTGGCGTTTGGCGGACAATTATCAGTTCCATCGTTGCACTCGTCAATGTCTGGAATAAAGCACAATATTCATTGAGCGTATGCAATGTTATTTATAAAATCAATACAAAACTATATGATTCCCTCGTAAAGATATACAGTATGTGTAAATACAGCTGTGCCCCTGTTTCCCGGGCGAAGTGTTATTATGCTTTCCCAATCTGACTTGAAATATATAGTAATTATTTAACTATTTTACTGGGTCAATCTTTACATATGATTGTTTCTGCATGTTTCAATGGTAATATCATTATATAGTTGATATTTTGAGTCTTTAAAGTGCAGATAAAATAGCTTCAATTAATATAATAATTCCCAAATGTTATTTCTAATTTATGTTTATAATTGTCAGTCATGGAAAGCATTAGGATATCATATTGGAGATTTGGAACTTGTTCAGGGTTCGACAAAATAGCTGGCAAATATGCAGGAGAGGGAAATAGAAGAAAGGACATAATATATGTGAATACATTTTCAGAAATCACAAAATAATTTACATAGTATAACATAAAAGAAAAACAGAGTCCAAGGGTAGCTCCAGACCTCTTCATAAGCTGACACGTATGTACAGTTGGTCAAAGTTCCAGCTGACCCACCCTCGCTCTGGGGCTCACAGAATTAGCTGGCAATACTGGTGTAGTGGTGCAGGGATACCACCTGCCATTAATGTGTTACCTGTGTCTGTCCTGTATATTACTGCAAATTAGACTATGTAATGTTCACGTTGTGAAGACTAAATGCTCCTTCATTAAGCAGCCACCAATAACACAGATATATGTATTCTTATAAAATCGAGTAAAGTGTGTTGTGGCAGCCAGCAGGTTTTATATGTGTTACCAATCAGTGGATATAATAACTTGAATATTTAAGCAAATCTACGAGCTTTGGGTGAATGTTCGGGATCATACATAGCGATGTATGTATTTTTATTTGAGATAGGCTTACATTCCCTTGTTTAGTATATGTTCTAACAATGACATAGCCAAAATCAGATCTACCAATCCCAATCTTTGTAAGACACACCTCCTTCCTACACAAGTATTGCCAGATAATTGTGCGAGACCCAGAGCGAGGGTGGGTCAGCTGGAACTTTGACCAACTGTACCTGTGGAATATGTTAATGGGGAATAATGTGATAGGGTATGAGAATGTTTGGTGATGGGAGGGAGAAATTGGGTTTTAGTATTACTAATATATTATCTATTCGATATTTTGATAAAGAATGGGGATTAATGACACCAATTATAAACATTTCGTTGAGAACAGTAAAAACATTAGTGGTTTTAAGTATTGTGGTTTGCAAGCAAATAAAAACGCATATACTGTATATAATTATTTTGTTTTTTAGCAAGTATATTTTCTGTAAACCTGTACAAATATTGATACAAATGTTGTAATAAGTTAAGGGGAGATTTTCACTTAATACAATCTGGTCTGACGTCTTGGGGGTATCATGATATTGACATCTAAATAGGAGGAAGATTTATATTATCACCAAACTAATTGGGTGAAACGTCTTTAAGATATCCAAAGTTATGGAGCGAAATAGACGTTCCTCGGCCCAAATAGGGTTAAGGGATTTCTTTTTTCGAACATTCGTTCTCCCTCATGTTTAGCCTCAATAGTTTTAAGATTCTAAGACGTTCGCCCTATTAGTTTGGCAGTTTTAAGACATTTCAGCCAATGTCTGTCAAGTTTAACACCTTTTGTGCCATTTAGGTGTCGATTTTTTTCCTGGCGATTGATAGCGAGCCTGTAATTTAGGAGGAACCCACCTTCGGCGG
The DNA here is from genome assembly GCA_032716605.1 of Paralithodes platypus. NCBI lineage: Eukaryota > Metazoa > Arthropoda > Malacostraca > Decapoda > Lithodidae > Paralithodes > Paralithodes platypus. Next base: position 4,514,159 of record CM064492.1, read on the forward strand.
GACATTTGTTTACCCAAAAATTTATAAATATATATCGAAGGTGGTATTTTTTTAAAGCTTGATCGGGGTCTAGAAACAAACTAAAAATCTGCCCTTAAATGAAAAGTAAGTGAACCTGAACAAGTTGTCCCGTCCCCAGAGTATCCCGGGGCACAGGTGCAGTCGAAGGAACCCTCAGGATTAGTGCACATAGCACTTGGGTCACAAACATCAAACTCGGCGATGCACTCATATACATCTGGCAGCAAATACCACCAAACATAATTAGCTCCAGTAAGTATTGCTATAGTCAACGTTATAATTATTGTCAAGTACATGACGAAATAATGCAATTATGGAATTGTTCCTTTTATTCTGGCCTTGGTAATGTTTTTATTACTTTTCACTGCAGCTTCTTTAAGTCACCGACCTGAAGAAGCTATAATATGCGAAACGTTTTCAATAAAGTGCTCCTCCTCATTCGGTGTATATTCATGCAGTGCTGATCCTACGGCTACTTAACGAAATGTGTACAATCAGTGTTACAAATCTCTACCCATAAATAAACCATGGGATGTATCTTTATTTAGCAATATTAATATCGCTATGACTCACTCTCATAGCATTGTGCTGTAATATGTTTTTTAACCATTATCTTTCTCATAATGTAATTTTTAGCACCTCTCCAAAAGGGTTATATAGCTATATCAGATGGAAACAAAGTAGTTACCTCCACAATTGGCTCGCTAGTTGATGAAAGAGGAGAACCAAATGATGATGTAATTCAAATTAATAACTCTCACTAATCTTTTTGCATCGTGTTTACTCTGTAAGACATTAACTTTGTTCCTCATTATTCCGCCAGTTCAAGTAAACACCTGCAATGCTCTATGCAAGATTGACATTACAAACACAGACATTTCTGATGCCTTATCAAACCCAAAATCCAGTAAATCCCCTGGACCCAATATATTTTCTTCAAAAGTCATAAAACAAGTGAAAGATGAAATCACAAAATCTCTAACCCTTTGCTTTACCAAAGCAATACAAAAACAATAAAATCCCAAAACATTGGAATTTACCTACCATAACACTCAGTTTTAAATAAACAAAAATAGCTCTGCCCGGCACCTATCCCCCAATAAGTTGTTCGAAACAATAATCCAAAATAAAATTGTATTCCATCTAGAAACTAACCATCATGTTAAGGACTCACAACATAGTTTCCAAAATAAGCGTTTGTGTCTGACAAACCTTAACTTTTTCAACGATGTCTTAAATGTTTATGACGATAATAAAGCAGTTGAATTCATCCACCTTGATTTTCAAAACACATTCGATAGAATGCCTCACAACAGACTGATAGTAAAACTTAAAGCTCACAGTATTCGCAGGTCTGTTCTTCATTGGATACAGGAATAGCTAACTGAACGAAAGTAATAAGTATTAATAAATGGCAAATCTTCAAATTGGATAAATGTTACAACCAGTGTACCACAAGGTTGAGTTAGTCCTTGGTCCAATTATATTTCTTATATATTGACGATATAGATGAAGGACTATCTTGAAGATTCTCCAAATTAGCTGATGATACAAATATTACAAGCTAAGTATATTCTCCATCGCTCATACAGTAGATTCAGAATGATCTAGACAAGCTGCCAAACTGGGCTCAGTCATGGCATATGAATTTCAATATAGATTAATGCAAAATTCTTCACATTGGTTGTAAAGATGATAGTGCAAAATATTCTATTAAATATAATTCAAGTCATGAACGCAAATAAAGAAACTGATCTAGAAGTAACTACAACGGGTGGTTTAAACCTGCCCAACAATGAGCTGAAGTGATTAAAAATGCAAATATATTGATTGGCTTCATTTGGGAGATCTTTTGAATGTACATTTGAAAATTATCAAACGTAATACGTACTTAAATAGTTCATTGGTTGGTCCACATTTGGAATATTATGTCCAGTTTTGATCGCCATTCAATAAAAGGGACATTGGACAACTAGAGAGTGAAACGGAGAGTAACTAATATGATTTTCCTATTAAAAAAAACAAAAAACATAAGGAACGACTAAAAGAGTTAAACTTATTTACCTTGACAAACTTCAAAATAAGAGAAGACCTAATCAAAGTTTGTAAAATGATCAAAGGACATGACTTAATGGACGCAAGTAAGTAATTCACAGTAGATAACTCAAATTACACAAGAAGTAATGGTTAAATAATTGTCGCACAGGCGTTTATTCACATGAAGAGAAGCACTTCTTTTTCAACAGAGTAGTCCATTTATGGAACAAATTGCCTCGAAATGTTGTAGAGTACTATACAGGTCAGACATTTTAATATCTCCTAGATAAATATATTGCCATGAATTCCCGACTGACTGCGTTTGTGTACAAGTAATGTGACACTATTATTATCGATCATCAATCCATAATTTAGTTTTCTGGTCAACAGTTCCTTTCTGGAACTGAAGCCCTCCAGTCGATTGCTGTGGCAATCATTAATATTTCTGTGTATTAACAAGTAGCCTACTAAGACCCATTAAGTCATTTGTTGCTTGTATTACTGTTTATGTACGATAACTATGTGACCATTATTTCGACAACATTACATTTAGAACCAATACATATTTAATACCAAATAAGTGACGTAGCCATGTACAGTCTCGTTAATAAGAGATAGAACACAAGTAGGAGTAGCGGACAATTGCAAAATCTGAGCAAAATCAAACACCTACTGGAGCTGGCCAGAGTGGATCAAGTACGTGTTCTAGTGTTATTTGAAATGTAAAATATGCATTTTATACCGAATTAAAAATAATTCATGAGCAGTACACCTTTTGTTGTCCTATTTATATAAAGTTATTATCCAAACACTCGTTCTCAAGCACTGGATTATATTTCACAATTATTTCTCATTCATCTGCTATGCCTCTTTCTCTCTTTTTTCTCTCTCTCTCTCTCTCTCTCTCTCTCTCTCTCTCTCTCTTTCTCTCTCTCTCTCTCTCTCTCTCTCTCTCTCTCTCTCTCTCTCTCCAATGTATTTACCTCAACTGCACCTCACCATTCCGTTGTCAGCTATTGCTTCTTATTCTTTCGCTCTCTCTTCATCTGTTCTGAATTCTACCTCGTGTTATTCCTTTTAGGAGAGAGAATTTCAATCAAAAATACTAGACGGAAACGGTAGTACTCATTGGAATTACGATGAGAGAGAAAAGTTGAAAGGTCATAGTGCAAGGAATTAGGATCCACAGCAAAAAACAAAAATACAAATAAAAACAATAAGAGGCATATTAAGAATATCGACTGAAGAGAGAGAGAGAGAGAGAGAGAGAGAGACTGTGACTGTGTTTTTCAAGGCAAAACAGTCACCTTGTCACTTTGAAAAGTGCAAGTTTTCTAAAAAAAAAATAGCATTGGGATTTTCACAAACATCTCTTCAAATACAAAAATGCAATTGAATTATCTCTAATATAGTATTTGCATATTGCATTTTGCTACCATTACCTAATTCACTGTACAAAGGAGTACAAAGGAAATCAAGCAACAACATATCTAGTGACCCCTCTAGACTGTTTGTTCTCCAAAACACTGCAGATCAAATGTCCAAACAGTGGGTTAGAGTGGGTAAGGGAACATTGGAAAGGGAACCACTGCCCTGGAACTAATGTCCGTGGCAGGACTAGGAAGTTAGTAGGGGACAGATGGCTGGCTGACATATACGTCCTATGTAAAACTGGCCTATACTGCAGGCAACGTACCAATACATTTTGGTTGTACCAGCTGAGTTGGTTGCACCAATCCACCCCTCTTGTTACCAGATGTTAATGCACAGAAAACCAAGTACATTCAATTTTCTAACCGACAGAATCTCACTGACTCCCATATATTTTTTAATGATGTAAATATTCCCACTTCCCCTAGTATTGACATTCTCGGTGTAACATTAACTACTAACTTGAGCTGGACACATTATGTTAGAAGCATTGCTAAGAATGCCTCTAAAAAACTGGGACTCCTGTACAGAGTTCGAGAATTCTTCACTGACGAGCAGTTGGCCGTAATATATAAAAGTCATGTGCGCTCTCAGATGGATTACTGTTCACCTCTGTGGGGTGGAAGTGGAGTGGTTGCATTGAGGCAGTTGGACAAAATTCAAAATAAAGCTATTAGATTAATCAATAACCCTGCAATCACACAGGACCTTCCTACATTAGCCATACGAAGAAACGTTGCATCCCTTGCATTATTCTACAGATATTTTCACAGCAATTGTTCCGAGGAACTTGCTTCAATTGTGCCGCCTCTCCACATCTTTCCCCGTAGAACTAGGGCAGCTGAGAGCGCCCATGAATTTACACTTTCTCCTCCACAATGCAGAACTTCTGCTTATCAGAATTCATTTATCCCCAGAGCTACTACTCTTTGGAATTCACTTCCCTCGAATTGCTTTCCACAAACTTACAATCTACAAATGTTTAAATCCAGTTGTTACAAACATTTTATGATTGGAGGATGCCTTTAGGCACATAGACCTTTTTGTTTTATCTGTGTTTTTCCTTCCTCCGTTCATTGTCTCTTAAAAAAAAAAAAAAAAAAAAAAAAAAAATGCTTTTATGAACATCTAAGCTTGCCGACCATACTCACATTAGTCTGCTCCATGCATTGGTTGAGGAAGGGTGTGTGCCCCAGCAAGATTTATTTTAGAAGGTCATATACAATTTAGATAGGGCTACTTCTGCCTTTGTGATGGCTATATAACAAGTATGAATTGCGTTACAAGCCATAACTCGTACTGTCTAGGAAACACAAAACCTGATACAATAACAGATGATTTCATTTAGTTCGTGAAATATTAACGAAGAAGTGAATCACAATGTAATGATATGATTGGTGAGCGGCCCCGAACGGACAAGTATCAGGAAATTTTGTTCAATATTCCGAAGGCCATGAGGCACAGTATGAATGAATGCATGATAACTTGTATGGGGAGATTTTGACACAATATTTTCATTGAAACTCGTAAACAAATGGTCTGGGCTATGGATATGGCTCTAGGGTGAAGTATATTGAGAGGAAATAAGAGAAAGATGGCCGCTTGAGCATATTCTTAGCTATGTAGCTCCCTGTAAGGTATGGGTTAATACTAACAGAAATAATGCATATATAATCTGTTGGTACGTTCTTAATATATAATCAATGGCCCAAATTGATATAACAATCAGTCACACTGGTGCTGAGTATACTATTGTTCTACCTATACATTGACCTATCCATCCTCTCGCTTTGCCTCGGTACTAGAATTATTTCCTGACCTGTGCAAGTGGTCCCGTCCCCGGTGAATCCCAGATCACATGTACAATCAAAGGATCCAAAAGTGTTAATACAAATGGCGTTTGGCGGACAATTTTCAGTTCCATCGTTGCACTCGTCAATGTCTGGAATAAAGCACAATATTCATTGAGCGTATGCAATGTTATTTATAAAATCAATACAAAACTATATGATTCCCTCGTAAAGATATACAGTATGTGTAAATACAGCTGTGCCCCTGTTTCCCGGGCGAAGTGTTATTATGCTTTCCCAATCTGACTTGAAATATATAGTAATTATTTAACTATTTTACTGGGTCAATCTTTACATATGATTGTTTCTGCATGTTTCAATGGTAATATCATTATATAGTTGATATTTTGAGTCTTTAAAGTGCAGATAAAATAGCTTCAATTAATATAATAATTCCCAAATGTTATTTCTAATTTATGTTTATAATTGTCAGTCATGGAAAGCATTAGGATATCATATTGGAGATTTGGAACTTGTTCAGGGTTCGACAAAATAGCTGGCAAATATGCAGGAGAGGGAAATAGAAGAAAGGACATAATATGTGAATACATTTTCAGAAATCACAAAATAATTTACATAGTATAACATAAAAGAAAAACAGAGTCCAAGGGTAGCTCCAGACCTCTTCATAAGCTGACACGTATGTACAGTTGGTCAAAGTTCCAGCTGACCCACCCTCGCTCTGGGGCTCACAGAATTAGCTGGCAATACTGGTGTAGTGGTGCAGGGATACCACCTGCCATTAATGTGTTACCTGTGTCTGTCCTGTATATTACTGCAAATTAGACTATGTAATGTTCACGTTGTGAAGACTAAATGCTCCTTCATTAAGCAGCCACCAATAACACAGATATATGTATTCTTATAAAATCGAGTAAAGTGTGTTGTGGCAGCCAGCAGGTTTTATATGTGTTGCCAATCAGTGGATATAATAACTTGAATATTTAAGCAAATCTACGAGCTTTGGGTGAATGTTCGGGATCATACATAGCGATGTATGTATTTTTATTTGAGATAGGCTTACATTCCCTTGTTTAGTATATGTTCTAACAATGACATAGCCAAAATCAGATCTACCAATCCCAATCTTTGTAAGACACACCTCCTTCCTACACAAGTATTGCCAGATAATTGTGCGAGACCCAGAGCGAGGGTGGGTCAGCTGGAACTTTGACCAACTGTACCTGTGGAATATGTTAATGGGGAATAATGTGATAGGGTATGAGAATGTTTGGTGATGGGAGGGAGAAATTGGGTTTTAGTATTACTAATATATTATCTATTCGATATTTTGATAAAGAATGGGGATTAATGACACCAATTATAAACATTTCGTTGAGAACAGTAAAAACATTAGTGGTTTTAAGTATTGTGGTTTGCAAGCAAATAAAAACGCATATACTGTATATAATTATTTTGTTTTTTAGCAAGTATATTTTCTGTAAACCTGTACAAATATTGATACAAATGTTGTAATAAGTTAAGGGGAGATTTTCACTTAATACAATCTGGTCTGACGTCTTGGGGGTATCATGATATTGACATCTAAATAGGAGGAAGATTTATATTATCACCAAACTAATTGGGTGAAACGTCTTTAAGATATCCAAAGTTATGGAGCGAAATAGACGTTCCTCGGCCCAAATAGGGTTAAGGGATTTCTTTTTTCGAACATTCGTTCTCCCTCATGTTTAGCCTCAATAGTTTTAAGATTCTAAGACGTTCGCCCTATTAGTTTGGCAGTTTTAAGACATTTCAGCCAATGTCTGTCAAGTTTAACACCTTTTGTGCCATTTAGGTGTCGATTTTTTTCCTGGCGATTGATAGCGAGCCTGTAATTTAGGAGGAACCCACCTTCGGCGGGACATTTGTTTACCCAAAAATTTATAAATATATATCGAAGGTGGTATTTTTTTAAAGCTTGATCGGGGTCTAGAAACAAACTAAAAATCTGCCCTTAAATGAAAAGTAAGTGAACCTGAACAAGTTGTCCCGTCCCCAGAGTATCCCGGGGCACAGGTGCAGTCGAAGGAACCCTCAGGATTAGTGCACATAGCACTTGGGTCACAAACATCAAACTCGGCGATGCACTCATATACATCTGGCAGCAAATACCACCAAACATAATTAGCTCCAGTAAGTATTGCTATAGTCAACGTTATAATTATTGTCAAGTACATGACGAAATAATGCAATTATGGAATTGTTCCTTTTATTCTGGCCTTGGTAATGTTTTTATTACTTTTCACTGCAGCTTCTTTAAGTCACCGACCTGAAGAAGCTATAATATGCGAAACGTTTTCAATAAAGTGCTCCTCCTCATTCGGTGTATATATTCATGCAGTGCTGATCCTACGGCTACTTAACGAAATGTGTACAATCAGTGTTACAAATCTCTAACCATAAATAAACCATGGGATGTATCTTTATTTAGCAATATTAATATCGCTATGACTCACTCTCATAGCATTGTGCTGTAATATGTTTTTTAACCATTATCTTTCTCATAATGTAATTTTTAGCACCTCTCCAAAAGGGTTATATAGCTATATCAGATGGAAACAAAGTAGTTACCTCCACAATTGGCTCGCTAGTTGATGAAAGAGGAGAACCAAATGATGATGTAATTCAAATTAATAACTCTCACTAATCTTTTTGCATCGTGTTTACTCTGTAAGACATTAACTTTGTTCCTCATTATTCCGCCAGTTCAAGTAAACACCTGCAATGCTCTATGCAAGATTGACATTACAAACACAGACATTTCTGATGCCTTATCAAACCCAAAATCCAGTAAATCCCCTGGACCCAATATATTTTCTTCAAAAGTCATAAAACAAGTGAAAGATGAAATCACAAAATCTCTAACCCTTTGCTTTACCAAAGCAATACAAAAACAATAAAATCCCAAAACATTGGAATTTACCTACCATAACACTCAGTTTTAAATAAACAAAAATAGCTCTGCCCGGCACCTATCCCCCAATAAGTTGTTCGAAACAATAATCCAAAATAAAATTGTATTCCATCTAGAAACTAACCATCATGTTAAGGACTCACAACATAGTTTCCAAAATAAGCGTTTGTGTCTGACAAACCTTAACTTTTTCAACGATGTCTTAAATGTTTATGACGATAATAAAGCAGTTGAATTCATCCACCTTGATTTTCAAAACACATTCGATAGAATGCCTCACAACAGACTGATAGTAAAACTTAAAGCTCACAGTATTCGCAGGTCTGTTCTTCATTGGATACAGGAATAGCTAACTGAACGAAAGTAATAAGTATTAATAAATGGCAAATCTTCAAATTGGATAAATGTTACAACCAGTGTACCACAAGGTTGAGTTAGTCCTTGGTCCAATTATATTTCTTATATATTGACGATATAGATGAAGGACTATCTTGCAGATTCTCCAAATTAGCTGATGATACAAATATTACAAGCTAAGTATATTCTCCATCGCTCATACAGTAGATTCAGAATGATCTAGACAAGCTGCCAAACTGGGCTCAGTCATGGCATATGAATTTCAATATAGATTAATGCAAAATTCTTCACATTGGTTGTAAAGATGATAGTGCAAAATATTCTATTAAATATAATTCAAGTCATGAACGCAAATAAAGAAACTGATCTAGAAGTAACTACAACGGGTGGTTTAAACCTGCCCAACAATGAGCTGAAGTGATTAAAAATGCAAATATATTGATTGGCTTCATTTGGGAGATCTTTTGAATGTACATTTGAAAATTATCAAACGTAATACGTACTTAAATAGTTCATTGGTTGGTCCACATTTGGAATATTATGTCCAGTTTTGATCGCCATTCAATAAAAGGGACATTGGACAACTAGAGAGTGAAACGGAGAGTAACTAATATGATTTTCCTATTAAAAAAAACAAAAAACATAAGGAACGACTAAAAGAGTTAAACTTATTTACCTTGACAAACTTCAAAATAAGAGAAGACCTAATCAAAGTTTGTAAAATGATCAAAGGACATGACTTAATGGACGCAAGTAAGTAATTCACAGTAGATAACTCAAATTACACAAGAAGTAATGGTTAAATAATTGTCGCACAGGCGTTTATTCACATGAAGAGAAGCACTTCTTTTTCAACAGAGTAGTCCATTTATGGAACAAATTGCCTCGAAATGTTGTAGAGTACTATACAGGTCAGACATTTTAATATCTCCTAGATAAATATATTGCCATGAATTCCCGACTGACTGCGTTTGTGTACAAGTAATGTGACACTATTATTATCGATCATCAATCCATAATTTAGTTTTCTGGTCAACAGTTCCTTTCTGGAACTGAAGCCCTCCAGTCGATTGCTGTGGCAATCATTAATATTTCTGTGTATTAACAAGTAGCCTACTAAGACCCATTAAGTCATTTGTTGCTTGTATTACTGTTTATGTACGATAACTATGTGACCATTATTTCGACAACATTACATTTAGAACCAATACATATTTAATACCAAATAAGTGACGTAGCCATGTACAGTCTCGTTAATAAGAGATAGAACACAAGTAGGAGTAGCGGACAATTGCAAAATCTGAGCAAAATCAAACACCTACTGGAGCTGGCCAGAGTGGATCAAGTACGTGTTCTAGTGTTATTTGAAATGTAAAATATGCATTTTATACCGAATTAAAAATAATTCATGAGCAGTACACCTTTTGTTGTCCTATTTATATAAAGTTATTATCCAAACACTCGTTCTCAAGCACTGGATTATATTTCACAATTATTTCTCATTCATCTGCTATGCCTCTTTCTCTCTTTTCTCTCTCTCTCTCTCTCTCTCTCTCTCTCTCTCTTTCTCTCTCTCTCTCTCTCTCTCTCTCTCTCTCTCTCTCTCTCTCTCCAATGTATTTACCTCAACTGCACCTCACCATTCCGTTGTCAGCTATTGCTTCTTATTCTTTCGCTCTCTCTTCATCTGTTCTGAATTCTACCTCGTGTTATTCCTTTTAGGAGAGAGAATTTCAATCAAAAATACTAGACGGAAACGGTAGTACTCATTGGAATTACGATGAGAGAGAAAAGTTGAAAGGTCATAGTGCGAGGAATTAGGATCCACAGCAAAAAACAAAAATACAAATAAAAACAATAAGAGGCATATTAAGAATATCGACTGAAGAGAGAGAGAGAGAGAGAGACTGTGACTGTGTTTTTCAAGGCAAAACAGTCACCTTGTCACTTTGAAAAGTGCAAGTTTTCTAAAAAAAAAATAGCATTGGGATTTTCACAAACATCTCTTCAAATACAAAAATGCAATTGAATTATCTCTAATATAGTATTTGCATATTGCATTTTGCTACCATTACCTAATTCACTGTACAAAGGAGTACAAAGGAAATCAAGCAACAACATATCTAGTGACCCCTCTAGACTGCTTGTTCTCCAAAACACTGCAGATCAAATGTCCAAACAGTGGGTTAGAGTGGGTAAGGGAACATAGGAAAGGGAACCACTGCCCTGGAACTAATGTCCGTGGCAGGACTAGGAAGTTAGTAGGGGACAGATGGCTGGCTGACATATACGTCCTATGTAAAACTGGCCTATACTGCAGGCAACGTACCCATACATTTTGGTTGTACCAGCTGAGTTGGTTGCACCAATCCACCCCTCTTGTTACCAGATGTTAATGCACAGAAAACCAAGTACATTCAATTTTCTAACCGACAGAATCTCACTGACTCCCATATATTTTTTAATGATGTAAATATTCCCACTTCCCCTAGTATTGACATTCTCGGTGTAACATTAACTACTAACTTGAGCTGGACACATTATGTTAGAAGCATTGCTAAGAATGCCTCTAAAAAACTGGGACTCCTGTACATAGTTCGAGAATTCTTCACTGACGAGCAGTTGGCCGTAATATATAAAAGTCATGTGCGCTCTCAGATGGATTACTGTTCACCTCTGTGGGGTGGAAGTGGAGTGGTTGCATTGAGGCAGTTGGACAAAATTCAAAATAAAGCTATTAGATTAATCAATAACCCTGCAATCACACAGGACCTTCCTACATTAGCCATACGAAGAAACGTTGCATCCCTTGCATTATTCTACAGATATTTTCACAGCAATTGTTCCGAGGAACTTGCTTCAATTGTGCCGCCTCTCCACATCTTTCCCCGTAGAACTAGGGCAGCTGAGAGCGCCCATGAATTTACACTTTCTCCTCCACAATGCAGAACTTCTGCTTATCAGAATTCATTTATCCCCAGAGCTACTACTCTTTGGAATTCACTTCCCTCGAATTGCTTTCCACAAACTTACAATCTACAAATGTTTAAATCCAGTTGTTACAAACATTTTATGATTGGAGGATGCCTTTAGGCACATGGACCTTTTTGTTTTATCTGTGTTTTTCCTTCCTCCGTTCATTGTCTCTTAAAAAAAAAGAAAAAAAGAAAAACAAAATGCTTTTATGAACATCTAAGCTTGCCGACCATACTCACATTAGTCTGCTCCATGCATTGGTTGAGGAAGGGTGTGTGCCCCAGCAAGATTTATTTTAGAAGGTCATATACAATTTAGATAGGGCTACTTCTGCCTTTGTGATGGCTATATAACAAGTATGAATTGCGTTACAAGCCATAACTCGTACTGTCTAGCAAACACAAAACCTGATACAATAACAGATGATTTCATTTAGTTCGTGAAATATTAACGAAGAAGTGAATCACAATGTAATGATATGATTGGTGAGCGGCCCCGAACGGACAAGTATCAGGAAATTTTGTTCAATATTCCGAAGGCCATGAGGCACAGTATGAATGAATGCATGATAACTTGTATGGGGAGATTTTGACACAATATTTTCATTGAAACTCGTAAACAAATGGTCTGGGCTATGGATATGGCTCTAGGGTGAAGTATATTGAGAGGAAATAAGAGAAAGATGGCCGCTTGAGCATATTCTTAGCTATGTAGCTCCCTGTAAGGTATGGGTTAATACTAACAGAAATAATGCATATATAATCTGTTGGTACGTTCTTAATATATAATCAATGGCCCAAATTGATATAACAATCAGTCACACTGGTGCTGAGTATACTATTGTTCTACCTATACATTGACCTATCCATCCTCTCGCTTTGCCTCGGTACTAGAATTATTTCCTGACCTGTGCAAGTGGTCCCGTCCCCGGTGAATCCCAGATCACATGTACACTCAAAGGATCCAAAAGTGTTAATACAAATGGCGTTTGGCGGACAATTATCAGTTCCATCGTTGCAGCAACACTCGTCAATGTCTGGAATAAAGCACAATATTCATTGAGCGTATGCAATGTTATTTATAAAATCAATACAAGACTACATGATTCCCTCGTAAAGATATACAGTATGTGTAAATACAGCTGTGCCCCTGTTTCCCGGGCGAAGTGTTATTATGCTTTCCCAATCTGACTTGAAATATATAGTAATTATTTAACTATATTACTCGGTCAATCTTTACATATGATTGTTGCTGCATGTTTCAATGGTAATATCATTATATAGTTGATATTTTGAGTCCTTAAAGTGCAGATAAAATAGCTTCAATTAATATAATTATTCCCAAATGTTATTTCTAATTTATGTTTATAATTGTCAGTCATGGAAAGCATTAGGATATCATATTGGAGATTTGGAACTTGTTCAGGGTTCGACAAAATAGCTGGCAAATATGCAGGAGAGGGAAATAGAAGAAAGGACATAATATATGTGAATACATTTTCAGAAATCACAAAATAATTTACATAGTATAACATAAAAGAAAAAGAGAGTCCAAGGGTAGCTCCAGACCTCTTCATAAGCTGACACGTATGTACAGTTGGTCAAAGTTCCAGCTGACCCACCCTCGCTCTGGGGCTCACAGAATTAGCTGGCAATACTGGTGTAGTGGTGCAGGGATACCACCTGCCATTAATGTGTTACCTGTGTCTGTCCTGTATATTACTGCAAATTAGACTATGTAATGTTCACGTTGTGAAGACTAAATGCTCCTTCATTAAGCAGCCACCAATAACACAGATATAATGTATTCTTATAAAATCGAGTAAAGTGTGTTGTGGCAGCCAGCAGGTTTTATATGCATTGCCAATCAGTGGATATAATAGCTTGAATATTTAAGCAAATCTACGAGCTTTGGGTGAATGTTCGGGTCCATACATAGCGATGTATGTATTTTTGTTTGAGATAGGCTTACATTCCCTTGTTTAGTATATGTTCTAACAATGACATAGCCAAAATCAGATCTACCAATCCCAATTTTTGTAAGACAGACCTCCTTCCTACACAAGTATTGCCAGATAATTGTGCGAGCCCCAGAGCGGGGGTGGGTCAGCTGGAACTTTGACCAACTGTACCTGTGGAATATGTTAATGGGGAATAATGTGATAGGGTATGAGAATGTTTGGTGATGGGAGGGAGAAATTGGATTTTAGTATTACTAATATATTATCTATTCGATATTTTGATAAATAATGGGGATCAATGACACTAATTATAAACATTTCGTTGAGAACAGTAAAAACATTAGTGGTTTTAAGTATTGTGGTTTGCAAGCAAATAAAAACGCATATACTGTATATCATTATTTTGTTTTTTAGCAAGTATATTTTCTGTAAACCTGTACAAATATCGATACAAATGTTGTAATAAGTTAAGGGGAGATTTTCACTTAATACAATCTGGTCTGACGTCTTGGGGGTATCATGATATTGACATCTAAATAGGAGGAAGATTTATATTATCACCAAACTAATTGGGTGAAACGTCTTTAAGATCTCCAAAGTTATGGAGCGAAATAGGGGAGATCCAAAAAGACGTTCCTCGGCCCAAATAGGGTTAAGGGATTTCTTTTTTCGAACATTCGTTCTCCCTCATGTTTAGCCTCAATAGTTTTAAGATTCTAAGACGTTCGCCCTATTAGTTTGGCGGTTTTAAGACATTTCAGCCAATGTCTGTCAAGTTTAACACCTTTTGTGCCATTTAGGTGTCGATTTTTTTCCTGGCGATCGATAGCGAGCCTGTAATTTAGGAGGAACCCACCTTCGGCGGGACATTTGTTTACCCAAAAATTTATAAATATATATCGAAGGTGGTATTTTTTTAAAGCTTGATCGGGGTCTAGAAACAAACTAAAAATCTGCCCTTAAATGAAAAGTAAGTGAACCTGAACAAGTTGTCCCGTCCCCAGAGTATCCCGGGGCACAGGTGCAGTCGAAGGAACCCTCAGGATTAGTGCACATAGCACTTGGGTCACAAACATCAAACTCGGCGATGCACTCATATACATCTGGCAGCAAATACCACCAAACATAATTAGCTCCAGTAAGTATTGCTATAGTCAACGTTATAATTATTGTCAAGTACATGACGAAATAATGCAATTATGGAATTGTTCCTTTTATTCTGGCCTTTGTATTGTTTTTATTACTTTTCACTGCAGCTTCTTTAAGTCACCGACCTGAAGAAGCTATAATATGCGAAACGTTTTCAATAAAGTGCTCCTTCTCATTCGGTGTATATATTCATGCAGTGCTGATCCTACGGCTACTTAACGAAATGTGTACAATCAGTGTTACAAATCTCTACCCATAAATAAACCATGGGATGTATCTTTATTTAGCAATATTAATATCGCTATGACTCACTCTCATAGCATTGTGCTGTAATATGTTTTTTAACCATTATCTTTCTCATAATGTAATTCTTAGCACCTCTCCAAAAGGGTTATATAGCTATATCAGATGGAAACAAAGTAGTTACCTCCACAATTGGCTCGCTAGTTGATGAAAGAGGAGAACCATATGATGATGTAATTCAAATTAATAACACTCAATAATCTTTTTGCATCGTGTTTACTCTGTAAGACATTAACTTTGTTCCTCATTATTCCGCCAGTTCAAGTAAACACCTGCAATGCTCTATGCAAAATTGACATTACAAACACAGACATTTCTGATGCCTTATCAAAACCAAAATCCAGTAAATCCCCTGGACCCAATATATTTTCTTCAAAAGTCATAACACAAGTTAGTGAAAGTTGAAATCACAAAATCTCTAACCCTTTGCTTTAAAAAAGCAATATAATACAAAACAATAAAATCCCAAAACATTGGAAATTAATTAAATTGGATAGCTGTGGGCAGAAAACTAATTTTGGAGAGGTAATTATAAGAGTGAGAGAACTTTATTTCTTATTGCTAATTTGGCAACCTCTGTGTCATAAATGTGTGAAAGAGTTAAGGACTCACAACATAATTTCCAAAATAAGCGCTTGTGTCTGACATACCTCCTTAACTTTTTCAACGATGTCTTAAGTTTTTATGACGAAAATAAAGCAGTTGACATCATCCACCTTGTTTTTCAAAAAACATTCAATAGAATGCCTCACAACAGACTGATAGTAAAACTTAAAGCTCACAGTATTCGCAGGTCTGTTCTTCATTGGATACAGGAATAGCTAACTGAGGGAATGTAATGAGTATTAATAAATGGCAAAGCTTCAAATTGGATAAATGTTACAAGCAGTGTACCACAAGGCTCAGTGCTTGGTCCAATTATCCTTCTTATATATTGACGATATGGATGAAGGATAACAGTATCTTGCAGATTCTCCAAATTTGCTGATGATACAAATATTACAAACTAAGTATATTCTCCATCGCTCATACAGTAGATTCAGAATGATCTAGACAAGCTGCCAAACTGGGCTCAGTCATGGCATATGAATTTCAATATAGATTAATGCAAAGTGCTTCACATTGGTTGTAAAGATGAAAGTGCAAAATAGTCTATTAATATAATTCAACTCTTGAACGCAAATAAAGAAACTGATCTAGAAGTAACTATAAAGTGTGGTTTAAAACCTGCCCAACAATGGGCTGAAGTTGGTAAAAATGCAAATATATTTATTGGCTTCATTTGGGATATCTTTTGAATATACATTCTAAAAATTCACAAACGATATGCGCACTTAAATATTTAATTGGTTGGTCCACGTTTGGAATATTATGTCCAGTTTTGATCGCCATGCAAACAAAAAGGGACATTGGACAATTAGAGAGAGTTAACCCTTGTCTAGCGGGGCCGGACTCAATTCGGTCTAGAGAACCAAGGACTATGTGGCGGGGCCTGCCTTAAGTCGGTAGCAATTTTGAGCACATAATTGGCTCCGAGAGAGAGACGAGCGGTGGGAGGAGCGTAGATTCACTCTGACCGTTCGGCACGGCTCCCGCGCAACTGCCGTCCCCTCCACACACATCCACACTCATTGCCTCGCTACACAGGGAATTAGGCCTATGTAGGAAATTGCCGTATTTTAGGGATTTTTCCTTCGTGTTGCACGATCGTTGCAAGAGAACGCGTGGTCGTAGAAAGATGGTTCTGGTGTCATTGGAAAGCTCATTTAACACCCTTTCAGGGATACATAATTGTATTACGCTCTGGCTCTTGTTTATGCATGAAAAAGAGCACGGAAATAAGGTCGTTTAGGGTAAAACCACCCGCTGGGCGGGTAGTAGTACAAAAGGAATCAAGCAACAACAGATCTAGTGACCCTTCTAGGCTGCTTGTCCTCCAAAACACTGAGGATCAAGTGTCCAAACAGTGGTTTAGAGTGGGTAAGGGAACATTGGAATGGGAACTACTGCCCTGGAACTAATGTCCGTGGCAGGACTAGGAAGTTAGTAGGGGACATATGGGTTAGTACCTGAGGGGAGGATAAAATAAAGTTATTCATTTACAAACGCAGTTAGTCGCGGGTTTGATGCGAGATATTTGTCTAGGCGGAATTTAAATGAATCAACGGTGCTGCAGTCTATAACGTCTCGGGGAAGCCCATTCCACAAGTTGACAACTCGATTGAAGAAGAAATTCTTAGATTCGTGTGAGTTAAAAGATTTACCAATAATTTTGCAACCGTTTCCCCGCCTGTAATTAAATTGGTCGATAGTGAAGTACTTACTACAGTTCATATTGTCGATGCCTTTGATGATTTTGAACACTTGAATTAAGTCACCTCTTAATCTGCGCTGGGTTAAAGGAAATAGATTTAATTCTCTAAGACGCTCTTCGTATGGTTTGTTCTTTAGGCTAGGTATCATTTTGGTAACTCTACGTTGAACTCGTTCTAGCTTGTTTATGTCTTTTTGGTAATAAGGGCACCAGCATTGAACGCAGTATTCCAGAAGAGGGCGGACTAAGGAATTGTAAAGGGTTAGGATAACGTCTTTGGATTTATGCTCAAATGACCTGCCTAAAAAGCCAATTATTTTGTTTGCCTTCTTAACAACTTCTGAACATTGTTGACTCGGTTTTAGGTTACTCGATATTGTTACTCCCAGATCGGTTTCTCTGTTTACATTCTTAAGCTGAGTGCCATTCATCGAATAGTTTGCTTTCTCATTTAGGTATCCGATATGTAGTACTTTACATTTATCCGCATTGAAACTCATTTGCCAAATTTGGGCCCAATGTGACAATTTATCTAGATTGTGTTGCATATCGTCAACTTGATCTTTTGAGAGTACGCTATTTGCAATTTTGGTATCGTCCGCAAATTTTGAGATTGTACAGGTGAGACCCTCATCTATATCGTTGATGTTAATTGAAAGAGTAGAGGTTACTGACGGGACCCCTCGTAGGGCGTTAAACGAAGAGTAACCAATATTATTTTCCTGCTAAGAAAAAAAACATGAGGAACGACTAGAAGAGTTAAACATATTTACCTTGACAAACTGCAAAATAAGAGGGGACTTAATCAAAGTTTGTAACATTTTCAAAGGACATGACTTCATGGACACAAGTAAGTGCTTCACAGTAGATAACTCAAATTACACAAGAAGTAATGGTTAAATAATTGTCGCAAAGGCGTTTATTCACATGTAGAGAAACACTTCTTTTTCAACAGAGTAGTCCACTTATGGAACAAATTGCCTCGATATGTTGTAGAGTACCATACAGTCCAGACATTTTAACCCTCTCACTACCATATGACACAGATGTTGCCAGATTAGCAATACTAAATAGAGTTCTCTCACTCTGATAACTACCTCCCCAAAATTAATTTTCTGCCCACAGCTAACTCAAAGACAACTGCAGAGGTTGAAGTAACTAAACTAAAGGTTTCTAAATACCCCTGATGGTAACAAAGGCTGTAAAGTATCCCTAATAGGCTCAAAATTGCGTCAGGAACTTGAGAGGGTTAATATCTCCTCGATATAATATATTGCCATGAATTCCAGACTGACTGCGTTTGTGTACAAGTAATGTGACACTATCATTATCGTTCATCAATCCATAATTTTTGTTCTGGTCAACAGTTCCTTTCTGGAACTGAAGCCCTCCAGTCGATTGCTGTGGCAATCATTAATATTTCTGTGTATTAACAAGTAGCCTACTAAGACCCATTAAGTCATTTGTTGCTTGTATTACTGTTTATGTACGATAACTATGTGACCATTATTTCGACAACATTACATTTAGAACCAATACTTATTTAATACCAAATAAGTGACGTAGCCATGTACAGTCTCGTTAATAAGAGATAGAACACAAGTAGGAGTAGCGGACAATTGCAAAATCTGAGCAAAATCAAACACCTACTGGAGCTGGCCAGAGTGGATCAAGTACGTGTTCTAGTGTTATTTGAAATGTAAAATATGCATTTTATACCGAATTAAAAATAATTTATGAGCAGTACACCTTTTGTTGTCCTATTTATATAAATTTATTATCCAAACACTCGTTCTCAAGCACTGGATTATATTTCACAATTATTTCTCATTCATCTGCTATGCCTCTTTCTCTCTTTTCTCTCTCTCTCTCTCTCTCTCTCTCTCTCTCTCTCTTTCTCTCTCTCTCTCTCTCTCTCTCTCTCTCTCTCTCTCTCTCTCTCCAATGTATTTACCTCAACTGCACCTCACCATTCCCTTGTCAGCTATTGCTTCTTATTCTTTCGCTCTCTCTTCATCTGTTCTGAATTCTACCTCGTGTTATTCCTTTTAGGAGAGAGAATTTCAATCAAAAATACTAGACAGAAACGGTAGTACTCATTGGAATTACGATGAGAGAGAAAGGTTGAAAGGTCATAGTGCGAGGAATTAGGATCCACAGCAAAAAACAAAAATACAAATAAAAACAATAAGAGGCATATTAAGAATATCGACTGAAGAGAGAGAGAGACTGTGACTGTGTTTTTCAAGGCAAAACAGTCACCTTGTCACTTTGAAAAGTGCAAGTTTTCTAAAAAAAAAATAGCATTGGGATTTTCACAAACATCTCTTCAAATACAAAAATGCAATTGAATTTATCTCTAATATAGTATTTGCATATTGCATTTTGCTACCATTACCTAATTCACTGTACAAAGGAGTACAAAGGAAATCAAGCAACAACATATCTAGTGACCCCTCTAGGCTGCTTGTTCTCCAAAACACTGCAGATCAAATGTCCAAACAGTGGGTTAGAGTGGGTAAGGGATCATTGGAAAGGGAACCACTGCCCTGGAAGTAATGTCCTCGGCAGGACTAAGAAGTTAGTAGGGGACAGATGGCTGGCTGACATATACGTCCTATGTAAAACTGGCCTATACTGCAGGCAACGTACCCATACGTGTTGGTTGTACCAGCTGAGTTGGTTGCACCAATCCACCCCTCTTGTTACCAGATGCTTTTATGAACATCTAAGCTTGCCGACCATACTCACATTAGTCTGCTCCATGCATTGGTTGAGAAAGGGTGTGTGCCCCAGCAAGATTTATTTTAGAAGGTCATATACAATTTAGATAGGGCTACTTCTGCCTTTGTGATGGCTATATAACAAGTATGAATTGCGTTACAAGCCATAACTCGTACTGTCTATCAAACACAAAACCTGATACAATAACATGATTTCATTTAGTTCGTGAAATATTAACGAAGAAGTGAATCACAATGTAATGATATGATTGGTGAGCGGCCCCGAACGGACAAGTATCAGGAAATTTTGTTCAATATTCCGAAGGCCATGAGGCACAGTATGAATGAATGAATGATAACTTGTATGGGGAGATTTTGACACAATCTTTTCATTGAAACTCGTAAACAAATGGTCTGGGCTATGGATATGGCTCTAGGGTGAAGTATATTGAGAGGAAATAAGAGAAAGATGGCCGCTTGAGCATATTCTTAGCTATGTAGCTCCCTGTAAGGTCTGGGTTAATATTAACAGAAATAATGAATATATAATCTGTTGGAACGTTCTGAATATATAATCAATGGCCCAAATTGATATAATAATCAGTCACACTGGTGCTGAGTATACTATTGTTCTACCTATACATTGACCTATCCATCCTCTCGCTTTGCCTCGGTACTAGAATTATTTCCTGACCTGTGCAAGTGGTCCCGTCCCCGGTGAATCCCAGATCACATGTACACTCAAAGGATCCAACAGTGTTAGTACACTTGGCGTTTGGCGGACAATTATCAGTTCCATCGTTGCACTCGTCAATGTCTGGAATAAAGCATAATATTCATTGAGCGTATGCAATGTTATTTATAAAATCAATACAAAACTACATGATTCCCTCGTAAAGATATACAGTATGTGTAAATACAGCTGTGCCCCTGTTTCCCGGGCGAAGTGTTATTATGCTTTCCCAATCTGACTTGAAATATATAGTAATTATTTAACTATTTTACTCGGTCAATCTTTACATATGATTGTTGCTGCATGTTTCAATGGTAATATCATTATATAGTTGATATTTTGAGTCCTTAAAGTGCAGATAAAATAGCTTCAATTAATATAATTATTCCCAAATGTTATTTCTAATTTATGTTTATAATTGTCAGTCATGGAAAGCATTAGGATATCATATTGGAGATTTGGAACTTGTTCAGGGTTCGACAAAATAGCTGGCAAATATGCAGGAGAGGGAAATAGAAGAAAGGACATAATATATGTTAATACATTTTCAGAAATCACAAAATAATTTACATAGTATAATATAAGAGAAAAAGAGAGTCCAAGAGTAACTCCAGACCACTTCACAAGCTGACACGTATGTACACTCACCCGTACTAAAGGTTGCTCAGGGGTGGGTCCTTTCTTCCCCTACTCCACCCTGGGCAGGTGGAAGGGGGGAGTCGGGTCCAAGTCTACCCCCATCTTCCTCCCCCAAACTATCACCAACTCCCCCACCTATCTTCTCTAGCTGGCAATTAGTGATTAGTGACGATTTTGCTCATGTATTGCAAATTATTGTCAAACTACAATTGCACATGCTTACAATGGCCGACATTTAACATTTATTAGGCATTTATAAATACAATATACTGTATAATTGTATTTTCAAAATGAGTCTATATACACAACGTGGGTTACACGAATCTTGGCTGTAGTGATTTTCTCTCTCTCTCTCACCCCTGAGCAGCTTTTAGTATGCGTGAGTGTACCTGTGGAATATGTTAATTACGAAAACAAAACACATTATCGTGTATAGTAGGTTGGGATATTGGTATTTTCAACACCTTCAGATCTGGAGGTTAAGAAGACATACATCAACAGGAAGATTAAGTATATAAGTAAGATGTTAGTCGAGGTTATACAAACATTCATTTAAACCATCTCAGATGAAATTACTAAAACTAGGCATGATATGCATAGTGGGAGGGGAATGTGGATGATGTTTCCGTCTAGTTCAAAGTCAACATCATCTTGATTTACCACATGAAGGATTTTTTAAATCAACAATCGTGTATCACCTACTAAACCCGAGCTGCTGCTGCCCTTATACCACTAGGTCAGATAACTACAATTAGCGGGTGCCCAACCCCGAAAAGGGTTGAAATAGGGGAGCTCTCCCCCCGCCAAAGGCGGCTTTCTAGGGCCTTTCCTAGCTGATGCGGAGAGGATTGGGTTCTAGTCATGTGGTGATGGGCTTGTCTATCAGAGTGAGAACTGAGCAATCTCTGCCATACCCATAGCTTACTCTGACTGTTCCTTTTACTTATATATTTTCTAGATCTCAAGTGACGGCGTCTCTTCCGTGGATTGACCTCCCAATCTACCAAGATTGGAAGCCAAAGCGTTACATTTTTCCCTTGCCCCTCAACTTTCTCTTCATAATTGCTGAGGGGCACAGGGCCCTGGGTGGGGCTTTGGTTTCCCGGGCGTTTCCGCACCCTCCTCAGCTCCCCGCCATGGAGTGGCTTCGGTCACCCAGGCTTTATTGTGGTCGGCGGGGATGGTTCTGTGGGGGCGCTCGGTTATGGCCTTGGCCTTGCTCGGGACCTTGGGGCTGTTCGGCCAGGCAGCTTGGGGAACAACAACAACAACTACAATTTGCACCATTCAATATGAAAGAGACTTTAAGTTTAGTTTAACTCTCAAAGAGCGGGGGTTCTGTGTAAGAAAAGCCATTGACTTTATCTACCTTGATTTCCAGAAAGCCATCGACAAAATCCCACATAAGCGTCTTTTGATAAAATTAAAACCTCTCGGCATAGAAATATGAAATATGCGTTGTTCAATGGATTGATAATTGGCTTATTGGGTGTAAGCAATGAGTAGTAAATAAATGGTAAAGCCTTAGACTGAAAACATTAACGAGTGTTGTGACCAAGGGATCAGTGCTCAAACTTGTTATTTTCTGAATATTTATTCAATGACATCAATGACGATCTTTCCTATACAATTTCAAAATTTACAGAAGATACCAGAATAACTACCATAGTAGTTAATCCCTTGAATGCTAAAGAGATCCTAAATAATTTAGATAATTTAGGAAATTGAGCCCAAAACAAATGAGTTTCATTACTGATAGTGAAGCACTACATAAAGGGTACAGTAATGAACAAATACACTATTCAATGAATGGTAGCCAACTCAAAAACACTGATAAATAAACCGAAATGGGAGGCAATAGGCCAGTGAATAGTATGGTGGACTGCAAAACCAATGAACTTCAGATTGATTCCACACCAAACGTCGGGTTTTTTCTGAGGTGATCTGATTGTTCCCGCTGTTCTACAAATATCCTGGCTACACTGACACATAACAAAAATACCCCTTGTATTGTCACCAAACTCATAGCAAAGAAGATGCCCGACCATACTCGAAGATCCTGTGAAGGACCATGCAGTTGCTCTCCATATCAAGTGACATTGTATAATTAAGATATCGTCATTTAGTGTGGCAGAAAAGAAGCAACCAACACCTTGCAGCTCCACTGTGATCATCTAGTGCGATACATGTGAAGGACCCAACACCTCGAAGTTTCACTCAATAATCTTGGGGCCTCTCAAGAATTATGAGCTACATACAGCCTACAGTCACTAGGTTGAGACATAGACATAACAAGTAATATAAAACCCTGCCAAAAACTGTTAATAACAAAAATAACTACCGGCTTCATTGGAAGGTCGTTTACAAATCCAAAAGTGAGCCAAATGAGTGTAAACATCCAATGTGATGTCAATTAATTCAGCATCCGTATCAAAACCCAAGTTTTGTTAAAATTTCTCAAAATATCTCTGCCTCCAAAAACGTGAAAGATGATTGAAATTACTAAGATGCGAGATATACCTGAAGGCATTATTGAGTCAGATGTAGGTAATGTGAATTAAATTCTTGTCACCTCAAATATAATTATACTTTAGTAAAGGAAAGCAGCACTTGCGAATTTCGGAGGTGTCCAAGTAACTTATAACCGTGGGACAATACTTGGACATGTCACTCTAGTCACCCACAAAGAAAAACCCGAAAAAACCATGCCATTTTACCAAAATCCTGAAGCAACTCATGTCTGGGCAAGCTCGCAGACTATATGAATTGTTATAGGAATATTGGGATGTTTTTACCCAAGATGAAGAAGATCATGGTTTGGCTAAGACCAGATTACTACAAGAAATCCATACTCAAGGGCCACCTACACATCAACTATATCGCGGGAAAATCACTATAATGAGACAGTATGAAACTAATCAAGTACAAGATATGCTTCAACAAGGCATCATACCATAGTCTCACAGTCCCTGGACCTCACCAGTAGTGTTGGTCAAAGTAGAGAGAATGCACTATGAGGTTCTTTGTGGACAATTGCAAATTAAATGATGTAACTATCAAAGATGCACAACCTCTTCCCAGAATAAATGGTTCACTGGAATCACTCCCCAGGTCTACATGGTAATCTTCTCTAGATCTGGAAAGCATATATTGGCAATTTCCGTTTAGAAGAGACGACCAAGAGAAAATCACTTTTGCTACTAATGAAGGGCAAATTTATCAATTTACTATCCTGCCGTTTGGAGTTTGTAACAGACCGGCGAGGTTTACATGAGTAATGGATTTAGTCTTGTGGGGGTTGACTGGGAAACTTGCCTAGCCTACTTAGACGATGTGATAGTGTATTTTACCATCTTGCCTGAATATTTGGAGTGTCTAGTTGAACTATTAGAACGCATCTCACATCTAGGAATAAAATTGTAGCTAACTAGGTGCCAAAGAAGCAGCATACCTAGGTCATGTAGTTTCCCAACAAGGTATGAAGACTGATCCCCAGAAAGTCAAAGCTATTGCTCAAATCCCTTCTCTTTCGACTGTTCAGGAAATTCGAGCTTTTATCGGAATGGCTTCACATTAAGTGGTATTGTTGTTATATTCTGAGCTTTTCAAAGATCGTCCAACCTTTCAACGAACAACTGGAAAAAGGAAAAACATTTTATTTGGATCAGGCGTGTCAGGCTGCTCTTGAACCCGTAAAGAAAAACCTTACATTGGGACCAACAGTCTGTCATCCGGCTTTTTCAAAAACAACCCTATACAAGTTTATACAATGTTTCTGACATGGGATTAGGAGCAGTCCCAGTATAGACTTTGAAACATTTCCGGCGGTACCTCACATAAACGAAATTCCAAGTAATTACGGACCACCATTTTACTATCATTAAAAACTCAGCCTTGGATGATTCTGGTGCTATTCTGCCCTCGCCAACCTCCTCACTAACCTTAATACTAAAAAGGCATATGGACCAGATGGTGGTCCTCCTGTTATACTAAAAAACAGTTCTTCTGTGCTGACTACTTGCCTAGGCAAACTCTTCCATCCCTGACTTTTCTTTAACATTTACCCTATTTGATGGAAATTTGCTCTCACTCAAGTTGTCCCAAAGAGGGATGACCGTTTAAATCATAAAACTATCGTAAATTTATTTTTATTGTTTAGAAGTTTAGAGCTAATGAATCTATTCTTCCCATAACCCTCTTTCAGATCGCCAGTATGGCTTCCTTGGTGATCTCCTTTCTTATTTTACTAACTTTTGTCATCCTCCTTTCATGACTTCGGTAGGACCCATTGTATTGCACTAGCCATATCAAAAGCCTTCGATAGAGTTTGGCATACATATCTTATTTCTAAACTACAATATTTTGGTTTATATCCCTCTATCTATGCCTTCACCTCAAATGTCCTTTCTGACCATTCAATAGCTTCAGTTGTAGAAGGCCATCGCTCAAGTCCCAATTTCTTCATCTTACTACCCAGCCAGAACTCCCAAAGGACTACCCCTTACACTTCAACAATACAAAAATCAACCCTTCATCTTCTCTCAATATTATCGGTGTCTCTTTTTTTTCTGCTTGTACTTGGAAGGACCATATTACCAGTCTTCCTAAAGCAGCCTCCCAGAAGCTGGTTGTACTCAGCCGGGGTTCTTTACACCTGCACAGCTTCTTGCTCTGTACAGGGGTACAGTGCGTCCTTGTATTGAGTATTGTTCACATGTGTGGGGAGGTTCCTCTCACAGCGCACTCCTAGACAAAGTAGAAGGGAAAGCCTTCCATAGCATTAACTCTCATCCACTCACCAGCTCTCTGCAATTTCTCTCTCTCTTCGCTGCAATGTTGCATCTCTCTCACTATTCTATATCTACTACAATAATCAATGTTCCTCACAGCTTTCCCAGTGTATCCACCTCCTCTACGTAGGGTATGTAGTACCCGTCTTGCAACACAATCCCACCTCTACTCAGTGTAACTCTTCAACCCAAGAGTAAAACATTATTCTCAGTCTTTTTTCTATTAAACTGCTGAGTTCTGGAACTCTCTCCCCCAGAATCAGTCTTTCCCTTTTCCTATGACTTTAATTGCGCTCAAACTCCGTCTGTCTAGGCATTTTGGCTTGAATGTCTCTTGATTTTGGCCCTGTCACTCTTTCAACTCTGGGTGAGGCACTCGATGCAGGCAGTTCTGCCTTTTGTCTCCCTCACTTACATAGAAAAAAGAAAGAAAAACAAAACAAACTGGAATGAGACCTCACGGGCTTCACCGTTCAATGTACTGTACTGTACAACGGATGAATGTACAGGTTCTCAGCCTATGCCCGAGAGGGAGTGGTTGGAAGATAGACAGAAAACAAATATATATATATATATATATATATATATATATATATATATATATATATATATATTTGTTTAAAACTACTCCATACCAAGACAAACGGATGAGTCACACCACTCTGTCTTACTATAATACGTAGGCATGAACAATGCTAGATAACCGGGCTTCGTTGCAATGTCATCTAGGCCTAGATCCATTGTTCAGACCCTTCCAATAGCCTCCGAAGTTTTCAGTTCCCTATTTTGAAAACTGTGGCTGAGTATAAAATTAGGCAGACAGACATGAGGAAATACACTAATAAAAAATGTAATACATATTGTATATTAGGAGTAGGTAATTGTGATAAGTAAATCGATAAGTAACGATGTGAAAATATATGTTATTTTTTTATGTATATAATATGAATTATTATATATGCTACTTTAATCTGAAGGCTACTATTCCATTCTGGCCCTCGAATAAATGATAAGCACGACTCACCATAACAATTGATCCCGACCATTGTGAACCCCTCGACACACATACAGGTGAACGAACCAGGAGTATTAGTGCAAACAGCATCTTCGGGACAAGGATTCGACAATTCACACTGACCAAAGCCTGAACAATAATTGTAATTTGGTGGCTGTTAATATAATTAATTTACTTCAAGGAAAAACAAGTGTGCATCACTTTATGAACATAATTATCCTTCCATTGTTATCTGTTCCTGTTTACTTTAGCCTAACATCCGATATAAAGGCAAGAACACTCCAGAGTATCTATTATATTGCAGATACAAGTTAGAGAGCTAATTGATTAAATATAAATCATGTATAACATATATCTATCCATTGAGGATTTCAACAGTAAATATAAATCATGTATAACATATATCTGTCCATTGAGGATTTCAACAGTAAATATAAATCATGTATAACATATATCTGTCCATTGAGGATTTCAACAGTAAATATAAATCATGTATAACATATATCTGTCCATTGAGGATTTCAACAGTAAATATAAATCATGTATAACATATATCTGTCCATTGAGGATTTCAACAGTAAATATAAATCATGTATAACATATATCTGTTCATTGAGGATTTCAACAGTAAATATAAATCATGTATAACATATATCTGTCCATTGAGGATTTCAACAGTAAATATAAATCATGTATAACATATATCTGTCCATTGAGGATTTCAACAGTAAATATAAATCATGTATAACATATATCTGTCCATTGAGGATTTCAACAGTAAATATACATCATGTATAACATATATCTGTCCATTGAGGATTTCAACAGTAAATATAAATCATGTATAACATATATCTGTCCATTGAGGATTTCAACAGTAAATATAAATCATGTATAACATATATCTGTCCATTGAGGATTTCAACAGTAAATATAAATCATGTATAACATATATCTGTCCATTGAGGATTTCAACAGTAAATATAAATCATGTATAACATATATCTGTCCATTGAGGATTTCAACAGTAAATATAAATCATGTATAACATATATCTGTCCATTGAGGATTTCAACAGTAAATATAAATCATGTATAACATATATCTGTCCATTGAGGATTTCAACAGTAAATATAAATCATGTATAACATATATCTGTCCATTGAGGATTTCAACAGTAAATATAAATCATGTATAACATATATCTGTCCATTGAGGATTTCAACAGTAAATATAAATCATGTATAACATATATCTGTCCATTGAGGATTTCAACAGTAAATATAAATCATGTATAACATATATCTGTCCATTGAGGATTTCAACAGTAAATATAAATCATGTATAACATATATCTGTCCATTGAGGATTTCAACAGTAAATATAAATCATGTATAACATATATCTGTCCATTGAGGATTTCAACAGTAAATATAAATCATGTATAACATATATCTGTCCATTGAGGATTTCAACAGTAAATATAAATCATGTATAACATATATCTGTCCATTGAGGATTTCAACAGTAAATATAAATCATGTATAACATATATCTGTCCATTGAGGATTTCAACAGTAAATATAAATCATGTATAACATATATCTGTCCATTGAGGATTTCAACAGTAAATATAAATCATGTATAACATATATCTGTCCATTGAGGATTTCAACAGTAAATATAAATCATGTATAACATATATCTGTCCATTGAGGATTTCAACAGTAAATATAAATCATGTATAACATATATCTGTCCATTGAAGATTTCAACAGTAAATATAAATCATGTATAACATATATCTGTCCATTGAGGATTTCAACAGTAAATATAAATCATGTATAACATATATCTGTCCATTGAGGATTTCAACAGTAAATATAAATCATGTATAACATATATCTGTCCATTGAGGATTTCAACAGTAAATATAAATCATGTATAACATATATCTGTCCATTGAGGATTTCAACAGTAAATATAAATCATGTATAACATATATCTGCCCATTGAGGATTTCAACAGTAAATATAAATCATGTATAACATATATCTGCCCATTGAGGATTTCAACAGTAAATATAAATCATGTATAACATATATCTGCCCATTGAGGATTTCAACAGTAAATATAAATCATGTATAACATATATCTGTCCATTGAGGATGTCAACAGTAAATATAAATCATGTATAACATATATCTGTCCATTGAGGATGTCAACAGTAAATATAAATCATGTATAACATATATCTGTCCATTGAGGATGTCAACAGTAAATATAAATCATGTATAACATATATCTGTCCATTGAGGATTTCAACAGTAAATATAAATCATGTATAACATATATCTGTCCATTGAGGATTTCAACAGTAAATATAAATCATGTATAACATGTATCTGTCCATTGAGGATTTCAACAGTAAATATAAATCATGTATAACATATATCTGTCCATTGAGGATTTCAACAGTAAATATAAATCATGTATAACATATATCTGTCCATTGAGGATTTCAACAGTAAATATAAATCATGTATAACATATATCTGTCCATTGAGGATTTCAACAGTAAATATAAATCATGTATAACATATATCTGTCCATTGAGGATTTCAACAGTAAATATAAATCATGTATAACATATATCTGTCCATTGAGGATTTCAACAGTAAATATAAATCATGTATAACATATATCTGTCCATTGAGGATTTCAACAGTAAATATAAATCATGTATAACATATATCTGTCCATTGAGGATTTCAACAGTAAATATAAATCATGTATAACATATATCTGTCCATTGAGGATTTCAACAGTAAATATAAATCATGTATAACATATATCTGTCCATTGAGGATTTCAACAGTAAATATAAATCATGTATAACATATATCTGTCCATTGAGGATTTCAACAGTAAATATAAATCATGTATAACATATATCTGTCCATTGAGGATTTCAACAGTAAATATAAATCATGTATAACATATATCTGTCCATTGAGGATTTCAACAGTAAATATAAATCATGTATAACATATATCTGTCCATTGAGGATTTCAACAGTAAATATAAATCATGTATAACATATATCTGTCCATTGAGGATTTCAACAGTAAATATAAATCATGTATAACATATATCTGTCCATTGAGGATTTCAACAGTAAATATATATCATGTATAACATATATCTGTCCATTGAGGATTTCAACAGTAAATATAAATCATGTATAACATATATCTGTCCATTGAGGATTTCAACAGTAAATATAAATCATGTATAACATATATCTGTCCATTGAGGATTTCAACAGTAAATATAAATCATGTATAACATATATCTGTCCATTGAGGATTTCAACAGTAAATATAAATCATGTATAACATATATCTGTCCATTGAGGATTTCAACAGTAAATATAAATCATGTATAACATATATCTGTCCATTGAGGATTTCAACAGTAAATATAAATCATGTATAACATATATCTGTCCATTGAGGATTTCAACAGTAAATATAAATCATGTATAACATATATCTGCCCATTGAGGATTTCAACAGTAAATATAAATCATGTATAACATATCTGCCCATTGAGGATTTCAACAGTAAATATAAATCATGTATAACATATATCTGTCCATTGAGGATTTCAACAGTAAATATAAATCATGTATAACATATATCTGTCCATTGAGGATGTCAACAGTAAATATAAATCATGTATAACATATATCTGTCCATTGAGGATGTCAACAGTAAATATAAATCATGTATAACATATATCTGTCCATTGAGGATTTCAACAGTAAATATAAATCATGTATAACATATATCTGTCCATTGAGGATTTCAACAGTAAATATAAATCATGTATAACATATATCTGTCCATTGAGGATTTCAACAGTAAATATAAATCATGTATAACATATATCTGTCCATTGAGGATTTCAACAGTAAATATAAATCATGTATAACATATATCTGTCCATTGAGGATTTCAACAGTAAATATAAATCATGTATAACATATATCTGTCCATTGAGGATTTCAACAGTAAATATAAATCATGTATAACATATATCTGTCCATTGAGGATTTCAACAGTAAATATAAATCATGTATAACATATATCTGTCCATTGAGGATTTCAACAGTAAATATAAATCATGTATAACATATATCTGTCCATTGAGGATTTCAACAGTAAATATAAATCATGTATAACATATATCTGTCCATTGAGGATTTCAACAGTAAATATAAATCATGTATAACATATATCTGTCCATTGAGGATTTCAACAGTAAATATAAATCATGTATAACATATATCTGTCCATTGAGGATTTCAACAGTAAATATAAATCATGTATAACATATATCTGTCCATTGAGGATTTCAACAGTAAATATAAATCATGTATAACATATATCTGTCCATTGAGGATTTCAACAGTAAATATAAATCATGTATAACATATATCTGTCCATTGAGGATTTCAACAGTAAATATAAATCATGTATAACATATATCTGTCCATTGAGGATTTCAACAGTAAATATAAATCATGTATAACATATATCTGTCCATTGAGGATTTCAACAGTAAATATAAATCATGTATAACATATATCTGTCCATTGAGGATTTCAACAGTAAATATAAATCATGTATAACATATATCTGTCCATTGAGGATTTCAACAGTAAATATAAATCATGTATAACATATATCTGTCCATTGAGGATTTCAACAGTAAATATAAATCATGTATAACATATATCTGTCCATTGAGGATTTCAACAGTAAATATAAATCATGTATAACATATATCTGTCCATTGAGGATTTCAACAGTAAATATAAATCATGTATAACATATATCTGTCCATTGAGGATTTCAACAGTAAATATAAATCATGTATAACATATATCTGTCCATTGAGGATTTCAACAGTAAATATAAATCATGTATAACATATATCTGTCCATTGAGGATTTCAACAGTAAATATAAATCATGTATAACATATATCTGTCCATTGAGAATTTCAACAGTAAATATAAATCATGTATAACATATATCTGTCCATTGAGGATTTCAACAGTAAATATAAATCATGTATAACATATATCTGTCCATTGAGGATTTCAACAGTAAATATAAATCATGTATAACATATATCTGTCCATTGAGGATTTCAACAGTAAATATAAATCATGTATAACATATATCTGTCCATTGAGGATTTCAACAGTAAATATAAATCATGTATAACATATATCTGTCCATTGAGGATTTCAACAGTAAATATAAATCATGTATAACATATATCTGTCCATTGAGGATTTCAACAGTAAATATAAATCATGTATAACATATATCTGTCCATTGAGGATTTCAACAGTAATACAGATCCTTTTAGATCAACTTTTAGCTTAGATGGTAAAACTATATTGTGTATAAATACACATTTTAATTAAAACATTTTAAGCTAATCTTATTTAGCTTAGAAGCCTTAGATGGTAAACTATATTGTTTGTAATTACAGTTAAATATTACCATTGGGTACCTAATGGTTTAATACAGACCACAAATTATAAATAAAAGTTCTATAGTTAAAGTCAATATCACAAGAACATTAGGCATTACGAAAACATATCACATTATCTGGTATAGTAAGTTGGGATATGGGTATTCTCATCACCTTAGATCTGGAGGTTAAGAAGACCTACATCAACAGGATGATTAAGTATAAGAAGATGTTAGTCGAGGTTTCACATATATACATTTAAACCATCTTGGATGAAATTACTTAAACGAGGCAGGACAGGAATATTGGGAGGGGAATGTGGAAGATGTCCCTGTCTAGTTCAAAGTCAACATCACCTTGATTTACCACATGAAGGATTTTATAAATCAACAATCGGGTAGTACCTACTAAACCCGAGCTGCTGCTGCCCTCAGATAACTACATCTTGCACCACTCGATATCAAAGAGACTTTAAGATTAGTTTAACTCTCAAAGAGCGGGGTGTTGTGTGTACAGTATATCATCATGACGGGCCCATATGGCCAATTTTCTCTCTCCCGTTATATGACGGTCACCCGATTTGAGGGTTAAGAAAGTCAAATTTGAAATGATGTAAGTAAGACACGTGTAACGAGTAGCACTTATTCAGTGCCTCAGTTGATGCATAATTAAAAATTTACCTACCATTCCTAAAATAAGCAGTCTGAATATAAGTATTTGCATACAGGAACTTGCATTGAATATTACAATTATAATTCAGAGAGAGATAGACTATACCTTGTCCACTTTAGCCAGACATCCGAGATAGAAGAATGAAAAGCCATATGTAGCCATATACTGTATAGTTTGCCCTCTGTGCATTTCAGAAAGAAGAGAGAGTGCTGTCAAGTATGGTGGGCGAGCATCCTCTTTCTTCCCTGTGAGCTCAGGTGTAAGACAGTGGTGTGTTCCAGCACTATACACTTGTTAACACTTGTATGGATTGGTTACTGGGCTGGACAGTTAGGCGGAGTCGCTGCGGAGCTGACATGGGAAATTTCAGAATCAAAGATCTTGATTTGACAGATGATGCAGTGATCCTAGCGGAGGCGTTGGATGTTCTCAAACTGACCCTGGAGGCACTCCATGAGGAGTCGGAACCGCTGGGTCTAAAGGTCTCTTGGGCTAAGACCAAAGTTCAAGCATTTGGCAACTTGTTGGATGATGCCGTTCAATCTGTTCATGCATGTGCTGAGGACTTGGAGATTTTGGATAAGTTCATACCTACCTTTGCAGGTATTCTAATCTACTAAACAGTTCATATTTTCAATGTGTCCAATATCCAACACGGAGCAACATTGTTCTTGTTCTAATCTATCTATCTATCTATTGCCTGACGCCGTGATCCCTGAAGGGGTGGCCACGAACGAACCGCCCCCATGCACCTCTGTCCCCAGTCAGTCGACGCCCCTCCCCCCAACCAGCACCGCCCTCGTTCATGTACTTCCTCACTCCATCCTTCCACCTCATATTCGGTCTACCTCTCCCCCTCTGTCCCTCCACCTCGCTCTCGTACACCCTCTTAGTCATTCTCTCGCTTTCCATACGTTCCATATGGCCGAACCATCTCAAGTTGTTCCTTTTCACACTTTCCAGCACATCTACCTCCACACCACACCTCCTTCTTACTTCCTCATTAGTCTGTCTATCCCTCCATGTAACTCCGCACGCACTCCTTAAGTAATTCATTTCCACTGCTCTCACTCTTGGTCTGAGTCTCTCAACCAACGTCCATGCTTCGCTTCCGTAAGTCAGTGTCGGGATTACCACACTGTCATGCAAGGACTTCTTCACTTCCATACTGACCACCCTATTTCTTGTTACTGCTTTTAGCGTTCCTACAACCCTCTTCCCCTGTTGTACCCTCTCCCGCACCTCTTCATCCATAGTCCCATCTTTACTCAACACACTGCCCAGATACTTAAAAGAGTTGACGATCTCCATAGCCTGACCGTTCAGCTTCACCTCACACTCTGTGACTTCACCCCTTTCGAAGACCATAACCTTGCTCTTCCCCGTATTTACCTTCAAATTCCGTTTTTCGCACACTGTTCCAAACTCATTTACCAGACCCTGCAACTCCCATTCATTATCACTCATCAGAACTGTATCATCCGCAAACAGCAGTATAGGTAGCTTCCACTCAATTCCCTCCCTTTTCAGCGATACACCAACATCCACTGCTCTTGATAGTATTTCTTTCATAACTCCATCCATATATACAGTAAACAACCACGGGGACATCACACACCCCTGTTTCAAACCAACATTCAGGTCAAAGAACTCGCTCTGCTCACTCTCCACACGTACTGCCGCCTTTGCACCCTCATACATGCTCTTCACTGCTTTCAGCAACTTGCCCTCTACTCCGTATATTCTAAGTACTTTCCACAAACCTTCTCTATCCACTCTGTCATAGGCCTTCTCCAAGTCCATAAAGGCAATATACACCTTTTGTTTCTTCTCCAGATACTTCTCCACAACACAATTCAGGGTAAAAATCTGATCTACACATCCTCTTCCCTTCCTAAAACCTCCCTGCTCGTCGCCTATCCATTTCTCCGTTCTCACTCTCACTCTCTCAATCACTACCCTACTGTATACCTTCCCTACTACGCTTAGAAGACATATTCCTTAGAAGACTTGTTCTAATCTTAGCTATTAAAGATGAATTAGAAATCAATTGAAAGTAGAAGATGAGTTTAGTACAAGTGATCGTGGTTCGATCACATTGAACAATATATTTCTAAACAACAATTTCAAACTATTTTTGACGAAAGAGATTGGAATTTCATAAACAAAGCAAGGGATGCTAAAAAGATCTAGAATGCTTTCTCAGAAATATATAACAACGCCCTAAATTCTTGCATCCCTATGAAAAATTAAAACTCTACTCAAGATTAAAAGCCTTATTGGTGGAACACAGAAATTAAATAATGTGTACATGCCAACATAATAATAATCACAGCATGGTTTTCGAAACAACCTTTTATGCCTAACAAACCTCCTTGACTATATTTACATCTATGTTATGTATGACGAAAGTAAAGCCATTGACACTGTCTACCTTGATTTCCTGAAAGCCATTAACAAAATCCCCTTTAAGCGCCTTTTGATAACATTAAAACCTTGCGGCATAGAAGGGTGCATTGTTCGATGGATTTATAATTGGCTTACTGGGTGTAAGCATTGAGTAGTAATAAATGGTGAAGCCTTAGACTGGAAACACAATTAACTAAGGGATCAGTGCTCAAACCAGTAATTTTCTAAATATTTATCAATGACATCAATGGTATACAAATTCAAAATTTATAGACGATACCAGAATAACTACCATAGTAGTTACTCCCTTTGATGCTAAAGAGATCCTAAATCATTTAGATAGTGTAGGAAATTGAGCCCAAAACAAATTAGTTTCATTACTGATATATGTAAAGCACTACATAAAAGGTACAATCATGAAAAACCAAACTACTCAATGAATGGTAGCCAACTCGAAAACACTGATAAAGTAACTGAAATGGGAAGCAATAGCCCAGTGAATAGCATGGTGTTCTACAAATATCCTTTCAACACCGACACATACAAAAGTACCCCCTGTATCATCACCAAACTCATAGCAAAGAAGATGCCTGACCATACTCGAAGATCCTGTGAAGGACCATGCAGTTGCTCTCCAAATCAAGTGACATGTATAAATAAGATATCGTCATTTAGTGTGGCAGAAAGGAAGCAACCAGCACCTTGCAGCTCCACTGTGATCATCTAGTGCGACACATGTGAAGGACCCGTAGAGGTTAACTGAATAAACCTTGGCAACACTGCTTTCAGTCAACCAACTCCCTCCGACCAATAGGTAGAGCGAGAGTGCCCTAATCGCTACCTTCAAACATTTTGGATATGTTACCTGGTTAATTTATCTAAACTACTATGATAGGGTTTTATATCTTAGAATATTTTGTATTTATTATGTTTATATAATGTTAGGTAATATCCATGTACAATATATTTCATTTGCATATACTACCGTTATAATATGAATGTATGTATGTATGTATGTATTTACTCGAACACATATACCTCTTAGCTAGGGATGGCCGACTCGAGACAGTGACCGAACAGAATCAACATTTAATGCTCCATGTGTTAGGCTCCGGAACCACTTTCGTGGTCCCTCGCCCCTTTCTCGGTCTCATCTAGTAAGTGAAGTCTACAAGGAGAGGAGGATTCCTAGCTTCCCGCCTCCTAACATAACCACAATGAGTGTTATTATTCATGTCCTATGAATACCTATATATTAAAAATCATATACAATCAAATATTAAGAGTAGGCAGGTCAGGTTTGTTTTATTCTCTTCCTCATACCGAAGTATGTTCGTTAGTGAATACGAGTGCGAATCAGAGCTCAGTGAGTGTGTACTCTTATGCCATTATATTCATATATAATTCATATTTTTTCACCAACCAACTTTTACTTCTAAACTCAATTAATGAAATCAACAAATACATGTGGCACTCCAAGGACTCGAACCTAGGATACTCACACCGAAATTCCGCGCATTTATGCATTACGCTACCAAGACAGTTAACAACTTTTTATTATAAACAAATTCTTATTGCATTTTTGGAAAGTGCGTGAAAAATACTTGTCATTTCACATATAAAAACTTTATGTCCTCACTGAAAATGTTGGTTTATGATGGTGGACATTCAAATGATGTTGGGAAAAAAATAAGTCAATATCAGTTATATCAATCATTATTTATTTTGTGTGTGGGTTTTGATACTGTAAAAATGTAGATTGGCTTTTTATTGTGATATAATATATTGTACTATGCTTAACTCTTTTGCTGAAAATTTAAGAAGAGTGAATATTTTGGTTACTTGCATAACTTCCCTTCGCCAAGTACGAAAAAAAAGAAACTATTGATGATCAAAAAATGTTGATAACACATTTGGAATGTGCGTGAAAAGTGCTTATAGTTTATGTAAATGTAATGATCAGCTTACAACAAAATTAAGACAGTGTAAACTCGGAAAAACTATGAAATATTTCAATGTAATAATTTGATCTTTGGGATTTGACCAGGTTTATAACAATAGGAGTCTTAGTTTGTTTGTGGATGTATATCACATTAAATTTAGAGACGATTATTGTGGTTTATCTATATTTTATTAATTTCACAACACCAAACACCTTCAGTGAAATTAATGAAAGCATATATGTGTTCAACCGGGATTCCAACCTGGGTTATCACACACAGATTTGTAAACACTTTAATAATTACACCACCAAGACGGTAACAGCATGATAACATACATGTATCATCTTGCGGTAGTTCAATTAGAGCTTGAGAGTGAATGGTAGTGGTAATAAGTTTCCAAAAAATTTAAGCAAGTGCGACAGAGATAAGTATTGGTTATAACATTTGCGGCCTTTCCTCTAATTTTCACTCTGTAGAATGCCATCTCTCTCCTCCTGTCGGAAGATTTGCTTTTAAGTCGGAAGATTTGCTTTTAAGTCGGAAGATTTGCTTTTAAGTCGGAAGATTTGCTTTTAGTCGGAAGATTTGCTTTTAAAGTACCAGCAGCTGATCAAGTCGTTTAAGGAGAAATCATCAAGGATCATCGTCTCAGGAATCGTCCCCCGGCTCGGTGTAGAGAGCCGATTTTACAACATAGCCACCAGCACAAATCGTTGTCTAGCAAACCTCTGCAGGAAGGAGAACGTGGGATTCGTCGACACCTGGGACAATTTCTACTACGATGACTATTTGTTTTCGGACGATGGAGTTCATCTGAACCAGGTGGGAGCAGCACGTTTTGGGCGTCTTCTCAACGATGCGGTGACGGATTTTCGGAGAAGAAATCGACTCAGCACAGGACAACCAGGAAGGAGGACCGAAGACAGCGAGGACGGCAACCTACAAAGAAATTAAATACTAATCCGTCAAGAACCGCGAATTTGGATAAAGCTCCACCAACACGACCCAAATTCAAAACCGCCAGGGATAACGACCGACGACCGAGGACAGCCATGAATGTAAATGTAGATCCGACCAGAACCAAAAATTCGATGAAAGAACGTTCTGTGAGTTCTAAAACCGCAACTTTAAAGGTTTTCTATGCAAACGCTCGTAGCATACGCAATAAATTTTCAGATTTAGAGGAACTAGTGTTTACAGAAAATTATGATGTGATTGGCATAACAGAATCTTGGCTCAATACAGAAGATAGAGACTTTTTAGCAGAGTATTCACTTCCCGGTTATGTAATGTTTGAGAACAGCCGAATAAATAAAAATGGAGGTGGCATTTTATTTTATATCAAAGAAAGTCTTAACCCGACCCTCGTGTCAAAACCTCAAATTGTGAACGTCGACACTCTTTTGTGCTAATAAAGAATAATAAAGGTACAAAAATAATACTTGCGTTAATATACAGACCTCCAGCTCAACCAGTGCAAACTGACCGAGAAATTACGAACAAATTGCAGATGTAAGTAACTCACAAGATACCGTAATTTTTGGCGACTTCAATTTACCTGTGACCAAGTGGGGCGATACTCTTACTTCACACTCCGGACATGACTTGTATACGAACTTGCAAGAGAGTTCGCTTTATCAATTTGTTCGAACGCCGACCCGTGGTAATAACGTTCTTGACATTGTACTTGCAACAAAAGAAGAATTGATAGAGAATTTGAATGTTGGTGATGAATTCAGTAACAGCGACCATCGTACGATAACTTTCACTTTAAAGTTTACTAGTAACGAACCAAATAGTAGCATCGAAAAAGTCCCTAATTTCAAGAACGCAAACTTCCATAAACTTAGAGCTATGTTTAAAGAAACTGACTGGAGCTTTTTAATTAACAATAACGACATAAATACATCTTGGAAGTTATTCGAAACCACTTACCTAAAAGCAGTGCAAGACTGCATACCATCGAAAATACGGCGTCCAGGCCATAATAATAAGCCCAAATGGTGGAATAAAGATATTTCAAACTGCCTGCTTGCTAAAAAATTTGCTAATGATAGATTAAAATCCTCACAAAATGACGAAGAACGGGTGAAATTTGTAGAGCTACGACGCAAAGCCAAAAAGTTAATTAAGCAGAGTAAAAAGACCTTAGAGTTACATATTGCGAATCAAAGTAAAACAAACCCGAAAGAATTCTATAGTTACATCAGAAAGAAAAAAGTAGTTACTTCAACTGTTGGACCGTTAGTCGATGAAAATGGAGAATACACCAAAGACGAAGTACAAATGAGTAATGCCCTCAATACCTTCTTTGCATCAGTTTTTACAACAGAAGACCTCAGTGATATCCCTACACCATCGCCGATTCAGATTGATAATTCAAATGTTCTAAGCAATATCACCGTTACAGAGAGAGAAGTATTGAATTGTTTAGATAAACTCAAGGTAAATAAAACGCCAGGACCTGATACAATCTCGCCTAGAGTTCTAAAGGAAGCTAAGGATGAGCTCTCCAAACCCCTGACATTACTATTCAATAAATCCTTGCAGTCTGGAACTATGCCTGATCAGTGGAAGCTACCCAACGTAACACCGATATTCAAAAAAGGCAGCAAATCCCTACCCAGTAACTATCGTCCAATTAGCTTAACCTCAGTTGTATGTAAAATGCTAGAAACGGTCATACGAGACAGACTCGTAAATCACTTAGAGGAAAATAACATACTTAAAGATACTCAACCCGGCTTTCGTAAAAAACGTTCCTGTTTAACAAACCTCTTAGACTTCTTCCACGATATCCTCAACCTCTACGATGAGAGCAAAGCTGTAGATATTATATACCTTGATTTTCAAAAGGCCTTTGACAAAGTTCCCCACAAACGTTTACTGCTAAAACTAAAAGCGCATGGAATACAAGACGGTGTGTTGAAATGGATAGAAAATTGGCTCAGCAACAGAAAGCAAAGGGTAGTCATAAATGGTAAGGCATCTAAATGGACCAATATAAGTAGTGGGGTACCCCAGGGATCGGTATTAGGACCAATTCTCTTTCTAATTTACATCAACGACATAGATGAGGGTCTCACCTGTACAATCTCAAAATTTGCTGACGATACAAAAATTGCAAATAGCGTACTCTCAAAAGAACAAGTTGACGATATGCAACACAATCTAGATAAATTGTCATGTTGGGCCCAAATTTGGCAAATGAGTTTCAATGCGGATAAATGTAAAGTACTACATGTTGGATACCTAAATGAGAAAGCAAACTATTCGATGAATGGCACTCAGCTTAAGAATGTAAACAGAGAAACCGATCTGGGAGTAACAATATCGAGTAACCTAAAACCGAGTCAACAATGTTCAGAAGTTGTTAAGAAGGCAAACACAATAATTGGCTTTATAGGCAGGTCATTTGAGCATAAATCCAAAGAAGTTATCCTAACCCTTTATAATTCCTTAGTCCGCCCTCTTCTGGAATACTGCGTTCAATCCTGGTGCCCTTATTACCAAAAAGATATAAACAAGCTAGAACGAGTTCAACGTAGAGTTACCAAAATGATACCTAGCCTAAAGAACAAACCATACGAAGAGCGTCTTAGAGAATTAAATCTATTTCCTTTAACCCAGCGCAGATTAAGAGGTGACTTAATTCAAGTGTTCAAAATCATCAAAGGCATCGACAATATGAACTGTAGTAAGTACTTCACTATCGACCAATCTAATTACACGCGGGGAAACGGTTGCAAAATTATTGGTAAATCTTTTAACTCGCACGAATCTAAGAATTTCTTCTTCAATCGAGTTGTCAACTTGTGGAATGGGCTTCCCCGAAACGTTATAGACTGCATCACCGTTGATTCATTTAAACTCCGCCTAGACAAATATCTCTCATCAAACCCGCGACTGACTGCGTTTGTAAATGAATAACTTTATTTTATCCCCCCCTCAGTTACTAACCCTTATGTCCTCTACTAACTTCCTAATCCTGCCAAGGACATTAGTTCCAGGGCAGTAATTCCCCTTCCAATGTTCCCTTACCCACGATTTATACGTAAGCTTAGATAAATTTCACTACTGCAATGGTCATACTCTGTCTCCTACGGTCACTATAGGTAGCG
The DNA here is from genome assembly GCA_032716605.1 of Paralithodes platypus. Taxonomy (NCBI): domain Eukaryota; kingdom Metazoa; phylum Arthropoda; class Malacostraca; order Decapoda; family Lithodidae; genus Paralithodes; species Paralithodes platypus. Next base: position 4,556,071 of record CM064492.1, read on the forward strand.
CATAACGAATTTTACAATAATTTTGACGCCTTACATTCTTATAACTCAAAATGAATGAAAGTAATCGGGCTGAAATTCCTTTCATTTGGGAAGAGTCCACCAGGAAATAGGTGTGGAAGTTAACACCCATATATTGACACCTGGATGGGGGTAGACGTCTTAAAGGAGTAGGTTGAATGAGGCCGAATGGATACAAGCCAAAGAGAGAGGGATAGAAAGAGAAAAATAACGAGGTGGACTCCCTTAACTGAGAACTCTGTAATAACATTTATGTGTTTATGGCTCTTTGTTAATGTATGTAAATGATAATAATAATAATAATAATAATAATAATAATAATAATAATAATAATAATAGTAATAGTACTAATAGTAATAATAATAATAGTAATTGTAGTACTTATTTTCTTATTTCGAATATACTACTAGAGTGGGGGATAAATCGACAGTCATTTAGAAGTTCGTATACTTAATTTAACCAACTTGCTATTACTTTAGTAACTGTTTCTCTGTTCGGGCCGAGATGAGTTCAAGACACGGATTGAATATTCCGTCGACCCACCATAGTTTGTACTTTGGAACCCTAGAGCTCCCGTTACTCCCTATTTGGATTCCCGATATTCAGGAATTGACTCAGGTATGGTATGGTTTTTACAGAGCCCTGCTGTGTCTACTCCAGAGACCAGGGCATCAATGAATCAGACCTTTATTCACCTATCTAAAACAAGAGTTATATTCCTAAACTAAACTTCAGAATTATATACTTTTACCGGGCCTACTATGTCTACTCCAGAGACCAAGGCGTTACTACATATGACCTTTTAATTAATATCTCCTCTTAACCATGTACAATACATATACTCATATGACAAGGGCATTGTTGCAATTTTCCCTCAATTGCCTTATCTAAATACGCATTGATTATATAATATTCTTGTTACCTAATACAATATATTTCCTCAAATGACCAGGCCGTTGTTACAAATTACCTCGATTGCCCTATTGAAAACACTCTTTGCTTATACAATATAATTATTGACTCAAATGACCAGAGCGTTGTTACAGGTTACCTCGATTGCCCTCTCTAAAACCTCTTGGATCATATAATATTATCTTTATCCTATACAATATATTTCTCAAATGACCAGGGCGTTTCTACACTTGCCCTTGATTGCCTCTATCGAGAGCACTCTCAGATTATATGTTCACGTAATCCTATTACAAACAAGTTATATTCACATATACCACCTAGTCAATAATAATTCTTAACCTAATGTAAGCAGTACCTCAAAACCTCTACATGGACAAGATTCGCCGCATTAATCCTTTTACATAGATTCTTATGATTACAATATTATCCTGGACTTAACATCCGTAACACTTAACACGGAACTGACCGAATATTCCTTTAACTATGGTAATAGATAATGTTTCCTTTATAAACAAAGATTCCTTTGATAATACGGACTAGAGTCCTTCCTACCTATTTCTCAAACTAAAGCTAGTCTAATTGCAACTATTATTTATTCCCCTGAGCCTTATAGTTGCGTGTCTATCCTCAAGAATTATTCCCTTTTACTTTACTATTAATATTTATTGGTTGTCCTACCAGATCCTATACTAGTTATAGCTAGTCGGCATGGAGCCTTTTCTAACAAGAATAACTATTTTTCTATTAACACATCATCATTTTATTTATAAACAAAAGTCTGGTATTTTTTCTCTTTAGTTTGTCCTATAATGAAACATCAATTACTTATGGAACCGTTGGGTTAGTCAAGTATTTTCTCTCTTTCTTTAAGTCTGGTTCGGGCCCAATATGGGTCCTTTACAAATATATATTGTATACTGCTAGGTGTGTGCTGGAACAATTTCACCACCTCAGAGCTGGCCAATAGCTCTTCTGGAAATCTTCGCTCCCGTCTACTATCTGTCGTCCCTCTTGAATCGCTTGGCTGTAGGTATGCAAGCCAGCGATGTGACGACAGGCGGCCGGATACTGAAGGTGTATCCGCCTAGTAGGAGTGAGCGATGCTAGGCCCGAGGTGGTCTTTACTGGAACAATTGGGGAGGGCTGGGAGGCTGGAATATGTGGTTCCGAGTTCCCTTTGGTGCCCAAGTGAGAGATAGGAAGGGGGTTGCAAGAAGCTCGCCCAGTGGAGTCCGAGAGGTGAATGACCGCTTCAGAATGAATGAATGAATGAATATAGAAAAGGTGGGTGAGGGTGAAAGAAGGGAAGTTTTTATTGGTTAAGTAGGAGAGACAGTGATAATAGTGGGAGAAATAGGGTGTCGGGGCTTGACCCAACGTGCATGAGTTGAATAATTGAGCTGGGGTTGAGTTGATTTAGTTGGAGAAGTTACTTTAATGAGATTCAGGATGGCTTGCCAAGAAGGGGGCAAGGGATGGGGAGCAAGTTAATTTTGGGTGGTATAAAATCGAAAGTGCTTGCATGTTTTGGGGTTGTATTTTTGGGTGGTAGTAATTCGAAAATGGTATAAAAGGGGGAGGTAATTTTGAGTGGCATTGAGTCAAAAGGGGTACTGCTGGGGAAGTCTGTCAGTGGCAGAACTTGTAAGAAGGCTGTACTGTTCTTATTATAGAAGTTACGTTAAAAGGTTGTTGTCTTGTACTTTGTCTGTGAAGTTATACATTTTAATGGGAAGTGAAGCTAGGAATCTAGGTCAAGAGTGGTAGGGAGGTTGGACTGTGGACGAGCCGGCATGACCCACCTCCTCTACCAATCCTGATTTTAAGTGAATTTTGGAATGGGTGCCTCTCTGTTGTTGGGGTGAAGGAGGTTTGACAAGGGGCGGGGGGGATATAAAATTATGTTGAAAATTTGGATGAAGTTATCATGAAAGGTCTCAAGTGTTATAATTTGTTTTTCTGCTAATTGTTGCCAATAAGTATTTAGAGGGGGGATGTGGGCTAGATTGTGAAGATGTTGTGCCGTCTGGAACTCATACCACGGAGTCCCGAACATCCACCTCAGTGCTTTGTTTTGTATTCTTTGATATTTTAGTTGGTTGGTAGGGGCCGAAAGTGAAATACTGAGTGGGACGTAGCACAAAAGAGGTCTTATAAGTGCTTTGTATAAGTGAAGCTTGGTTTTTATTGAGGCATTTCTGAATCGATAGATGGTTTGTAGGGATTTAGATGCGATGGCAATGGAAGTTTGTGCTTGTTTGTGAAATCGGATGTTTTTGTCGAATGTGAGGCCGAGTACTTTGTTTGTGGGAGAGACATTTATTTGTGTGCGGTTAGGGACAGGTGCTCGGGAGTTCTGGAATAAGGGTCTTGGGCGGGGATGTCCTTTGGCAAAGTATGTGACGTGTGATTTTTGAGGATGAGCCTGAATCCGCCATTTTTGCTCCCATTGTGCTACTTTGACAAGTTCTCTTTGAGCTCTGTTTGTCAATGCGTCTATTGTGTCTGCTCTTATTATTTGCGTCACATCGTCTGCGTACATTACTGTGAGAGAGTCATTGTGAGTGGGGTTGGGAAAGTTATTTGTGTATAGGATGTAGAGGGTAGGAGTGAGCACTGAGCCCTGAGGTACGCCTGCGTTTAGTGCAAATGAATCTGAATAAAGATTAGAAAACTTAATTTTGGCTGTTCTATTATCCAAAAAGTTGCAGAGAAGTTTCTGAGTAATTAATGGGAAGTTGAAATTTTCGCAGATTTTGTACTTCAAGCCTTCGTGCCACACTGTGTCAAAAGCTCGTTTTATGTCCTTGGTAATTAAGGCTGTCTTGTTTTTTCGTCTGGACTGTTTGTTTATGTGAAGGTAGTTTGTGATAATGTTTAGTGCTTCTTGTGTCGATCTGTGTTGTCTAAAACCAAATTGCATGTTCGTGAGGAGTCCTTCGTCTTCGAGAAATAGTCTGATTCGGTGGTTTATGATACGTTCTAGAGTCTTCCCAAGAGTCTCAAGTAGACTAATGGGTCTGTAGTTTAGTGGATTAGTCTTGTCTTGGTTTTTCTTGGGAATGAGGATAATGGTCGCTGTCTTGAAGCAGACGGGAAAGTAGCCTGATGCCAGGATGGCGTTGTAGAGGCGAGTGAGTGCTGTTATGAAAGTGTTAGGTAGGTGCTTTACAAGGTGGTGATTAATACCCGTGGCACCAGGCGCCTTTCTCTGTGTTTTAGACAGGATGAATTTGACTTCGTCTGGCACAATGGGAGCAGTGAGTATGTTTTGAGGGTCAAGTGTGTTTAGGTTAATGTGTGTGTCATGGGAGATGTTGTCAGGGATGGTAGTGAGATGTTGTTCTATATTGCGGATGTGTTGTTCGGCAGGCCTTTCAATGGGGTGTGGGTGGTATACTTGTTGCCATGTCTGTTTAAATGTATCTGTGATAGCCCTAGGATCAGTAATTTTGTTGCCATTAACAGTGAGGGAGGATGTTCTGGGAGTGGTATTACCTTTTAAACGTTTTATATGTTGCCAGAATTCCCAGGGCTTAGTTTTTCTGTTTTATTCTGCTGAGTGTACTAGGTGAGTCCAGTGAGCGTCATGATCAGATTGCAGGCTGTTAAGGATGTGAGTTCTGAGGTTGGAGAGGTCGTAACGTACTCGGCCTGGTATGTGGTTGTACGAATGAATGAATGAATATAGAAAAGGTGGGTGAGGGTGAAAGAAGGGAAGTTTTTATTGGTTAAGTAGGAGAGACAGTGATAATAGTGGGAGAAATAGGGTGTCGGGGCTTGACCCAACTTGCGTGAGTTGAATAATTGAGCTGGGGTTGAGTTGATTTAGTTGGAGAAGTTACTTTAGTGATTCAGGATGGCTTGCCAAGAAGGGGGCAAGGGATGGGGAGCAAGTTAATTTTGGATGGTATAAGATCGAAAGTGCTTGCATGTTTTGGGGTTGTATTTTTGGGTGGTAGTATTCGAAAATGGTATAGGGGGAGGTACCCTCCCCCACCCCCTTAATATAGTCATGCCTCCAGCTCTCCGGCGCTGTGATTGGCTGAGCCGGCTGCTCGGCCACCTGTCGCTCTAGCCGCGCGTCTTGAATTCTCTCTCTCTTTGCCTCCACTCTTCTCTCTTCATAATACGTTCCTGGAAGCTGGTTGCGAATGTCTTTTAGTGGCTTACGGGAGTATAGGGCTGGCACTAATGTATTAGACCCATTACAACCAGAGGAAATGACCGGTGAAGAGAGCGAGAGCGAGTTTGAAGGTGTGGCGGTACACGTAGCCGTCAGCTCCGAAAACGGAGGCTTGCTTCTGATTGGTCGGCCAGGAAGGTGTGGCCTGTTTATGTGAGAGCCCGAAGTGTCACACTCAGCTGATTTAGGGGGAAGGTAAAAGGGGGCGCGTTGATTGGTGGATGGCATTTTTACTTTATCACTCCATACTAAATTAAGGCGAGCTCCTGATCGCCGTAATACCGTTCCTTTGAAATCCCGGCTATCACTCTGCCAAGCCACCAGTCCACTATGTTCACAAATGCATCTGTGTAACTGTAGTGCTGGATTTTGATTTCCAACTCCAGTTTTAGCCAATAGTACTTGCCCGGGTTGACTGAGGAGTTGCTTGAATGCTCGGGTAGTGTTCACTCCGTCCTTTTCCACCGACCAGGGCTATTAGGCGGCGGAGCCGGTAATGAGGGTCAGAGGGGAGATGCATGGTGCCTTTCAACTGGCAGGCATGCGCCTCGGGGATCCTATTTATACCCTCGCCCGGGTACCTGATTGGTGGACGGCTAAATCTACCACTGCGGGTAATTGTTTCTGCGGGGCCCATGGGCTTAGATGACTTGGCTGGACTTTTACCCGGGAAATTAGTCATTCGCTCTTCCTGTGACTCATTGAATTTAGTTGATGGAGAGCCAAGTGGGTTTTTATCTTCAAGAAATACGTGTTTCTCTTTTACCTCTGCTCGGTAACACTCTTCCTCACTACTTAAAGTCTTATTGAAATCTCTCGGGAGGTCTGAAACTTTGCTGTCGGGGACCGTAGACTTCTCATCATCGGTATGTTCACAGTAATCTCTTTCTCCACTTGTCGTAGTCTCTTCGTCTCCCCCATTCCCCTCTTGCCCGAACTCAGGGAGACTCTTGTTTGGCTTGCGACTAAAAGACCACCAGAATGGAGAGTCCTCGGTATAATTCCTTCTCAGATTAGGACATTCAGCATTAGGTCGATCCGAGGAAGTACTAGGGTCACCAGGCCCGAATTCTATCTCCTCTTCACTTTCTTCCTCACTACTCCACTCGCTCAGGTCTGGCGGTAAAATACCTTCATACCGTTTGGTATGACGGATATGGGTAGCCGACACAATACCTCCATGATACAAGTACAACACCTGATATGGCCCATTTTCTCCACATCCTTGAAGGGACCCTCGTATATCTCTTCCAGCTTACCAGCTCGGGTGGGATCATGTCTATTCACCAGAATATATTCCCCCCGGTAATATGGATTATTTAGAGTAAGTTTCTTCGGCTATTGCTGTGTAATACGGTCATGGACATGCTGCCGTCACTCCCCTTGTACCCTCAAATATTGTTCTGGTTGGGAATATTTGGTGGAATGAATGGGGTAGGGTAGTAATCGTTCTTGAGGCAGTTTCGGCGGGATTCAAAAAATAATCTCATAGGGAGAATACCTAGTAGTTCTACAAACAGTGGTATTTATCCCCCAGATAATCTCTGGCAGAAGTTCCGGCCAACCTCGGACTACTTCTTCCCCTTGTGAGCTCAGACTAGCCCGTACACAACTCGCTAACACCCTATGGTTTCTTTCACATACAGCATTCCCCTGGGGATAATATGGGGAGGTGTGTTGAATCTGGTAGCCCAAGGTATCTCCCAAGTGTTGCCAGATTTCGTTATTAAATTATTTTCCCCTATCACTCAGAATGCATCCAGGGGTGCCATATACAAAAATGACTTTCTCCAAGATGACCCTAGCCACAGTTTCAGCTTTCTTGTCCAGAATAGCACAAGCAACCGTATATTTGGAAAAGATGTTGACACAGGTTAAAATGTACCTTGTGTTCGTCTGTCTTGGTAGAGGTCCCATAATGTCCAGTTGTCCACATATAACTTTTCCCACAGTTTACCGGCCGTAATGTGTCCGGGCGACTGTTTAGGTCCCCGTCCATCCTTGCCCCTCTGACATCCCAAACAATTTTGGATAACTTCTTTAACAATTTTGTCGGCTCTCGAGGTCCAGTACCTTTCGTTAAACTGTTTCAAAACTAGACTGACCCAAATGAGCCCCCCTTCCCTTTTGTCTGTGGAGGATTTGGATCATGTGTTTAGCCTCCAGAAAATCTAATACTACCCGGTCCTTAGAATCCCTCCAGGCTCCTTCAGAAAATGTTACTTTATCGCCATACATAGGATCATTTTGTTCCTTGTTAGGTTGAGTGTGTTGGACGGGTGCTACCGGTAGTCGAGATAGGCCATCGGCATTGGTGTGTAATTTACCTGGTCTATGTCTAACTTCAAAGGAATATTCCTCCAGGATCCCCTTCCACCTAACAAACAATCCGTCTTCCGTTTTCATCTTCCTGAGCCATTGCAAATATGGTGGTCCGTGATAACTTCGAAATGAACCCCGGCTAAATATGGACGGAAATATTGTACAGCCCACACTAGAGCTAGGCATTCCTTCTTAGAATCGCTGTAATTCTTTCGCCCTTATTAAGCGTCCGGCTAGCGCACGCTACTATGCCTTCTTTTCCATCCACTTTCTGGGCCAATACGGCCTCGAGCCCTTCATCGGAAGCATCGGTGTATAGTTGGAACGGCTTGGTAAAATCCGGATGACAAACTATGGGGTTAGAAGTTCATTTTTGTTTTGTTTCAGTTGATCAAAAGCTATCGGACAATTCTGATCCCAATCAAACCTCCTCCCTTTTTCCAGTCTCTTAGTCATGGGGCGAGCAATTTTTGAGAAGTTGGGTATGAACCTCCGATAATAGGATGCCATTCCCAGAAATGCTCGGATCTCTTTGACAGAGGAAGGGGGTGAAGTTTCTGTAATAGATTTCACTTTATGGGGGTCCGGTTGGATACCTTTACTTGAAACTGCATGCCCTAGGTATGCCACCTCGCGGGCCCCTAATTGGCATTTGGAAGGCTTCAATTTAAGTCCCGCCCCCTTGATCCCCTATAATACTTCTTGTAGTCGATTGATATGTTCCTCCCAACTAGTTGAACAAATTATAATATCATCCAGGTAAGCTAAACAGGTTCTCCATGTTAATCCCCACAGTACTTCATCCATGACTCTAGTGAAACTGGCTGGTCCATTACAACCTCCGAAGGGCAAGACTGTGAACTGGTAGAGTTTGCCTTCATTCGTGGCAAATGCGGTTTTCTCCTGGTCTTCTGACCTAACCGGTACTTGCCAGTTTCCACTTTGTAGGTCTAGGGTAGAAAACAAGGTGGAAGACACTGGAAGCCTCATCACATACATCACAGGTTTGCCAAGCAGACTTCTTCCCTTTGCCACGGAATGCTGAAACGACATCGCAGCCAGTGAAGGCATGGAAGAAGAGCATCCCTTTGCTATTTTCTGCAAGAGTGCAACACAAGTCATGTACAGGAACCCACCTCAGGTTCTGTCCTTGGCCAAAGGCAACCCACAACTGCTGAAGACCTAGCTCCTGAAGTGCCTGCAGAACACTGACTGCGATGACGACAACATCTGTGTCGCTGGCTTTGACCATGATGACTTTGCTGCCTGCTTCTGTTGCATGCCTGGCATGCACAAACATCCGCATGTCAGCTTCTTCATGACTGCACGGTGCTACCCCAGCCAGATTGATAGTGCGGTTGCTGACAGCATCTTCTTCCTTGGTCACAATGACCACATTTGGTGTGGCCACACAACCTTATCAGCCAGAAAGTTGAACAGCTCGGCTTTGTTGTCATTTTCTCTCAGGAAGTTTCGCCAGTTTGAGGGAATTTTGCCCTTCCCTGTCACCCTGCGTCTCACCCCGCGTCCTCGCTTTGATCTAATTTCAGCTTTCAGACTAGATGGCCGGTAGACATCAAACACAATGTCTGTTCTCTTGTACTTGGTAGAGTATGCTTGTATTCTAGGAAGGACATCGAGCATTGCGTACTCTTCGAACGTCTTTGAACTCTGTGGGGGCAGACTGTTCACCAACGCTGCACCATCAATGATGATGGTGTCGGCGTCTGGCTCTGCCTCAGGGGTTGTAACTTGGCTCTGAAGAATGGTAGTGAGGTGGGACTTCTGACAGGTGTGGAGCTTTCCACCATCACTGAGGGCAGCAGGATGTGACTGGTTCTCATGACGGAAGAACTCCTTCATGTCACACTCTCTGCTCTGGCATGATATTAACAGCTTGGAGAACAGTTGACAGTCTTCCTTCAGCACTTTTTGCTATGAAGAGTCAACAGAGGCTGGTACCTGTCGGAAAAAGTCTACCCTGTTCTTCTTGATTGGTTCATAGAAGGTGGATTCTTCTTCCCCTTCCAGTCCCTTCATAAACTCTTGGAAACGGACCTTGCCTTTCTCAAGGTGTGTGCCAATCAGCTCGACGGCAGTGTCGTGAGCAATATCCTTTGTATCAAGCGAAAGCAGGTCCCAACTCTCCTCCTGGAAAGGATTGCACATATCTGTCATGGCTTGTGAGCGCTTTTCTACTTTCTCAAGGAACACTCTTTGTGCTCCTTCTGTCTCCTCATGGTGGCTGGTGTGTTCAGTACCCTCTTTGGTCCCAGATGCTGCCTCATACTGTGCAACCAAGTGGCTGACTTGAGGACCAGCTATCATCCATCTTCTTAGTGCTGATGGGTCTTCAGTCACGCCGATCACACCCCCGTCTGCCATGATGACAGCGTTGGCCTGCTTGTGAGCTTGGTCAATAGCCATTGCTGAGAACTGTCGGCTCGATTTGTGTACAACAAAGTTTCCACTCTGGAACTCCTGAGCCAGCTGAGGATGCTTCTGTTCCAGGGTCACCATGTCTCTGTAGTGGATCGGAAGCCACCGTGCATAGTTTACATTGTTGTTGGCAAAGAAGTACGGTATCAGCTCAGCCAGTGACTGACAGTACAGGAAGAAGTTGGCTTCCCCTGAATGATCGGATCAATAAGAGGATCACCAGTTCCATTGACAGCACCATATACCAGAAATGAAACTGGGGACTTTGCAGTTTGCGATGCTCACACCAAGCTTCGAAGCTAGGCACCTCTTTGGGTTTTTCATCTGTCTCTTTCGAGTTGTCCGTGTGGGCTGCCTTCAGAAGCTTGTACAGACTGCATGCTGTTATCTGGTGCATCTGTCGTGTCCTAGTGATGCTCGAAGCTGTCAGAAATGAATCTGCTGTCCCAGGAGATGCTATCCCTGCCTCCAAGAGGGCTCCTGTCCAAATACTGTCCTGGAGTAGAGTTCCAATGAACTTCAGTGCCGCCATCTCAATATGCAAGCCTCCGAACATTATGAAGAACTTGTCCTCACCGTAGATTTCATGCCAGTGCCACTGGACCTGCTTGGCTACTGCATATATTGGCTGGTCAGCAGCAATGACTGGCACCTGACCGGGGTTCAGAAATGCCACTATCTCCTTGATCTTGTCCATCACATGCTTGACTATAGCAACCGAGTGGGCCTGATCTCGCAGCAGAGGCAAAAGTGATGTAATGCTGACCTCAAATGGCTTTCCTCTCTTCTGTGAAGCATGGTGGGCTGACCAAGTCACATCCACTGGCCCATCTGTCACAGTGACCTTCTCCAGCCACTCATACTCCATTGCCAGTTGTGGCCTCAGCAGACTGGTGTCTGGGTGTGTCACACCACTCTGGGGAGGAGAGGGTTTCTTCTTGGTGAAGAAGGCGGGCCGGACATTGGTGAAGGAGTCTGGAAGTTCTGGAACTGTCTTCACTTTCTCCTCTCCGAACTTCAGCTGTCCACGCTCTTCACCTTTGTCTTCTTTGGTTGGGTGCTGGAAAACAGCGACGCTGGTTCCATGGAAAGAAGTGGTCGCTGTCGTTGCAGTGGGATTGTGGTCTATGTTGTCCATGGCTGATGTGGTGAACAGCCCTTTTCGCAGAACTGGTGGACAGACCACCCCATCCTCCACGTACTTGCTAACTGTTGCATCTCCCAGCTGTGCAGATATCTGTAGCACCCTGTCGTATGAAATGCTGATGCCATGCTCGTTAAGCATTTCCACCAACTTTCTCTTTCTGGTCTTTGTGTAGACGGACATCCCCATGTAAACAGGGAATGGGGTCTCTCTGTCTTTGGAGTGTTTGTGAGTTGCTGCTCCTTCTTTGTACCTTGCGTAGCAGTTGTACTGAAGCAGCTGAGCAATTGCTAGATCTGTCTTTGATGCGCCAAACCTCAGTTGAGATTTGATGTCCGCTCCGTGTTCAAGCATGGCCACAAACTGAAGAAGAGTGAGTGGAATGGCCTGCTCGATGCACCCCTCATGGAAGGTTCCATCAAATGTGGGCTTGTGGTCTAGCATATGTCTTCGCAAGATGTTAGCTGCTTTGCCAAGGATATAGCTTCACTATAATAGTCAGAGGCTTCTGACAAGACAAAGCCAACATCTTTCTGGAAAGCCAGAAGAACATCCCTTCCCTGCTTGTGCACTTCCAACTCAGGTATTTCTGACAGCAGTTTTTCCTTCAGTCTTGTGGAGTTGACAGCAGGTGCATCAACACCCAGCTGTTCCAGGCGCTGGGCATACAGATGAACTATGTCTGCAAGTCGGAAGACTGCAGGACCCTCGCCAGATCTGGTGGTCTCCACTAGATATGTGACTAGCTCTGAGAATGCCTGTGGGTGGGCATCCTCTTCGGGTGCACGTTCCTGTTCCAGTTTCTTGGTGGCTCTGAGGTACGTCCTCTCTCTATTGTACAGGTCTGTCAAACATCCCAAATGGTATTTGAGCTCCTGTGCAATAGCATCTCCACCGCTGAGTCTTGCAAGAAGTTTTCCGTCATTTAAAGTTTGGGCACATTCATTAAGTCTGTTATTGAGGTTCATCGTCATAACTTGTCTGAGTTCAGAGGATGGGGCTTCTTTGTCACATATGAAACACGTTTGGCCTACAAGGCTGGTTCTACGCAGCTTGGTCTGGCATTCTACTGGCTGGGCACTCTCTGCTCTTCTTTTTCTGGCTCTCTCCAGATTCGTGTTGTTGAACATAAAGCGACAACTTTGGTGATACTGCGCCTCAGAGTTTCTTCAATGCCACCACCATCATCAAGTCTGGCTGGATCCAGAACAATAGGCATCTCATTAATTGCGTGAAAGAGGGGAATAGTAGTCGCAATCATAGTGCAGCCATCATGTTCTTGTGGTTGTTGTGCACGTGGTGACTTGAGCTCTTCACTCTTCTTCTGGCAAAGACAACACTTGCTCCAGTCAGTCCAGAATTTAGACGGTCCTGGATCTGTATTTGCCATCTTGGTGAATACAGTATGATAATTATCTGTAACACAGATATAATAGATAACAGATAATCACAGTATGATATAACACAGTATGTTATATGATAACAGATATAACAGATAATCACAGTATGATAATTATCTGTATTCAGTGAATCAAGGCCGAGGGGTTATCCTTTTACCATCCTTTTACCACATGATCACAATCATGCACAATAAGGTATGGGATACAACTAGGTTCGGGAATAAAAATATATGACCTACACCTAGCCTGATCGTTTATCCAGTATCATTTAAGTCCCGTGCGATCTGTACACCATCCAGGTAACTACATGCAAATCAATGTAAAGCCCCGTTACCCTTGGCTCGGCTCTCCCGCGCTGGCACACCCTGTCAATTCAGGCGCGGCTATCTAACTAAACATCTATGTTAAACTACATGTAATCTACAGTAGCTAACTGATGCGGGGCTTATTAGACAGCATTTGGGACACTTAACTAATTATTTAGCTACACTAAACTAATTATTCAGCTGATACTGAACCCCATGCTGAGTTTCACAGCAGCGGTGCCACCAGTGTGCCCTGGCTGTGCGTTGACATCCGCTCTGTTGAGCTACTACTCTACACCTTCCGCTGCAAGTCTCTGAACGTCCCCCCCCCCCCCCACCGCATCGTGTCATGTCCAGTTTGGAAGCCTTGTACAGGAAGATGCTACACATACTAAACCTCTAACACTACTACGATATACACTACCATGCATTTTAGCCGAGTCAGACGTAACATGAACCTCTAATTTAGCAGAATATTAGGATTCCGGGACTGATATTATGGTACAAGGAAGCTAGTGAGTAAGTCCATGGTTCCAAATTCGGATTCTACATAGTGAAAAATGTATGATTTGACACCAAGATCAGGACAAGTCTTTGCGATTTTATTGCGAAATGCAATATTTCTGTATATTCAATGGCGGCAATCTTTAAAAATGGCCGCCATCTTGAATTTTTAGGTGGCTAACGGGTTTTATCAAAAGAGCAATCCCCAAGGAGTATGTGTGCCAAATTTGGTGCTTGTTTCCGGAAATGAACGATTCTCCTGAAATTTGCAGTTATCTGCTCCACTATAGTGGCTTACGGGAGTATAGGGCTGGCACTGATGTATATTAGACCCAATGCAACCAGAGGAAATGGCCGGTGAAAAGAGAGCGAGAGAGAGTTTGAAGGTGTGGCGGTACACGTAGCCGTCAGCTCCGAAAACGAAGGCTTCTGATTGGTTGGCCGGGAAGGCGTGGCATGTTTATGTCGAGAGCCCGAAGTGTCAAACTCGGCTGATTTAGAGGGAAGGTTAAAGGGGGCCCGTTGATTGGTGGATGGCCTATTTACTTTATTAATAATAATAATAATAATAATAATGATACCATTACAAATTATAGGCCTAATAGTAATATTAGCCTACGCTGTCTCAGCTGGTGTGACTCAGACTGTTGTAGCAGCATCATTTAAGTGTATTATGGCTCTAAATTTAAGGGAGCCCACCTTGTTAGTTTTCTCTCCCTCTCTCATTGGCTTTTATCCATTCAGCCGCATTCAGCCTACTGTTTTAAGACGTTTTCCCCCATCCAGGTGTCAATATTTTCCTGGCGAGCGGTAGCTTGATTTTACATCAAGCTAAATTTGTAAATTTTTCGATAGAAAAATGTCTTCGGCAAGCCGGATTTCTCCATACAATGCTGGCTTGCTATCGCTCGCTAGGAAGATATCGACACCTGACTGGGGATAAACGTCTTAAAACAGTTGGCTGAATGTGGCCGAATGGATACAAGACAGAGAAACAGAGAATAGGAGAGAAAGAGAAAAAAGCAGGTGACCCCCCTTAAGTCTGTTACTATAGTCTGGTTGGGCGGAAATGGTAACCCCTAACCTCTCATAACTCTAGACGGACTAGAGTAATCCAGCTAATATTTTTACCAAATAGGAAGACTTGGCTGGGGAATATGTGTATACATTGACAGCTCATTTTCTCCAGCCATTTTTTGAGTTACAAAGGTTAGAGGTTACGATTTCTGCCTAACCTAGAATGAACGGACTATAATACAACATTAACTTACCTCTTCCTTGTAGCATCGACCCAGGTGGTTGTGTCAGCATCACCACTGCCAACAGGAACACCGTAGGCTTCATGGTTCTTCACTCTGGTAATACATATATGCTTTCATTAATTTCATTGGAAGTGTTTGGTGTTGTGGTGAAATTAATAAAATATAGATTATTAGTAATTTCAGGGATATTTCGTAGCGAGGCCGGTCTATATGATCTGTGCCAAATGAATATTATGTCCTCTCACTTAAACAGTAGGCAACCATAGCGCGGTTGGGAATATGAACATTATTAGATTAATATCCAGTATTTGAGAATGGATAAAAGTCGTAGTCGTGTGCGTCTTAGTGGTGTAATGGTTAGAGTGTTTACAAATATGTGTGTGATAACCCAGGTTCGAGTCCCGGTGGATCACATACAGTATATGCTTTTATTAATTTCATTGGAAGTGTTTGGTGTTGTGGTGAAATTAATAAAATATAAATACAGAGCAACCAATGTTTTGATTTACAATAATTACAGTTAGGTGACTGGGTTTCTACTTGACTAACATTAGGCAATTGTATTCAGTTTAGGAAGGACCTCCAGGAAGGAAAGGCTTACATACTATCCAGACGAACTCTTTGACTCCCACTAGTCATTCTGGAGCTAAATAACAACATGTTCTTATGAATATTAGAGTTATCGTAATTAATTAAGCAGTTACTTATTATATGTTTAGGAAGATTAGACTGATCGTATTGTGGTGTGGTGAGGGGGGTGTACATATTATATATTTGAGAGGATTAGAGTTATCATAATGAAGGAGTTGCTTAATATATTTCTGGGAAGATTAGAGTGATCGTATTGAAGTGGTTACATATATTTTGTTTAGATTTGTTTTGTTTTTCTATATTCCAACCACTCCTTTTCGGGCATATGCTGAGAGGCTGTACATTTAACCGTACATTCAACGGTGAAGCCTGTGAGGTCTCGTTTCAATCTACTGTAGGGAATGATACATGTGAAGCACTTTGAGATGCAACCAGCCCCCGCTATCTTGCCTTCGCAAAATGCACGGGGCCCGGTTGCCTACCCATGGCTCGAAGCAGCCCCATCTCTGAAGCTGCCTCGCTCCAATGCTTCAGTGTCTCTCGCCCCCCCCCCCTAGACTTGAACCCTCACTCTCAGAACGCCACCTATTTTAATCAGGGAAATGTATTTAATTTTTTTGTTGGGGGGGGGGGGGGGGGGGCGTTTCGGTGGGCTTTGTGGTAATGCAATGATACCAGGTACAGCACAAATTTCATCCCATTTATATCTTCCCATTGATACATCGGGATTCCAACCATGGACCATAGGCTTAACCACCATAATGAACTGTGTTGGAGAAAAATATGAAAATAAACACCATGTGAGGAGGAGCACTTTATTGACAACGTTTCACATATAGCTTCATCAGGCCAATGCTATAGACCATAAGATTGTTCCGGTCAATAATTTATTTTCGGACGGAGAAGAGGGAGGGGGAGGAGGAAAGAGGGCGGGAAAATTCATGCAGAGGTCAGTGATTGGTGGAGTCAAGATTAAGGGGTGGAGCTCTTTGTCTACTCTGTGTGTGTGTGTGTGTGTTTTAAGACGTTTATCCCCATCCAGGTGTCGATTTTCTTTCTGGCGAGCGATAGCGAGCCAGCATTGTTTGGAGAAATCCGTCTTCGCCGGAGACATGTTTCTATCGAATAATGTACAATTTAGCCTGCTGTAAAACACAAATATATAGATGCTGGCTCGCTACCGCTTGCCAGGAAAATATTGACACCTGGGGGTAAACGTCTTAACACCTTACGAGCGGCCTATGCGGTTTATTTATGTGTACCGCACAGCGGGGTGTTTTTAGCCAAAATAGGGCTGTTTACGTGATCATTTTCATGCCTAAATAAGACCCAGAACGTAAAACAAGTACCTATCCCTGAAAGGGCATAAACAGAGCTTTCGAATGACACCATAACGATCCTTGTATGATGGATAGTTTTCTTGCAATAACCGTGCAACGCGAGTGCAAAAAGCAGGTAATTCGGTACTTTCAGTACATAATTGAGTATGTAGCGAGTGAGAGAGGGAGGAGGGAGCTGAGATTTGTGTCAGTAGGTTCGCCGCGGTGGTCTGGAGCAGTCATACGCTCGCTAGTCTCCTGCCACCACTTGTCTCTCTCTCTCAGCCACATTACGTGCTGAAATTGCCACTCGAGTTATGTCGAGCGCCGCCACATAGTCCAGCTTTATTTAACTCGACTTATGTTGCTCGCCGCTAAATAAGGGTTAAAATAGTAGGCTGAATGGGACCGAATGGATACAAGCCAAAGAGAGAGAGAGAGAAAGATAAAAACAAGCGAGGTGGGCTCCCTTAAGATAGGATAGTGCGGGCTGTACAACTGTGTGTTGGTGTGTATGTGATGGAGGGCTGTTCTTTTAACCCGCAGAGACCCAGCGTCGCACGTGTTGCGTCGGCAGTCTTTGATCACCAACTCCCAGCGACGCATCACGTGCGTCCGACATATAAAAAACACTTACGTGGCTCGTAAGGTAGGAAATGGCGGGAGAATAGGAGGGGGCGGTACCGTAGTGTGTGGGGGAGCCGGGCCAGTAGGTGTGAGCGGGCCGAGACTGCCGCGCGGCTGGTGGTGGTGGGCTTAGTGGGGATAGTTTACACCCCTAGTTTACCGCCACTTTGAACCTTCATTACTCCGGTCGTATGGGAGCTAGAGGCTTGAGATTTATGTGAGATACTCCTTAGGATGTATGCCGTACAATGCCATACTCAGTTTTTACCCTAGTGCTCCCGGGCGGGTGGTCATGCGGGGGAGACGAACTATTGAACCCCCCCCCCCCCGCCCCCCAAATGACCGAAATGAGTTTTTTTTTATTTGTGTGTTCATTTCTCACCATTCTCTTCCATTTTGGCTCAACAAATTTTTTTGAAGCTCCCCCCCCCCAACCCCCCACCGGCCCCCCCCCCAAAAAAAAATGTCAGAGGTGATTTTTTTTTGTTTTTTTTTCATTTCTCATCCTTGTCTTCCATTTTAGCAAACAAAAAAAATAAGTGAAAATGGCTTGGGACTGGGGTGAACAAAATATTATAACTAGCCGGGGCTCAACGGGTTAAGGGAGCCCACCTCGCTTATTTTCTCTTTCTCTCCCTCTCTCTTTGGCTTGTATCCATTCGGCACCATTCAGCCTACTGTTTTAAGAAGCTTACCCCCATCCAAGTGTCAATATTTTTCTAGCGAGCTGTAGCGAGCCCGCATATATATATATATATATATATATATATATATTTGTTTTGACAGCAAGCTAAATTTGTACATTTTTCGATAGAAAAAAGTCTCCGGCGAAGCCGGATTTCTCTATTTCATGCTGGAAGAAATCGACACTTGGATGGGGATAAACGTCTTAAAACAGTTGGTTGAATGGGGCCGAATGGATACAAGACAGGGACAGAGAGAAAAGGAAGGAAAGATAAAAACAAAAAACGGCGACCCCTCTTAATATGTCATGTATTATAATATAGTAAATAATACATTTTGAAATTCCACGTTTATATCCCTAATCGGTCCCAGCCCTTCAGAGGCCCTAAGCTGAATCTACAGTATGTGGGGATTCCTCGACCCATCATAGACCTACACGCAAATACTGTACAGTCGGCCAAATAAGTGATGGCTTGGCACCAATTATATTTTGATCAATAATTCGTATCAGCAATATTTACACATGATTTCTTCTTTTTGAGGGAGATATACCAACATGTTCCTACACTCACCCACCCTATTCAACATCTGACAGACAATAATACAGCACAGAGCAAGCCAAACGTAATGACAGCTGTTACGACCTGGCACTCGGGTACACAAGGGCTCTCAATCAGGACTCGAATACGGCTCGCTGCCACAACGGAAACACACGATCCCAACCCCTGAGTACTGCCAGCCGAACAAAAAACACCAATACCCTCCAGAGTTCAATCTGCTATAACGGGGTATACAAGAACTCGGTACTAGTGTTCAACAACAGACTAATAAAGAGACAGGAATTATCTAGTCTGGTCAACAATCAAACAAAGAAGTAAGAAACAACAACACCAAAGAATAGTGTTGGCCGAAGCCGAAGTAATCCATCCTTGACTAAGAACTTAACCCTTAAAAAGCGGCTCACCACTTAAGTCGAGTTAAATAAAGCTGGACTATGTGGCGGCGCTCGACATAGGTCGAGTGGCAATTTCAGCACGTAATGTGGCTGAGAGAGAGAGACAAGTGGTGGCAGGAGACTAGCGAGCGTATGACTGCTCCAGACCACCGCGGCGAACCTACTGACACAAATCTCAGCTCCCTCCTGCCTCTCTCACTCGCTACATACTCAATTATGTACCGAAAGTACCGAATTACCTGCTTTTTGCACTCGCGTTGCACGGTTATTGCAAGAAAACTATCCATCATACAAGGATCGTTATGGTGTCATACGAAAGCTCTGTTTATGCCCTTTCAGGGATAGATACTTGTTTTACGTTCTGGGTCTTATTTAGGCATGAAAATGATCACGTAAACAGCCCTATTTTGGCTAAAAACACCCCGCTGGGCGGTACACATAAATAAACCGCATAGGCCGCTCGTAAGGTGTTAAGAAGTCCACCACCCTCTACTTCGGATCGGCACTATTACGTTACGTTAATTAATAGTCCTTAACCCGTGGAGCCCCGGCTAGTTTTGTAATGTTTGCGCACCAGAACCCGGCCGGTTTTCAAAAAATGGTTTTATTCCAGAAACAATAGCGAATGGGTTAGGAATGAAGGAAAAACCACGAAAAACCGCTCAAAAAGCTTAAAAAATGGTCCTACAGAGCCCCCGAAAACGGATTTTACAAGAGTAAGAAATTGAAGGCAATTATCCCCCAAAAACAGGTTATTGCGCGCTCGCGCGCACGCACGTGGACTTTGAGAGTTTTCAACCATCGGCACGGTTGTGTGGGATACGTACACAGTTCCCATACAAATCTAAGCCCTCTTGAGTGGCTACACCCGAGGTTACGGTCGGCGCAATTAGGGTGACGCGTCAGGCGCGTCTCTGGGGCTGTGCGTTACATACATCGCCGACGCGTCAGACGCGTCGCTGGGGCTGTACGGGTTAAGCATCAAGCAAGGAATCTTCTGAAAAAAGTTAGATGCTTCTCGGATGCTCGTAAGAAGTACGTATCGGATTTTGAACAGTAATTCAATAAGCAAAAACACTGGCAATTAAATACTATTAAAGGTTTAAATTGGCATAAGAATAATTAAAAGAATATGCAATAGTAAATGGCAAACATTAAAAAGAAGTACTCCGCAAATGCAACGGCAATAGCCTACTCGGATTGTGCTCGTGGGCCACTAATCACTAAAGTAGCCAAGCTTGCAGCACATGAAATCAATAGTGCATAAACAATATCATACATAAGGAAAGCTTCAATACTATTCTGTATCTACTAATCGAGTAAAGTCTAGCTGGGGTACTGTGGGCAAAAGGTAGCAGTGACTGAGCAAAAACGGCTCGTAGCCTAGCGAAGTCCTCACAACTGTTTAAAGTATTACGTTAAAACTAACAAGTGCACTTTGAGAAATCCAGATCCCTTGTATCTGGTTTTCTCCCGGCTCCTTGACAAAGTAAAAACAAACTGTTAATAAAATACAGGGTGGTTAGGCTCTTGCCCTCACGCACTGTAAATTATTAACTCAACACAGTCAGCCGCGAAGACAACCTAGGCTTCACTGAACCGAAACGAGTATGCAGGTTTATCGCTTAACCACTGCATCAAACAACAACTCGTAACACAGAAAAGCCTTACCCCAAAATAGCATTACCTAGACTAGCAGAAAACAGGAATAATAATAATAACACACAGGGAAATGCATATACAAGTGCAACAAACATAAATCAATCCTATTCTAAGTTAACCCTTCCAAAATAGGCTATCTAATAGGCAAGTATCTAGTGAGAACTCAAGCGATAATACGTTGGCTGACTAGCTCTGCACCAACGGGACCATGGAAGTTAAACAGGCAGGGAAAAGAGGAGATAAGAATGTATGGTAGTAGAGAAAGTTCACATCAGTCAGAAGAATATATATAGTTAGCAAGGGAAATGAGAAGTCGCTCTGCCTAATGAGTTCTGATGAAAAAATTGCTGGACTTTCCTTTTTATACCCGGCCCTCTAGTGAGCCCAACGTGAACTACTAAGGACCGCCCACTGACAACCATTACGTAATTTCTCTCTCTCCTCTGGGATAGACAAAGGCTCCCCTAGCACTGAGGGGAGGGGGGAGGGGGGAGTGCTAGTGAGTTAGGCCCACCTCCCGCCTGGCGCACCCACTGACCCCCAACTGTGGCCGTTTCTCCTCCCATCATTACAAATAAGTTTTACACACAATACTTATAACTAATGATATAAAATAGAACTCGTTGACTCAGATGAAAACAAAATACATATTCATAATACTTATAGTACAACATCTCACATGAACTAAGTTAGGAAACTCTACATAGACTACAGCCAAAGTTCCTGCCCTGACGATCCTAGCGAGAGTGGGGCATGACTAGGCGTTCTGTACAGCATGCTCACACTGGACATGCGTCACACAGCTGAGACATCACTTATTAGCGCAACTATACATACACAATGTTCGACCCAATACTCACTAGTAGGAGAGAAGTATTACATAATTATGCCGGCCCTTACCCAAAACATTTTTAATTTCATAATTATATAATACCTTCACAATTTCAATACATTATACTGTACAGGTGTTGTAATCTATGTTACATAACAGGTAAGCAAACTACACACGAAAGTACACAAAGAAAACACACACATACGAACACACATTAATATATCTATCTCTTTCTCTCTCTCTGTATATATATATTTATATATATGACAAACTGAGATGGAAAACTTCAACTATGAAATACAATGGGAAATTAAATATGTAATTTGTGCGAAGTATCTAGGAGCGGTGATAGACTCGGAGCTCAACGTGGCAGCCTAAATATACAGCGGTAATAAAGAATGGTAGATATAATAACCCTTTCAGTATTCGAAAACGCTTTTCTTCCTCTTACTCTGGCTAACATTTGAGGATTTGATGCAGCTTAGGAAGGATCTCCGAAAAAGTAAACAGGTAAACACTCTCGAATTAACTCGGAGTTAAGTGTATAACATCATCGAATGATAGCCATAATATATTTAACCCTTAACTGTCGGCGCGCAACTTATGTCGTGTGAAATAAATTTGGACTAAGTGGCGGTTCACAACTTATGTCGTGCGCCCTTTTCAGCACGTAATGTTGCTGAGAGAGAGAGCTGAGCGGTGTGAGGAGCCTAGCAACTGTATGACCGCTCACCACCACTGCGGTGGACCAACTGAAGTGAATCCCACCCTTCCCTCCCCTCTCACACTCGCTACACAGGGAATTATGTAGGGAAATTACCTAATTACAGGGTTTTTGCACTTGTGTTGCATGATCGTTGCAAGAGAACCAATGGTCGTACAAGGATGGTTCGGGTGTCATTGGAAAGCTCTGTTTACGCCCTTTCAGATATTGTTTTACTTGTTTTACGCTCTGGGTCTTATTTAGGCATGAAAATGATCACGTAAACAACCCTATTTAGGGTATACAAAAAAACGCTGGGCGGTATGGTCAAATAGACCACCTAGGCAGCTCGTAAGGGGTTAAAGGACTAAGAACTGTTGTAACATTAAACACATTACACAGCTCCACTGTAGGGAATTTAGATAGATAGGTTAAATTAATAAATCACTGGTACATGAATTTATCCCAACAATAAGTTAAATAATATTACCAATATGAAAATTCAATGGGTGGGTTCCGGTCCTCTTAGTAGCGGCTAATTAATATGAATGACATGTAGGAATGTTCACATAATACAATATCAATACATAATGAACTTAGCTAGGAGGACTGGTGATGTAGGACTGTGGAGTTAGATTAATAGTGGTAGCACATGGTGAATTCTATGTTGAGTCAGAGCCGGAGGGAGGAGTTGATTGTATGGCTGTTTCTGAGAGACTAAAAGCCAGCGTTCTGTGGTCTGTCGCTTCGCGAGGGTACCAATGACTGCCGGCTCATAATAATTCTAACCTATGATTTGGTTTCATGATACATCTAGAGCTGATGTATATATTTAATAGTGGCTCCTTCATCATTGACGATATCGCCTATTAGTATAATAGTCTCCATTCAACATACCCCGGCAGCATTTTGATTATACCAAGCGGAAGGATCATGGAGTACTCATCATAAATGCACGCTTAGTTCCCTTATTGGATCGTCATTATGATCGGGTACCCTACAGAAAAAACTCTGTAAAAAATAAAAAAAGATAAAGTTTAACTTAACCCTCCCCGACATATGAAGCGATTTTGAGCCTATTAGGGATACTTTAAAGTCTTTGTTACCATCAGGGGTATTTAGAAACCTTTAGTTTTATTACTTCAACCTCTGCAGTTGTCTTTGAGTTAGCTGTGGGCAGAAAACTAATTTTGGAGAGGTAATTATCAGAGTGAGAGAACTCTAATTTTTATTGCTAATCTGGCAACCTCAGTGTCATATGTGCGTGAAAGGGTTAATATGTTATCATATGACTTTCCATATGTGGATTTCTTGCGTTGGTATTTTCAGGATTTCGAGTTTTTTAAGCCTAAATTAAAGGTCGGTCTCCTTAATGTGGCCACCGGCGGAGCAGGCACCGGAGGCACAGCAGAATAGTTCTGAGTTAAGTAGGGAGCCAGAGGAAGTGCCTTTAGCCCCGGCTCAACAGACTATTACAGGTGAGGAGTCTGAGGCAAGCTCCCAATCTTCGAGGGGCTCTCACAGTAAGTGTGTTACTTCGGATGAAATAAGTGATCTATTACATAAAGATACGCAACAGTAAAACCTCCCTGTCTCCTCTGATCCTCCTGCTTGTCAACCGTTAGTTGCCCCTAGTCACTCAATGATAAGACCTCTAGAGCTTCCATGTTTTCTTCCTTCTCTTACCATGACCTCGGCGGTATCTGCGGTTCCAGGCACTACAGTGCCGGCCACGCTTACTACCACCAATGTGAGGGTAATTGCAGATATCGCTCCTCCCCCCTTAAATAAGGCACCACGGAAGAAAGGCCCCATGCCTCTCCTCTATGGCCCTGACTGTTCTTGGGTCCAGACGACGCCTCTGAACCCTCATTTAGCAAAACCCACCATTTCAGGGGACCTACCGGTCCCTAGTGAATGGAAAATTGAGATTAACAAGAGCAGGAAGTTTAGGGCTAAAGATGAGGCAGGGAGATTGCTGGATGTATCGATTAACGCTAATCCCAGTTCATATAATCAAGATTTATTTGTGTATACTGCTGCCCCGGCAGTCCCTTCCGCCGCTTCTGCACGACTCTTTGCAGACTGGTCAAAAGCTGATGGCGTCAATGATGTCAAGGCTTTAAATGCTCTTACGCAGGAATTGGATACACTTCCGGTACTCGACCAGACACATACACCAGTCCTGCAGATGTGGCGGATAGGGGTAGGTCTATGGGTAGACTGGGAGTTAGAGGCTCAGGTATTTGCTTCAACAATTACGTCTAAGTCCTCACATCAGGTTCCACAGGAAACGCATCATTATTTTTCGTTGCCTGTCGCTGAGGCTGATGGGGTGTCACCAGCTTTGTTTGCCTTCCTAGCCGCACCCAAAGTAGCCATAAACTCTCTAGATGAACTTTTTGTACTCCTCCGGCGGCTCACCTTGAAAGGGATTTTAAACTATGAAATAAAGCCTACCGGATGTTCTCTCAGTATCTAGTTAGTCGCCAGGCAGCTGTCTCACTTACCAGAACTATCTCGGCCATTACTGACCCTCAGGTTAGGAAGGCCACTGATTTATCTAGACGAACTTTATTGCAAAACTCTATTCAAACCTTAGGAGACATCAGAATTGCAATCATGGAAGCGGTTCGAGCCCGCCAAGATCTGAGAGTGCACCTAGTGAAGAAGTTACCGGATGACATTGGTCGCCGGGTAACTCTTTCGCCGGTCCTTACTGCCTCCCTTCTTAACTCAGAAACTTGGAGTATAGTTTTTAATATGGTAAATGGGTGGAAGCAGGTTACCTCACAAGCTAAGAAGGAACCTGTTAACCTAAGACGTGCGCACAGGGGGTTTTCTACAGGGTAAGACTGTGCGCATGTATGATGATTTTGGGACCCATTGCCAATTTCGATAAAAAGTACATCATCCTGTAGGGAATATTTGCGTGCATCGGCCCATATATATTTGACCCCCCCAAAAATGTCTGGGGGGGGGGGGGAACGGTCCGTAGTTGAAAAATGTGGAGCGGCTAGATTGTCATCGAGCGGCGAGATTTCCCTGCCGAATTTTCACGCGCCCAGGGGATAGAAGGAGAGGGAAGAGGGGGTGGGTTACCGCGTATTATCACATATATCTCCTCTTTTGAGCCCTTTTAGGCTATGTAGAGTATGTATACGTGTGTAGGCCACCCATATAACAATAAATATGCCTCATAGTGACCAAAAATAGCAATATATAAGGGAATTATAAGATAATTTTTAGGCGGGAATGAAGATGTGTTGGAGGTTTGGCGCCAATTTATGAGCTGAGAGTGTGGTTTACGCCATACATATCACTTATATCTTGTACTTAGAGCACTGTCATGCTATAATACAGACTTGTACGTATGTAGACGTGCCGTATATCAAAATATATACCGCATATAGACCAATTCATGCGATATTTACGCACATTATCAACGAGTTTCTATGCGTGAACCAAGGTGTGAATGAGTTGTGCTGGGAATGAAAGGGGGAGAGGGTGTGTTACGCCATAAATATCACTTATATCTTGTACTTAGAGCACTGTCATGCTATAATACAGACTTGTACGTATGTAGACGTGCCATATATCAAAATATATACCGCATATAGACCAATTCATGCGATATTTACGCACATTATCAATGAGTTTCTAGCAGACGGAAGCCTGAAAGGGTGGGTGGGGGTGGGTGGGTGGGAGGGAGGCATGCAGGGAGTGAGTGAGTGGGTGAGAGAAGGAAGACAGGCAGGGAGATCTCTAGATAGATAGCCAGCTTTGTGATAATTGTGGAGGCGCCCGAGGCGTATGGATGTCTTGGTATTTTGAACCTTATGTCTACCAGATGTCTGGTGTTCGTTGCCACCAAGAGGTCTACAATAACATGTCAGGAATGGAGAGAGAGAGAGAGAAACTGAGACATGCGTATGTCGTACGTATAAATGGACTTCAGAATTGCATTTTTATGCAAGCAGACATTGCATTTTAGACACATGTGAAGTACCACAGAAACATGTAGGCCATTGACTGTAAATAAAGTACTATAATTATTATAGACCAGCAACGAGGGTGGTCAGTAAACACAGGCAGATTGCCTTTTGTGATAGAGAGCTAAATATAGACTGGTGTCTCCTTACACTTGCGAAAGGGTAGATTGCCACCAGAGAAACTTATATTTATTTATTTCCAAGTAATATGCAATCTAAATGTATATTCGAGACCTACTGCAAGTATTTGTATGACAGTCATGACTATGTATTATCCAATATACGCGCGTAGGCGAGACATAAGAAAGCTGGTTGAGCAATTTTCGACACCCACACAATTATTATTCATTTTGATTTACAATATTATACAATACAAATGTATTTGTGAAGAGTATTTTATGCATTATTGTATTTATACAAATTTTGTTCCCAGACAGAGCTGCTGTGTCTGGAGCATCAAGGAGCGGCAAGGGTCACCCAGTGACCGCTTGACCGTGTGAAAATGAGTGGAGTCACACTGAGAGGGGCAATTTTGCTGAGTGTTTGGGCAATTTTTGACAGAATAAAGTTATATAATTACTAATTCTTGACAGAGACAAACTTTTATAAACCTTTGCATGATATAATTGATAATCCCATCAATTTACAAACGTAAATTGGTGGGATAATTCATTTTTTTTTGTATATTGTCATTTCGATTGTAGACACAAAGTTTTGAGTGATATTTGGTATGAGCTCCTGTGGCATGGTTGGTAAGGTCGCGGACTGGAAAACTCAAAGTGTGGTAGGGTAGTGGGATCGAATCCAGGAGGGGCTTATGGGGAAGGTTTTATACTGTCTAGAAAATTTTTGATAATTTTTTTTTTACAAGATCATGCCATTGTATTCAAACAATATGAAATATTCATAGAATATATCATATTTTAAGAATACAATGACATGACTTTTTTTTTTTTTTTTTTATTGTTTTATTTTATTATCTTAGTAGGTTTGACAGGATTTATTGAAACATATTTATTTTTGTACAATTCATTTGAGGTAAGAAAATAATTATATACACATTACTTAGGCTAATAACAAACATATATATTGATATACTAAAATAAAAAGGCATAATACATGTACATCTTTGAAACATATAAACTAAATAATGAAACATACAATTATATAATGTAAAAGCTATATCACAGGGACATCTTTGGAACTTATACATTATATAATATATATGTTACATTATGAGGTAGCGTGATCAATTAGGTCAGGTCAGGTAAGGTAGGACACGAGTCCAGGGCAGGGCAGGGCAGGGGGCGAGTCCAGGGCAGGGCAGGGCAGGGGGCGAGCCCAGGGCAGGGCACGGGGCGAGTCCAGGGCAGGGCAGGGCAGGGGGCGACACTCAATAATTCTTGAATGTGTGGTAGTACCTGAAGCAGTCACCCAGGCAGAGTGGAACTTTGCACTCGGCACACATTGAGGTGACTCTTTTGGTGACATGGGGTTTCCTGACACTGGAGCTGCAGACGGTGCACTGCGCCTGCCTGTGACGAGTGCCAATCAGCTCAGTGTTGGTTGGGTAGTGTCTTTCGACACCCAGCTGGATGCGGTCAGGAACGTGATCCCCACGCCATGCCGTACGTCTGTGAGTGGTGGTGCCATACTTCTCCAGGAGTTGGTATGAGACGTTGTAGACGAACTCCCGGAATTTCAGCTTCTGGTTTGGGGACATATCCTTCTTCACCAACCACAAGTTGTAGGCGTTGAGCATCGTGATATCAACTAGGTGGAGGAAGAGCTTGTGATACCACTTCACAGTCTTCCTCAGACACTCAACGCCTGACAGCTGACAGTCAGACTTGTCCACCAGGCGCATGTTCTTGGTATAGTCCACTACCATGTCGGGCTTGTAGATGGTCTTCCTGGTTCGGTAGTGGATTTTGCCAGAATCCACCTGGGCACCTGTGTGGACGGTGGAAAGCAGGTGGACGTCTCGTTTATCCTTCCACTTCAGGACTATCACTTTCCCACACTTCTCGAGCTGCTTGTATTTCTGCCCCTTTCGTCGCCTTCTTCGCACATGCCTCTCGCGGTGTTCCTGGGCCAGGTCGTCTTCTGAAGGTGTGTCACTGGAGGAGGCATCTGTAAGAGGAATGACATTACCGGTGAACTTAGGCATAAACTTTCTTGTCTTTCTGACAGTCCCACATGACCCCGTTTGGTTGTCATGAAGAAACTGGCAGAGAGCAGGAGAAGTATACCAGTTGTCAGTGTAGATGATGTGGCCTTTGCCGAGGTAAGGTGCCAACATTTTCCTGACGATGGCACCTGACATGCCCATGGGGTCATTGGCAGCGGCTTTCGGTATGTCAATGTCAGTGCCTGTATACACGATCATGTCAAGCACTATTCCAGTTTCACAGTCACACAAAACGAAGAGCTTGATTCCGAACCTATGCCTTTTCAAGGGGATATACTGCTTGAAAACAAGACGTCCTTTGAAGAGCACGAGCGACTCATCAATCACCAAATTGAGGAAGAGGTAAAAGTATTTCCTATACCTCTCCAACAACATGGTGAACACATCCCGAACTTTCCATATCCTGTCAATCCTGTTAGGATTGTCGTTGTCTGCAAAGTGCATAAATCTTAGCAGCAACAAAAATCTGTCACGAGTCATGAACTAATTGAAAGTTGGGGTGGCGATGAGAGGGTCGTGCTTCCAATAGTGTTGCAACACATGCTTCTTGATCAGAGGCATGAGGAACAACAAGGTAAAGAACGTAAATTCTTCCACATTCGTATCCACCCAGCCTCGTATTCTCGCTTTTGGAGAAATGTCTTCCAATCTGCCAAACACCCACCTGTAGTAGGCGTTTGTTTGGGCAACGATGTACGTCATTATCTCCATATCGAAAAAAGCGAGGAAGAAGTCGCTTTCGTTCGCTTGATCGTCACAGGCCCAGTCGTCAGTTGGTCCTGACGTCCCAGGATTGAACTGGGGCACGTCAGGTACAAAATTGACCCCGTCAGACCAATCGAACGAAGGCAGCCCAGGGATCGGAATGTCGTCTGCGTCTCCTTCAGCGTCTGAAATATCGCTTCCATGGTCGCGATACAGCACTGCATCATCATCACCCTCCTCTTCACTTGACAGACGATGCCCTTCCTCATTCTCGTCACCGACGTCGGACTCACTCCCACTGTCCACTCCCAAATCCCCCCACCCTTTGTCCCGTGCTAGTGCTTCGTCGTCGAAACCCGGGCTGCCAATGCCCTGCGAATCACCATCAAACAGCAGGGCGGCATACTTTGATGGTGTCAGAGTTTTCCGAGTCACTTTAGCACGTGCGGGAGTCTCATGGACAGGGACAGCAGAGGCAGTGGCAGGGGCGGCGGCAGGGGCAGCAGTGGTGCGTGGTCTTGTGGCCCTGGAGGCAGACAAGATGATGGTGGTGCCTGTCGCCCTTCTCTCTGTTCCTTGGGCAGGGGCGGCAGGGGCAGCAGGGGCAGCAGGGACACCCGGGCCAGCAGGGGCACCAGGGTCAGCAGGGCCAGCAGTCGCTTTCCCTCTCCCTTTCCCCATCCCCTTCCCCTTCCCTTTTCCTTGGGCAGGGGCAGCAGGGGCGACAGGGGCAGCAGGGGCAGCAGGGGCGGCAGGGGCAGCCGGGCCAGGGGCGGCTGGTGGTGGTGGTGGTGGTAGGGTCACTGTGGCTGGCGTACGGGTTCTCTTCCCTACGCCCGTGCCTTTAATTTTTCCTGCCCCCGCAGGTTCTGCAGCCATAGGGCAGCCTCCTGCGTCGCTGGTACCGGTGGCAGGGGTGGCAGGGGTGGCACTGGTGGCAGTGGTGGTGGTAGTGGTTGTTGCAGTGGCCTGGGTCGTGGTGGCAGTGTCCCGAAACACCAATGACCTCTGTACCTTTGTTGTGCTTGCACATCTTTTTCATGCTTTGGGTGCTGGTGTTTCATCCTCCGAGCTGTAGGGCGTGTCGTACTGGTAGCTAGGGTCTTTAGCAGCCACCCTCTGCCTTCCACGGCGGCTAACACCACCAGAAGGAGGGCTGGTTGTGTCATCAGGGAGCGAGCGTGAGGGATGTGTGGGCTCTACGACTAGTGCTTGGTTACTGGCGCGGTGGTGCTTGCACGAGTGCGGGGCGAGCGTTTGGCGGGGTGGTGTCGAGAGTTGACATGTAGTACTATACCCACACCAATTTTCAGCTGCCTGGCTATAAACGCGCGGTTTTGGTACGCGTTCAAAAGCTCTGCTCTTAAGAGTCTTCCCGCAGTCCGCCGGGGGAACTCTTAAGAGTCTCCCTGCAGCTCCCGGGTTAAGAAACCTCTTCACAAGCCAAAGAGCGGAGGTAAGTCTAACCAGCTGCATGCTAAACACTCCTTTCGAGATCCCAGAACCCCTCCTCAGCCGGGAGGTAATCTGCCCAAACCCAGACAAGGTAAATACTCAGGATATAAAGGTAAGCCCCACTGAAGCCAAATCAGGGGCAGACGTCAGCCAAGCCTAGCCCGCCGTCTGATACCAACCAACCTCCCCCTCCAAAAAAATAGCCACCCAAACTCTCAATCTCCAAGTGCCGTGCTTAGGTGTACCGGATTTGAGAGTTGCTTTACTGAACAGGCCCGGTCTGCAGACTGGGTCGTTCCAGGTCTTCCGCTTAGCCTGGCCCAGGAAAACTTGGGCCAGGAAAGTAGTGAGCAAAGGGATCACCTGGTGGTGGCTCCGGCGGCCTCGACTGCGTCAGGCGCTGGAATACAACAATGTATCACAGGAGGTGAAGGCCCTGGTCCAAGAAATGATCTCCAAAGGGGTCCTTGTCCCAGTCAAACCAAATTACCCAGTATTCACCTCCAGACTTTTCTTAGTGCCAAAAAGGGACAGTGTGCAAATGCGACCAGTATTAGATCTCTCGCGTCTGAACATTTATAATAAATTAACCCTTCAGGATGCTTACAGTCTGTGAGAATTCGATAGTAAACAAAGCGGAATTTACCTATAAACTCACAAGAGTTAACTTACTTTTATTGGTTGATAGAGATAGATAGCTCAATGATAGTGGTAGGAATAGATGGAAGATATAGTGGCCACTAAGAAATAAGAATAAGGATAACTTAGCAGGAAACAGGTGGTTACATTGGAGCGGCTAGAAGGAGATGTTCTTGAGGTCGTAGCGAAAGCGAGTCTGAGGTTTGTGGCGATGAACCCGCCAGTTCCGAGAATGACGAATGCGCAGTTATATTCCACCAATGCGTCATTTAACTAACTAAAAGGATATACCGGATTGATTATAATGATAACCGGATATATTTATGGATAATAAACCCATATAAACTTAATACAAAATACTATATATCTTTTATATAGATATATAACTTAGCCTAATACTAGCGCCTAATTTGACTTCCAGTATGTTTACTTAACCTAAACTGTCGAGTTACTTACGAGTCTCGACACATTCCCACCACCAATATATACATTATCATCAATAATCCTGCAGCGATGTTAGATCTCCATAGCTGTGAAGAGCTAACAGCGGCTCGGCAAAGAGGTAATCTTCCAACAGGATCATTACTGGCAGATGGTCCAGCGATCGCTGGTGACATAGGGGTGGAGTCGTGAGAGCTAACACCATCACCAGTGACCGCCGGTTGAGGGATCGAAATGCTTTCGATTTCCTGTTCCAATGGATACAACTTGACGATGGGTCGAGTGGTCAGGCCAGTCTTTGTTCTAATCTGGACCACTCTAACCTGATCATCTCGTCCGGGATAGAGTCTAACTACCCTACCAAGTTTCCAAAGGACATGAGGTCCCTCGTCATGTATAAGCACGATGTCATTTATCTTTGGCCATACACTGCTTGATGAGCCTCTTTTATTCTTATAGGCTTCTCGTAGTGATGCCAAGTATTTATTAGACCAACGCCTCCATAGGTCCCGGATCAATTTATTGATGTAATTGTACCTGCTGTGTATCGCTACTTTACTATCGTAACTAGGATCCTGCAGCTCATCTAGCTGAATTAGGTTCTTTGGGAAGTCACGAAGTCTACGACCTTTAACCAGCATGGATGAGGTAATAGGGCAAGGGTCCTCTAGATCAGCCGAGACATATGTTAAAGTGCGATCATTCATGGTAGCCTCCAGCTCCAATAGGACAGTAGTTAGTTCCTCAAAGGAGACTAGAGCACGACCTAGTACTTTTTTAAGCCCAGCCTTCACAATACCTATGGCTCTCTCCCAAATAGCTCCGAACCAATGGGCACGTGCTGGGATAAAACGCCATTCACATCGGATTTCGGCAAGATGAGCCTGAAGACTAGGATCGCTTTGGATGTCTTCCAAGTGTCTGGAAGCTCCCACAAATGTAGCAGCATTGTCGCTTAACATCATCTGTGGAAATCCCTGCCTACTACAAAATCTCCGGAATGCATGGATAAAGTTGTCACAGGTCATACTGCTAACTACTTCAATGTGAATAGCTCTTGTAGTAGCGCACGTAAATAAAAGCATATAAGCCTTGTTGTTGTGTGAGCCCCGGACATGAATTGCTCCTGTATAATCAACCCCGGTGACCTCGAAGGGATCTCTAGGAGTAGTCCTGATGTCTGGTAGAGGAGGCACTCTAGCTTTCGCGTAGGTTTTACCCTGTATTATACGACAGGTTATACACTTACTGGTCACTTGTTTTACCGCTTGTCTTATCTTAGGAATCCACCACTTTGCCGTTTATATGCGACAACGTGATTAACTCCATAGTGACAACAGACACGATGACACATATTGATGATCATGGTAGTGAAAGGATGTTTGGAAGGCAGTAGTATCGGATATTTCATTGAATCCGGAAGAGCCGCTAACTTCAATCTACCTTCACATACAATTAATCCTCCTTTCATGACAAGTCCTAATTGGTTTACCAAATTATTGCGAGTACCCTTGTCACCAGACAGCATCTCGTACTCCATTTGGAAGCTTTCCTGCTGGCATCTTTGAGCTATAATCTTTTCTGCTACTTTTAGCTCCTTTATGCTGAGGAGGGCACTGTCTGTGGGACACGTCCCTTTAATTTTTGCCTTCAAATTATTCTTGTATCGAATAGTCCATGCAACTATCCAAATTAATTTATCATAACTGCCATATTTTTCCCAGTTCCATAACTATGTGTCTTGTTTATCATTGGTCCCAATATGACTTGGCTAGTTACCTTGGGCGTTGGGTCATCTGGTATTATATCTTCTGGCCACTCGTCTTTGTTTCGGAGCCACATGGGCCCCTCCCACCAAAACGCAGAAGATTTCAGATGTTTTGCCGAAACACCTCTAGACAGTAAGCCACTAGGGTTTTCTTTAGAGGACACGTACCGGAAGTCTACAGTCGGAAGAAGGGATTTTATTTCGTCAACTCGGTTTGCGACATACACTGGAAGCTTCTTCATACTACGCAACCAATGCAATGTAACCTGGCTGTCGCACCATAATACAATTTTGTTGACTTTTACAATTTTATGATAGGCTTCCTCCACAAATTTGATTAATCTGGCGGCTAGCAAAGCAGCAGTTAGCTCTAGTCTTGGTATTGTTATGGATCTTATGGGAGCGACCTTTGCTTTAGCGATGACCAGACAGCTATGTTCCGGGCTCACAAAATATATTGCAGTGCCATAGGCGACACCACTTGCATTGCTAAACGCAGGAAGTTCCACCGAATCAGCATATACCGTCCTCCGAGGATAAGTAAAGTCACAGCAGAGGTGCAGGTCCTTGGTAACTGTAGACCATTCGGTAGCGGATTGTCCCAATCTAGTTTCAGTCTCCATAATTGCTGTAAGACAATTCTGGACCTTATTGTAACGGGCAGTAGTACACCGAGTGGATCGAACAGTTGTGCCGTCACTCTTAAGCACTCTATCTTTGTTGCCTTATTGGTCTCTGGGAGACTAGCGTTGAATGTCAACAGATCAGAGTCAGGTAACCATAAGAGTCCTAATGTCTTCACTCGCTCCTGATTCTTGGCAGCAACACCATCCAATTGCAGGAGGTCACATAGTTGAGGACTATTGGTATCCCATTCTCTGAGATATGAATGTGCTTGAGACATTATTCTTTGGGCATCCCAGTAACGCTTAACGACAGTCTCTTCAACACTGCCTGTACCCTGGAGGTTGTCAATGTACAAACCTTCCTTAACCCATTGAGCCCCGGCTAGTTATAATATTTTGTTCACCCCAGTCCCAAGCAATTTTCACTTCTTTTTTTTTTGTTTGCTAAAATGGAAGACAAGGATGAGAAATGAAAAAAAAAAAAAAAAATCACCTCGGACATTTTTGTTTGGGGGGGGCGGTGGGGGGGGGGGGGGGGAGGAGCCTCAACAAAATTTGTTGAGCCAAAATGGAAGAGAATGGTGAGAAATGAAGACAAAACTAAAAAAAAAATCATTTCGGTCATTTGGGGGGCAGGGGGGGGGGGGTTTCAATAGTTCGTCTCCCCCGCATGACCACCCGCCCGGGAGCACTAGGGTAAAAACTGAGTATGGCATTGTACGGCATACATCCTAAGGAGTGTCTCACATAAATCTCAAGCCTCTAGCTCCCATACGACCGGAGTAATGAAGGTTCAAAGTGGCGGTGAACTAAGGGTGTAAACTATCCCCACTAAGCCCACCACCACCAGCCGCGCGGCTGTCTCGGCCCGCTCACACCTACTGGCCCGGCTCCCACACACACTACGGTACCTCCCCCTCCTATTCTCCCACCATTTCCTACCTTACGAGCCACGTAAGTGTTTTTTATATGTCGGACGCACGTGATGCGTCGCTGGGAGTTGGTGATCAAACACTGCCGACGCAACACGTGCGACGCTGGGTCTCACTGGGTTAATAGCCTCCACAACTTTGGGATCCTCTTTAACACCTTACGAGCGGCCTATGCGGTTTATTTATGTGTACCGCACAGCGGGGTGTTTTTAGCCAAAATAGGGCTGTTTACGTGATCATTTTCATGCCTAAATAAGACCCAGAACGTAAAACAAGTACCTATCCCTGAAAGGGCATAAACAGAGCTTTCGAATGACACCATAACGATCCTTGTATGATGGATAGTTTTCTTGCAATAACCGTGCAACGCGAGTGCAAAAAGCAGGTAATTCGGTACTTTCAGTACATAATTGAGTATGTAGCGAGTGAGAGAGGGAGGAGGGAGCTGAGATTTGTGTCAGTAGGTTCGCCGCGGTGGTCTGGAGCAGTCATACGCTCGCTAGTCTCCTGCCACCACTTGTCTCTCTCTCTCAGCCACATTACGTGCTGAAATTGCCACTCGAGTTATGTCGAGCGCCGCCACATAGTCCAGCTTTATTTAACTCGACTTATGTTGCTCGCCGCTAAATAAGGGTTAATAATGGAAAGATGTTTTAAGATCGTGGCATTAACCCTCTCCGACATATGACGCGATTTTGAGCCTATTAGCGATACTTTAAAGCTATTGTTACCATCAGGGGTATTTAGAAACCTTTAGTTTAGTTACTTCAACCTCTGCAGTTATCTTTGAGTTAGCTGTGGGCAGAAAACTAATTTTGGAGAGCTAATTATAAGAGTGAGAGAACACTATTTCTTATTGCTAATCTGGCAACCTCTGCGTCATAAAAGTGTGAAAGGGTTAAGAAGAAACTGTGAGCAAGTCGCCCCGAACAACACTACCTTAAATCGGTAGCAAAGTATGGGTGAAGATAAATCCAAGGGATTCTTTGGCCACAGAAATCGGGTGTAGTCACGATCTTCTTCATGAAGTCTCAACATGAGAAAGGCCTTCTCGATGTCACTTATCCAGGCATATTTGTGTATCCTGAATCGCAGCAATATTTTTGCTAGATCTGGCACCAGTGATGGCCCAGTGTAAAGGCAGTCATTAAGACTTGGCCTGCCTTTGCCAATACTAGCGGAACAGTCGTACACAATATGAACGGGCGTCGTTGTGCTATTCTTGGTGAACCTTTGATGTGCCAAATAATGACTGTTTTCAGTAACACCGAAAGGAACCTCTTCAATAAACTCACGATGAAGTTGATCTTGGATAACGTTGGTGTAGTGACTACAATAGACAGGTTCTTGCTTGAAACGCTTCTGCAGACCCCTTAGGAGACCTGCTGCTAAACCATAATTAGAAGGCAGCTTCTCTTTATGTTGGTTCCATGGCAGTCTGACTTCATATTGTTGATTCTGAGCAGAGTATGTTACTGTCTCCTTGTATATGTCCAGCTTAGTCATGTTTTCCTTTGAATCATCATTTGGAGAAATACCTAGATGATCCAGTTCTCACATACATTTTAATTCATTATGACATGGATTACTTGATTCCGTGGATATATATTGATCCATAGGGGTGACCGCAACTTTCAAAATTGTAACTACCTCTACTTGGGCGCTAGACTTGTCGCTGTGGCAGGAGCCACTTAGTGCATAACCAAATTTAGTGGGCAAGATAATTATGTCACCCTCTTTCTTGTACCCTGGCTGCACTAAGTCATAATAATAATCGGCACCAACCAACTAGTCCAGCCGAGATGTCTGTGTCATTAGAGGATTAGCTAATTTGTAACCTTTGTTTCGCAAAACTCTCATGTCTGCTTCAAGGCATTCTGATCCTTTGTGATCCGGGACAGTTTCTACCACAACTGCTTGTAGAGGATAGTTTCTGCCCCAGAACGTGTATTTGAAGGACACTACTGGGTACTTTCTGCTCTCACATGCTCCGGTAAACCGTCGCAACTCTAGCTCTTCATCACCCACCTTTATATAATGGATCGAGTCTAGAGCGGAATTTAAGATGAAGGTGCGCCGTGAGCACTGATCCAGCAGTGTTCTCATCTTGACTGTTCCTCTTGATTCCTTAACTGTTGGCAGCATTACAGTTGGGAGGATAATACTAGTCTTCTTTGACGACACAGACATCGTGGTAGTTTGCGTCTTGGTCTTTGTTACCTGTTGAGGTTTTTGCTTCTTCTTTGCACCGTCCCATTGAGATCTGGACTGACAGAGGATATGGTAGTGTCTGTTTTGACAGAACTTGCAGCTACGGATGTCAGGGTTCACACAACCATTGCTCCCTTGGGTTGAAGATAAGCACCCGGTGCAAAGGTTGAGTTGCTTTGCGCGTTTTACTTTCAGAGTACTGGTTTTGAATTTGATACACTTAAACCATGCATGTGCCCCTTCGCACAACTTGCAAGATGTCAGAATTACCTGACAGGAATTTATTATAAACACGGATATTTATAAAGTAATAATGTCTATGGATTTTAGTTTATTAGGTAATTAAGTATATGGTGGTGGGATTATAGGTTTAAGGACATTATCATTGACTGGAGAGGATTGTGTAAATATAATAAAATGCAACTCCATAAGTCAGAAAAGAAAGTGCTAATATATGTAACTTGAACTGTATGAACCTGAGTTACGAACAGCCAGAAATATAAATACACCGAAGCAGCTAAATCCTAAGCTGAAACATTGGGTTTGAATCAACATAGTGTACACGCATACACAGAAGTATTGATACAAATCCAAACCGAACAAAAGTAATGAGATAGTTTCGTTCATTAAGGATTCGTTTACAAAGAATTTGGCGGGAAACTGTCGGCTATAAATAGCCGGCATGAGTAGCGGCTAGGGAGATATCATTCAACCGGTGTAGAAGTGAGACCTATTTCCCCAACAAGGATTATATTACGTCTACAAATAACTTCTTACATCGACATCACCAGATAAGTTCTACTTCGCTTAGTGAGGGCTATTTTATAACTCTTTACTAAGTGGATACTTTAGTTGCGAATTCTGACTGTGGCCATAGATAGATTCGTAGTTAAATAAGACGTGAATAGTTCGGTACACCGTTCGACAAATCGCCGGTTGTATCGTTACGCCGGTCTATAATTAAAAAATACAAGGTAAATTTGCATCTCTTGTTCTTAATTAAATTTAAAGTGAATTTTTCTTACAGTAATATATCGTGATAAATATTATAAATAATTCAAGGAAGATATCGTAAATGATAAAACTAATTACTCTTAATATATTTTCAGTGTGTATTGTGATGCCTTTCATAATGACGATTCCTATAAAGACTGCGAATACCAAGTAGGTGCAAGTTAGTAACTGACGTTAAACTTAATCTATTTTCTATTATAGTTGTATCTATTACTTTAATACAACTGTAAGATTTCTCAAACTAAGCCCAGAGATACTTTGGAGTTAGTGGATATCGGAGTGTTGAGTCTAGGAGGGCTGGCTCATTAACTATTCTCCACAGTATTATTAATGGTCCTTCGAACCGGATAAACATGCACACTGATATTAAATGTGTATACAAATATGCGTGATTACAAAGTAGCACTTGGAGGACATTCACGGACTCCTACTATTTGCAACCCACCCCCGAACAGTGAAGTAAAGATATATAAAGTTCGAGGCGGCAAATTACCAGACTTCTGGACGCACTCTACATTTCGGTGTATGCGAGATGAGGCACATGATTTAGCCATGCTCTTTCTGGGGGGGAATGACATATTTGACATTTGCAATCCCAACCAAATTGGGAACGAAATTATTAAAGTCTCTGATCATTTACAGTTGTTGAACAAGAACGTGGCAATAACTTTGATAGAACCGAGGAACTACACAGCTGGTAATCAGTTTGGTGTAAGCCCAGATACATACGAATTAGTTTCAAGGAGTATAAATAGGAGGTTATGCAAGTTGCTTAACCCTCCTGGCCCGGTTGTCATTTTAAAATGACACCACGAATTAACACCTTACGAGCGGCCTATGCGGTTTATTTATATGTACCGCACAGCGGGGTGTTTTTAGCCAAAATAGGGCTGTTTACGTGATCATTTTCATGCCTAAATAAGACCCAGAACGTAAAACAAGTACCTATCCCTGAAAGGGCATAAACAGAGCTTTCGAATGACACCATAACGATCCTTTTATGATGGCTAGTTTTCTTGCAATAACCGTGCAACGCGAGTGCAAAAAGCATGTAATTCGGTACTTTCCCCATATAATTCAGTATGTAGCGAGTGAGAGAGGGAGGAGGGAGCTGAGATTCGTGTCAGTAGGTTCGCAGCGGTGGTCTGGAGCAGTCATACGCTCGTTAGTCTCCTGCCACCACTTGTCTCTCTCTCTCAGCAACATTACGTGCTGAAATTGCCACTCGACCTATGTCGAGCGCCGCCACATAGTCCAGCTTTATTTAACTCGACTTATGTGGTGAGCCGCTAATTAAGGGTTAAGGGCCGGTGCCCGGATGTCATTTTAAAATCTGTAAGCTTGAAAGCCTATTCAGCTTGGTCTGAACGCCGTGCGTCCGACGCATGTAAACAAAGCCGATCGTTACGTCACCGCACCTCCGAAAACAAGAAAGAGAAGACTCGTTTGTTATTGTATGTCTGTATGTTGTTGTTTCAGTAGTGAAAAGATCGTCATATTGCTAACATCGCCTGCAAGTGCTCTCCACTGAAATCGTCATCACAACTGAACCAGTTGACATAGAGAGCTCTACTCAACGCCAGTCTACAGATTAGAAACCGCACTACATTTATAGATGCGTGGGAAATTTCTAGCAGTTAAACTAAACAAAAATACGGTAGCCTAGGCCTAGACGTTTTTCGGCCAGATCGCCCGGGTAGCCCACACTGTCATTTTGAGAGCCTGCCCGGGCCAGGAGGGTTAAAGGGAAAGGTGTTCGTACCATAAATTTAGGAGCGCAACCATTTAGACAGGGACATATGTCTGATGGGGTACATTATAACCCTTGCACAGTAGCACACATAAATACCCGGTTCTCAAAGTGCATAGAACATCACATGAAAGCTTATAATAAATAATTGTTCACTATGGTGGTGTCAAAGGCTTCGGTTTCGGCCAAGAAAGGCCATGTCACTCGTGCCTTGAGAGAATGTGTTGACATAGTTTCACAGGAGGAGGTAGATGCCATAAAATTAGATTTGGCTATACAGAACCTCAAAACAAAATGGAAGAATTACCAACAATTACTTGATGACTATGAGACACAAGAATTAGGAACTCGGACGGAAGAGGAATTTTCGTCAGAGGCTGAAATTCATTTAACGTATGAATATGAAACCATAGCAAAACTGAGTGAATTTTTCCACATACTAGAAGAAAATAAAGACAAACCAGTGGTATCACATGCTTCAGCCAAGTTCTCAAAACCCAAGCTTCCAAACATAGAACTCGCCATCTTTGGAGGAGACATATTAGAATGGGTTCCATTTTGGTATTCATTTCGGTCATTAGTGGATGAACGGAAAGATTTAGGTGATGTGGAAAAAATTACATACTTCCGTTCATACTTAAGAGGACCAGCAGCGGAGCTAATGATCGGCTATCAGTCTTCCAGGACAAGCTATGCTGATGCATTACAAGCATTAAAAGAAAACTATGCTGACAAAGATAAAATACAACAACACCTGTGTCATCGTCTTCTGGATATCAAATCTCCTTCATACAATCTGACAGAGTTAACTGCTTACTTGAATGAATATCAGTCTATCATCAGAAATCTCAAACAATACATAGATAGGGTGGAAGAGTCAAACTGGCTTTTAAAAGAAATGCTGCTTCGGAAATTACCTCCTAAAGTAGAAACTCTATTGTTCACAAAGCTTAGCAAACATTATTTCACAGTTGAAGAAGTAGAACAAGGAATTAAAGATTCAATACAACACCTAACAAAAGTACAGGAGAAACAGGTCATGCAAGGGTCTCCTTCAGTAAGAGAAGCCAAATCTAAAGTTACCACACCACTTCCAGTAACAAGATAACAAATAAAAGATTCGGCTGCTTCTTCTAAGAAATACTACCCAAAGGAAAATTCGGTTGGTAGCTACAAAATGGAAACTAAAGGTGACCAGACAAAGAAAAGTTGTTTGTTTTGCCAAAAACCACATTCTACAGGCAACTGTGATGTATATGTGACTCTTAAGGAAAAGCGAGATAGACTGAAAGCAATGCAGAGATGTTCAAGATGTGTCAGTAAAAACCATGAGGAAATGAACTGTGATACTATTCTCATTATGTGCAGAAAGTGTAAAAAGGGAAAACACCATACTGCTCTCTGTATCAAGAAAAATGAAGTTTTAAAGCCGTACACAGAGTACCACCCAACCAGTACCACCCAACAATCAATATTGTCTGTGAAGACAAATAAAGCTCGTAATTCGACCGCTCTGCCTACGACCACCATAGAAATTTGTAATCAAGTAACTAATGAAAAGGTTGTGACAAGAGCATTCTTTGATCAAGGCTCGCAGTGCACCTTTATAACCAAGAATCTTTCCAGTCAACTGAACTTGAAAGGATGTGGTAAGGTCAGACTGGCTTTGTCCTGATTCCTACAATCAAAGGAATATGAAGAGTACGAGACAGTAAGACCTACAATACGCCTTGGTGGAAGACGCAAGAGAATTGAAGCTGTAGTTTTAGAAAACCTACCAAATAGCATCTACATTCCTGGCCTGAAAAGGACTGCTCAGATGTTAAGAGATTCTGGCATTCAACTAGCTGACAGATATTTAGATGATGATCAAGTTGGAGACATCGAGTTAATTGTAGGGTCAGATTATTATGGTGAATTCATTACTAATGTCACCACAAAGAAAGAAGTTAAACTGGCTGAGAGCTCGGGTGGATACTTGATTTATGGTAGAATTCCCAATAATGAGCAGGATGAACGCTACACCATACAGAACACAATGGTTGCTCGAATGTGTGCACAAGTATCTCCATTAGAAGTTGCAGAGGTCATTGAAGAAGATACAGTACCTGTCCATAAGCTATGGGACCTTGATACAATTGGCATAAACGCCAACAAGCCCTCGCCTGAGGACAGGGTGTCTTACAGCACTTACCTGGATACAGTAAAGTATGATGATGACCAGTACTGGGTGAGGTTGCCCCTATTTTTGGGGGCATCACTCTGTGCACTGGCAAAAAAAGATGGCGGTGTGCGCCCAATAGCAGTAGGGAACACCTTCCGCCGCCTTGCCACAAAGGTGGGTTTGAAACCACTCTCGAATGGCCTAGGTCAACACTTAAGACCAGTTCAACTAGGTTTCGGAACTCCAGGGGGGTGTGAAGCTGCTGTACACGCAACCCGCACCTACCTCAGCCAAGCCCAAGAAAAACGAGTGCTTCTAAAGATTGACATGCGGAACGCATTCAACAGCATTCGTAGGGATGTCTTCCTCCGTGCAGCTCAAGAACACATCCCCACTCTGTACCCCCTACTTTGGCAGGCTTATTCCAAACTTTCAATCCTGATTTTTGGCGAGACGGTAATCCCATCAGCGACCGGGTTACAGCAGGGAGATCCAGGTGATCCTGTTTTTTTATCAATAGGGGTGGATGCAGCAGCTAACAAAGTAAGGTCAGAACTGAATGTATGGTACCTGGACGATGCAACCTTGGGTGGGTCAGTAGAGAACGTTCTAACCGACCTAAATAACATCGTAACTGACCTCGGCCAGGCCGGGCTAGTGATAAATGACACCAAATGTGAACTTGTCCTCCTCAACCACACACGTGAACAAGGAGAAGAGACTCAGGCCCTGTTTCGAAACATATTGCCAGATGTAAAGATCCTTCAGGAGCACCAGCAAACCCTATTAGGTTCCCCACTAACTCTGGCAGCAATCCCACCAGCACTTCAAGTTAAAAAGGAGGAGCTTCAACGTCTCGTGAGTCGCCTGATACACATCGATGCCCACTCAGCTCTGGCCCTGCTCAAGAACTGTTTCTCCATCCCAAAACTCCAATACCTCCTGCGCACATCGATGACCTACACGAACAATGGTGGCCTCCAAGAATTAGACAGCATAATCCGAGAAGCAGTGACCAGCATCACCAACGTGGAATTTAAAGAACGGGCCTGGACACAAGCCACCCTTCCTGTCCGCCTCGGGGGCTTGGGGATACGGAGAGCCTCGGATATTGCCTCCCCAGCCTTTATCTCTTCCCTCATCGCGACCAACGACCTCGTATTGTCCATCCTTTCTTCTCAACCCGGAATGACACTTAATGGGGACGTAACAGCAGCGATTAACACCTGGAAGGGAAGTACAGGAGTAGAGGAGGAGCCTCAGGGTACCTCCAGGAGCAAGCAGAAAGCGTGGGATACCATCTCGGCGAAGAAAATTCAAGAAAATCTCCTAACCAATGCAGACCAGGTTGCAAAACCACGCCTCCAGGCAGCCGCCCGTTCGGAGAGTGGCTTGTGGTTACACGCCATCCCCATCCCACCTCTTGGAACTCACTTGGATGCTGAAGCGCTCCGGGTTGCCATCGCGCTCAGAGTGGGTGCGGCAGTTTGTCACCCACACACTTGCAAGTGTGTTGGGTGGATGGATGCTCAAGGTCACCATGCCTTGTCATGTAATTACAACGCAGGCCGCCTGCCAAGACACTCTGCACTAAATGATGTCATAAAACGGGCCCTGCAGAGTGCTAACCATGCATCAATCCTTGAATAACATGGACTTCACAGAGAAGACGGGAAATGGCCAGATGGGATGACCACTTTCCCTTACAAGAATGGCCGGTGCCTCGTGTGGGATGCCACATGTGTTGACATTTTCTCCACAACCAACATTGCCAGAAATGCCGACGAAGCAGGTGAAGCCGCCCGGATAGCAGAAAATAAAAAGCGAGAAAAATATCAAGCCATCGCCAGAAATCATCAGTTCGAGCCCCTGGCATTCGAAACTTCAGGAGTCTTCGGCCCTACCACCCTTAAGATGGTGAATGAAATAGGCCGTAAAATCAGAGAAGTTTCAGGAGAACCCCGGGAAACCCTCTGGCTCAAGCAAAGACTAGGGATGGCTATCCTCCGGGGCAATGCCACCAGCGTCATGAGCTCAGTTTGACAGGACTGGGTCATGCCACTGTGTGAGGCCCGGGCAGGAGTGGTGTATCCGTAGTCTTTCCACAGTAGGGTAAAACAAAACATAAACTTTATTTGTATGTAACATGTGTGATGCACATAAATAAAAGGGGATGTGTCGGATGGTTGAAAGCCACAGTTGCTC
Organism: Paralithodes platypus; assembly: GCA_032716605.1. Lineage (NCBI taxonomy): Eukaryota > Metazoa > Arthropoda > Malacostraca > Decapoda > Lithodidae > Paralithodes > Paralithodes platypus. The sequence goes on from CM064492.1 coordinate 4,600,029, forward strand.
GCGCGTTTGGGGCTAGCAACACGTATTATGAAAAACATGCATCCTCCTTCATTCACTGTCCCCCCCTTCACTCACTCAACCCCACAATTTGCCGGAGGATAACAGGTTTTTCACATGGAAATTAGATTGTCCATCTTTGCCTACTAATTATGCAATGGCTTTAGGACAGCTAAAAAATCTGACAAAAACTCTAAAGGGAAAGAATAACTTGCAGACATATCATGACTTAATTGTAATGCAACTGAACAATACCTCCATTGAAAGGGTTGATGATGCTGCCAGCCATGAAACCAGTCATTATCTCCCTCATCACGCAGTGCAAAAGGACAGTATAACCACTCCACTGCGGATAGTCTTTAATTGCAGTGCAAAACGAGGCGCTAATCCATCACTAAATGACTGCCTTATGAAGGGTCCCTCTTTAACAGAGAAACTTGGAGAGATTTTGCTGAGATTCCGAACTGATCGGTATGCTTATAGTGCTGACATAAGCAAAGCCTTTCTGCGAGTGGGATTGCAGGAGTGTGACAGGGATTTCACCAGATTTCTATGATATGAAGACCCAAATGATGAGAATGCACAGATTATAACATACAGATTCAAGTCTGTACTATTTGGAGCCACGTGCAGTCCGTTTTTACTACACGCAACACTGGACACTCATCTAAGAAACTCTGACAGCGAGTATAAAGAAACAATTGGCAAGAACTTTTATGTGGACAACCTTCTAGGAACTACTCAGGATGAAGACCAATTACTGGACCTATATCATAACGCCAATTCTGAGTTGATACAAGCTAACATGCCACTAAGAATGTGGGTGTCAAATTATTCAGCCCGTAACAGAATAATAGAACAAGACTTTCCAGATTACAGATTATGAAGTACCAGTTTCAACCCAAATTTTAGGATTACACTGGGATATCCAGAAATACTTGATCAGTTTGAAACCTCCAGCTTTTGTAGACCACAGTTCTCTAAGCAAGAGGAATCTACTGTCTATGGTGTCCTCGGTGTTTGATCCCTTAGGTCTCTTAACACCTATCACTATTAAGGGAAAGGTACTACTCAGAGGGGCATGGAAGCTTAACATAGGATGGGATGAGCATTTGCCCACTTCCTTTACAGAAAAATGGCTCAAATTGAAAGATGAATATGGAAAAGTAAGTGAAATAAGAGTTCCAAGAATGGTTGCCCAAAATGATCTGCCATGTGAACTTCATGTGTTCTGTGATGCATCATCCGTTGCATATGGAGCAGTTGCATACCTTGTTTCTAGTGAAACAAGTCATCTTGTTACTTCAAAGGCAAGAGTAGTACCAATAAAGGCTCGCTCCTTACCCCAAATGGAACTCACTGCACTTCAAGTTGGCACACACTTGGCAAACCATCTTCAAGAAACTTTAAAGCTCAATATCAAGAAAACGGTTATTTGGTCCGACAATGAGGCTGCCTTACAGTGGATACGGAACAACAATAGCACTATTCCGTATGTTAAAAATAGAGTTGCAGATATACAAGAACTGTCTCTCCATTATCAATTTAAACATGTACCTAGCAAAGATAACCCTGCAGATCTATTGTCAAGAGGAGTTACTTGGAAGTTCCTACATGAGTGCCAGTCATGGTTTAAGGGACCATCATGGCTATGTCAATCTGATAATTGGCCGACTCAACGTGAAGAAGTAGTAAGTGTACCAATGTTATACAAAGTGCAATCCCATCACCTACACTGTTTGATGCTCAAAAGGTGTCTTCTCTGGGAAAAATATTATGTATTACAGACTACGTCTTCAAGTTTCTGAAAGCCATCAAGCCATCTCTGAAACTTCCAAGCAGTATAAATTATTAGGTGAGTGTTGTACAACAGGAACATTACAAAGATGAATTTGAGCAGCTGCAATCAGGAAGGAAACTTGCAAAGGGATCCTCGACTCTGATCAGAAACCTTGGATTGTACACAGACCCTGTCTCTAAATTGATACACTGTCATGGCAGATTACATCACAGTGAATTAGATCCGCAGTCAAAATTTCCAATATTGCTACCACGAGTCTCCTGGCTGACAACTTTACTTGTACGGAAGTCTCATGACCAATGCATGCATGGAGAAGTGGCAGATACTCTAGCCTTGTTGCGTGAGCAATATTGGATACCTAAAGGCAGACAAGTTATCAAGACTACAATAAAAGGATGTGTGATCTGCAAGACAATAGAGGGAAAACCATTTAAGCTACCAGGGCCTCCACCCTTGCCTAGAGAGCGTGTGCAGTATGTGGAGCCATTTCACACTGTAGGAGTGGATTTTTCTGGACCAATAACTATAACCAGAAATAAGGAGGATGTTCCCAAGAAGTACTACATTTGTTTATTCACCTGTGCTGTAACACGTGCTGTCCACCAGATTTAACGGCCCTCACCTTCCTTAATTTACTAGGCAGATTCACAGCCCGAAGATCATCACCCAAGATTATTATATCAGATAATGCCTCAAATTTCACAGAAACCTCAAAATTCCTAAGAGACTTGTATAGTGACCCGTTAGTCAAAGTTCATTTCAAGAATAATGGATTAATGTGGAAATTTATACCCCAGGAGCCCCTTGGATGGGTGATTTTTATGAAAGACTGATTGGCTTAGTGAAAACCTGTATCCGCAAAGCACTGTTAAAGAAAAGGATAACGGAGGATGAATTGATCACGGTCTTAACAGAGGTTGAAATGAGAGTCAACAATAGATCATTAACTTATATTGATGATGATATCAACCATCCTACTCCTTTAACTCCTTCTCATTTACTTTATGGAAGAAGACTAAATGCTATGCCAATTGACCATGAAGACTACACAGAGAGTTCCAATGATCCAGACTAAATGGGAACTAGTGAATTAAATGAACGGTATGTGTACCTTAATAGAATATTGAAACAATGGGAGCGTATCTGGAGGAGGGATTATTTAACATCTCTCTGTGAGAAGTTTTATGGAGCACAAGCTGTAAATCAGGATGTGGATCTAAAGGTGGGAGATGTGGTACTAGTACAGTATGGTGGTCCTCGTACTTCTTGGCCATTGGGAAGGATTACTGCCCTTTATCATGACAAAGATAATACAGTACGTATTGCCGAGGTATATGCCAAAGGAGTTCATAGTAAACAGACTTTACAAAAGCTAGTACCATTGGAAATCCACAGCTCTCTAGCTCCTACAAACAGTCCAGCCAAGATACAGGTAGCACAGACCAGGCCAAAGCGTCAAGCAGCTCGCAGAGCAGAAGCTGCTATCAGGGATATTTTGGCTGCAAATATGTTGTATATATTGTAAACATATAATTGCCCATTCCTACATTTTTGTAGAAGGTGGGACAATTTCTTTCACCCTCGCGGAGGATGTCAGAATTACCTGACAGGAATTTATTATAAACACGGATATTTATAAAGTAATAATGTCTATGGATTTTAGTTTATTAGGTAATTAAGTATATGGTGGTGGGATTATAGGTTTAAGGACATTATCATTGACTGGAGAGGATTGTGTAAATATAATAAAATGCAACTCCATAAGTCAGAAAAGAAAGTGCTAATATATGTAACTTGAACTGTATGAACCTGAGTTACGAACAGCCAGAAATATAAATACACCGAAGCAGCTAAATCCTAAGCTGAAACATTGGGTTTGAATCAACATAGTGTACACGCATACACAGAAGTATTGATACAAATCCAAACCGAACAAAAGCAATGAGATAGTTTCGTTCATTAAGGATTCGTTTACAAAGAATTTGGCGGGAAACTGTCGGCTATAAATAGCCGGCGTGAGTAGCGGCTAGGGAGATATCATTCAACCGGTGTAGAAGTGAGACCTATTTCCCCAACAAGGATTATATTACGTCTACAAATAACTTCTTACATCGACATCACCAGATAAGTTCTACTTCGCTTAGTGAGGGCTATTTTATAACTCTTTACTAAGTGGATACTTTAGTTGCGAATTCTGACTGTGGCCATAGATAGATTCGTAGTTAAATAAGACGTGAATAGTTCGGTACACCGTTCGACAAATCGCCGGTTGTATCGTTACGCCGGTCTATAATTAAAACATACAAGGTAAATTTGTATCTCTTGTTCTTAATTAAATTTAAAGTGAATTGTTCTTACAGTAATATATCGTGATAAATATTATAAATAATTCAAGGAAGATATCGTAAATGATAAAACTAATTACTCTTAATTTATTTTCAGTGTGTATTGTGATGCCTTTCATAATGACGATTCCTATAAAGACTGCGAATACCAAGTAGGTGCAAGTTAGTAACTGACGTTAAACTTAATCTATTTTCTATTATAGTTGTATCTGATTACTTACAACTGTAATATTTCTCAAACTAAGCCCAGAGATACTTTGGAGTTAGTGGATATCGGAGTGTTCAGTCTAGGAGGGCTGGCTCATTAACTATTCTCCACTGAATTAACTGAATCCACTGAATTCCTTCGCACTGAGGCCTCCTGCACCGCAAAGGATGCTGAAGCAACTGGTATGTGTGGTGTAGTACGTTCTGCTACACTTTCCATGTTGAACACTTCTGTCTGGTAAGCCTGGACAAACCTTTCTAGGTCCAGACCATCTTCACCTAAAGTTCTCTTTAATGTTTCCTTTAGTGGGGATGGCAATTTATTCATGATAATTACAACACTAGCTTCATGAAGGGTAATTTGTAGGGTCTCTATTGACTTCAGTGTACTTTCAAAACTAGCATAGAATCCCTTTAGTTCCTCGACATTGTAAGAGGGAGGATTCATAGTAGTAAGGTTAGTTATATGTGCCGCCTTAATTCTATCCCTGTGCCCATAGGTTTTCTTTAGAAGGGCAACCGCTGTTTGGTAGCTGGCTCCCTCAATTGCGAAACCTCCAATTAGTTATTTTGCCTCGCCATTCAGTTGACCTCTTAAGTAGGTGAATTTTTGGATGTCACTGAGCTCCGTATTGCTGTGGACACTACAGTGGAACATATCCCAGAATCCCAACCATAGAGGGGGATCACTGTCAAACACAGGAAGGGTTATTTTCGGCAATCTTATACCGGCATTTCTGTTGACTGCAGCACGATTTGGCTCCTTGTGTTTTAGCTTACCTTTGAGGGAGATGATAACTTTATCAAGACACTCTATATAATCCACGTCTGTTTCTATATCCGCGAAATACTCGGCGTCATCTTCATAAGGCGTTTCCATTTCGCGGCGACATAAATTTAAATCTTCGAGCTGTCTTAATACCGAAGCCAATTTAGCCTCAATCGCATCATTATCTGTATCAACCAAAAATGTAGCTATATCTTTAGTGATCCTAGTCAAACCACTCTTGATACCCCCCTTGCGTCGCTTGTACTGGGACAGTGTCAACGACATGATGGCAATACACAGGAAATAGAATATAATAATACTATATCTTACCTATATGGACGTAAAGCGCACTCAGAAAGTTAGCTGACCCCAATAAAGGCAAGATATAGGGAACCCCGACTTAACACCTTACGAGCGGCCTATGCGGTTTATTTATGTGTACCGCACAGCGGGGTGTTTTTAGCCAAAATAGGGCTGTTTACGTGATAATTTTCATGCCTAAATAAGACCCAGAACGTAAAACAAGTACCTATCCCTGAAAGGGCATAAACAGAGCTTTCGAATGACACCATAACGATCCTTGTATGATGGATAGTTTTCTTGCAATAACCGTGCAACGCGAGTGCAAAAAGCAGGTAATTCGGTACTTTCAGTACATAATTGAGTATGTAGCGAGTGAGAGAGGGAGGAGGGAGCTGAGATTTGTGTCAGTAGGTTCGCCGCGGTGGTCTGGAGCAGTCATACGCTCGCTAGTCTCCTGCCACCACTTGTCTCTCTCTCTCAGCCACATTACGTGCTGAAATTGCCACTCGAGTTATGTCGAGCGCCGCCACATAGTCCAGCTTTATTTAACTCGACTTATGTTGCTCGCCGCTAAATAAGGGTTAAACGTAAATTAATTAAACGTATGATGCCGGGGTAGGGCAATAAGCGGGAAATATGACGCGGAATGCAATAATAAAACTAAACAAACGCATAAATATCTCCACACTTAAATTTAATAGGTAAACCTTATATTAAATGTGGCAAATTTGTTGATAGAGCACACTAAGGAAGGGTAGGCCAAAAGGTGTAGAACAAGCCAATTTAAATTGTAAACATATAATAAACTAGGCTAGCCCAAAATGTTTGTGGTAATTACACCCTTTAAATTTAGTTAAGACCAAACAAATTCAATTTAACCCTTATAATATTACTTTACATTAATGTAAGTGTTGCAATTATATACCTAGCCTATAGCCTACCACCTAATTATTGATGACGTGGCTCTCCCTGGCCGCAGAGGACTTGAAAGTGTCCACCCTAGCACCCCCTTGGGCAAAGTTACCACCAGGAAAAATGGGTGGTAGATCGGCTGGTGGCGGCCCATATGGTCGAGTAAAATATGCGGGACCCGGCGGAAATTAGGCCACAGACAACAAACACCAGCCCACAAACCTACAGGGGACACCAGGGAAGCAGAAATAGGGAACAGAAAAAATGAATAGCTAGGAAATAGTAGACAATAGGAAAGCAGAAGAAAGAGAAGACAAAGAAGAAAAGGTAGCAGAAGGCAAAAGTCAGAGGTATCGAAGGACCATCTTGTGAGAATTCGATAGTAAACAAAGCGGAATTTACCTGTACACTCACAAGAGTTAACTCACTTTTATTGGTTGATAGGGATAGATAGCTCAATGATAGTGGTAGGAATAGATGGAAGATATAGTGGCCACTAAGAAATAAGAATTAGGATGACTTAGCAGGAAACAGGTGGTTGTATTGGAGCGGCTAGAAGGAGATGTTCTTGAGGTCGTAGCGAAAGCGAGTCTGAGGTTTGACAGTAACAGTTAAACCGTTTGTGGCGATGAACCCGCAAGTTCCGAGAATGACGCATGCGCAGTTATATTACACCAATGCGTCATTTAACTAACTAAAAGGATATACCGCATTGATTATAATGATAACCCGATATATTTATGGATAATAAACCCATATAAACTTAATACGAACTAGTATATATCTTTTATATAGATATATAACTTAGCCTAATACTGGCGCCTAATTTGAACTTCCAGTATGTTTACTTAACCTAAACTGTCGAGTTACTTACGAGTCTCTCGACACAGTCAATCAGATCAGGCTCTCTCTTCCGCCGCAAGGCTGGATGTGCTCAGTAGACCTCAAAGACGCTTATTGGCATGTCCCTATAAACAAAAGGTTCCAGAAATTCCTCGCTCTGAGGATCAGGAAAGAGACTTATGTCTTTCAAAGAATGCCTTTTGCGTTAAACCTGGCACAGAGAATGTTCACAAAATTAGTCCGGCAAGCCCTTTTGCCATTGTAGGTCCAGGGCATACTGGTGTTTTGGTATCTAGACGACTGGCTGGTGGTGGCAGAGTCAGAGGAGTTATGTCACAACAATGTAAACCAAGTATTAAATCATGTGCACAACCTAGGGTTCAAGGTGAACGTGGCAAAGTCTCTCCTTGTTCCCACAAGGAATATTCAGTGGATAGGGCTGGTCTGGGACACCACCAATCTAACTCTTACTCAGAGTGGACAATCGGGACAGATTTCCCAGGAAACTGTTCCTCTTTCTCCACAGTCTGAATACGACCAGGAAAACGTGGGATTCCCTGATCGGCTCTCTCAACTGGATCCAATTGACTGTGAACTTGGGCCGGTTGAAAGTAAAGAGATTATTCTTGGAAGGCAGCAAAGTTTTTCCTCTCTCACCGGAGAAGAAATTATGGCCAATTCCACCATTAATCCACAGCTTGCTATCGGTCTGGACCAATCCGGAAATACTTTACTCTATAACGACATGGGTTTCTCCCCCGCCTACGGTATGGGTAGACACAGACGCTTCAGGGGTTCTAGGTTGGGGCTATCAGTCAAATCTAGGCCATCAAGGGCAGGGCACTTGGCCCCAAGACACTCTTTGTCACATCAACAAGCAAGAGCTTTTAGTTCCTCTCTTTTTTCTCCAAGATCACGGTATGTCTTTGCAAGAATATTCAATAGCGTTCCGTATGGACAACCTAACTGCAGTCCATTGTATTCAGAAGCAGGGCTCGGTGAGGTCGCGAGAGTTGCTAAAATTGTCAGAACAGATTTTTGCCCTGGCCGAATCGTGGGCATTCATCTGCATGCAGCATATCTCCCCGGCGTGTCGAACGTCTGAGCAGACGCTCTGTCTCGGAGGCGGAGCACCCTAGTAGAATGGGCTATCAAACAAACCATCTTCGACAAGATGATTGTAAAGCCTTACCGTCCACAAGTGGATCTGTTCGCATCCGAGGAGAATCACAGGCTCCCTCTCTTCCTAACTCGCCAAGGGGTGACCCCGGCGGGGGGACCAGATGCATTTTGAAGGATTGGAACAACTGGACTTCAATTTATCTTTTTCCTCCACCAGATTCTGTACTAATGTGCAGGGTGATTAAAAAACTGAGGGGTTACCGGGGCTTAGTCTCGATGATCGCTCCGTTATTGAACACATGTGTGTCCCCACAAAGTATCCTGCATAGATCTTGCAGTAAGATCTGGTCATGAATAAGCAGACTTTCTTGATGTCATGCACTGCTTGCAATTTTTTGTATTTTTTATATATATTGTTTGCATACAATAAAACCTATTTTTGTTTATATGGATTATTTGTCCCCTGAGGTTAAGGATATTGTCACGAATGTCCCCCTCCAATCTTGGTATTCAGGCGTTATCGTCAATGATGAACGGGCCACTATTAAATTATAGGTTTGATTCCCAGAGGGAAGTAGAGAAAACCTAATATTTAGTAGGGCCCCGTAATCATTGACGATACATGTCCCTCCCAGCCATCCCACTTCCTATTCATTGATTTCTATAGTTTTATCTTGATATTTCAATGAAGGTCGAAGATGGCCGCTAGAGGGCCTGGTGTCGGGGTAGCAAAACGCAAGAAATCCACATATGGAAAGTCATATGATAACATATTAAGTAAAACTTTGTATTTTTTATTTTTTACAGAGTTTTTTCTGTAGGGTACCCGATCATAATGACGATCCCATAAGGGAATTAGGCGTGCGCTTATGATGAGTACTCCATGATCCTTCCGCGCGGTATATTCAAAATTCTGTCGTGGGATGTTGAATGGAGACTATTATACTAATAGGCGATATTGTCAATGATTACAGGGCCCTACTAAATATTAGGTTTTCTCTACTTCCCTCCGGGAATCAAACCTATAATTTATGCATTATAGTTAATATTTAACCTACAATTAATAATAAACTACAGTACATAAGGTACTAGCCGAAATCGCACGTACTATACAATACTGCCAAATTCAAATACCCAATTGGACTCAAAACTGTCGGAATCATCACACACTATTCCCGACATAATGTCCGCCACCAAAAACAATATACAGTAGCTATATACAAAAAAAGAAAGGATATCAAAGATTCAAAGATCACCTTGGTTAATCTTAGATCTCCAAAGATCCACGGAACTCATAGCCGCCCTCCTTTTGGGGCGAGCGCCACTGGAAGCCAGAGAAGGATCATCCTTTTCATTATCAATAGCTCCACCCTGAGGAGCACTGTCACCAGCACTCCCCTGTGGAGGTATATCAATAGAGATACCGGTATCATCAGGCAGTTCTACATCCTGCTCCAAGGGGTATAACCTTAAGACTGGGCGAGTAGTAATCCCAGTCGAAGTTTGTAATCTAGCAACCCTAATATGACCATCAACGCCCTGGAACAAATTGACAATCCTACCAAGCTTCCAATATAATCTAGGACGCTCATCATTAATCAATACGATATCCCCGATACGAGGCCACCGTTGATTCGTCCTCTTGATTATATTCGAGTGACATTCGCGAAGAGACAGCAAATATTCTTGTGACCACCTTTTCCATAAGTCGTCTGACACCTTGTTCATATGCCGGAAGCGACGACGTGTGGTGTCAGCATCCCCGAACGTAGGGTCTTGTATATCCTCGTTGGTTACTGACGACCTAGGAAAGGGATTAAGATTTCATCCACGTGTTAGCATGGAAGGCATAATGGGCAAGAGATCATCAAGATCTGCAGAGGTATAGGTCAACGGCCTGTCGATGACTGACATCTCAATCTCTGTCAAGACTGTTTGCAACTCCTTTTTGTTGACCAGGGCCCTCCCTAATACCTTCTTCATGGCAGACTTGACAATTCCTATTGTCCTCTCCCAAATCGCCCCGAACCATGGTACACATCCTGGTATAAATATCCATTGACAAATCTTTCCAGTGAGGGTAGACACAACCTGCGGGTCATCCATTATATCCTTGAGATATTTAGATTCCCCGACAAAACAAGTCGCATTATCGCTCAGAATCATTTGAGGGAAACCGTTGCGAACTGCAAAGCATCTTAGAGTATGTAAAAACCCCTCGCTGGATAAATCGTCAATTAATTCAATGTGAATCGCTCTGGTTACTGCACATGTGAAGAGTACAGCATATACCTTAGTGATAGTACCAGGCGATTCCCTAATTTGAATCGCTACCGTATAGTCTACCCCGGTTACCTAAAATGGTTCAGTCCTTTGTACCCTGAACTCTGGTAAGGGAGGTAGATCAACTGGGGAGTAAGGCTTACCCTGCACGCTTTTACAGATAGTACAGCTATTGTGGATCCCCTTAATCGCTTGTAGCATTTTAGGGATCCACCAACTTTGTCGATAAGCCAGAACATAATTTACGCCAAAATGTAGGCAGATCCTATGGCTTTTGCGAATCAACAGTTTGGTAATCAAATGAGAGGAGCTAAGGAGAACAGGATATTTCGCAGAATCAATAATGTCCGCCTTCTGGATCCTGCCTCTGCACTTAATTATGCCTCCTTCCATATATAGTCCTAATTGCCTCATTAAGTTTGATGGTTTGGCCTTTGAGTCCTTGTTCAGTATTTCATGTTCAGTAGGATAAGATTCCTTTTGTGCTAAACATATTATTTTTGCTTTTGCTGATCTCAATTCATGGAGTCTGATATGCTTCGAATCTTCACTAAGGAAAGACCCGTGAGCCCGACTTCTCATGTTGTTAATGAAGCGGAATATCCATGCAAATACCCGTATTACTTGATCATAGCTGCCGTAACGTTCCCCCTCTACGAACTTGTTGGTAGAGGTTCCTAATGTGTAGTACTCACAGTCGAACTACTTAACACATCATCTTGGGGCCGACTTCATGGATCAGATATGCATTCCCTGAAATCCTAAGGCCATTCAGTTGGAGATGTATGCCATGTAGGTCCTTGCCACTAAATAGAGGATGACAAAAACTGTTGCGCCAAGATCCCCAGGGAAATTATGTCACCGGGGTTATCCTTGGTGCTCACATAGCGATATTTAGCTGTAGGAACTAAGTTATGTATCTCATCAGTGCGATTTGAAACATAAACAGGTAACACCTTCTGGCTGTGTACCCAAGAAAGTGCTATTTGACTGTCGCTCCATAGACGTTATTAATCTGTAGTATGTCTGTATAAGCATCCAGTGTAAACTTTATTAGACGAACAGGCAAAAGCAATGCAGTAAGTTCTAATTTAGGAACTGTAATTTTCTTAGGCAGTTGGTACGCTTAGAGGTCGAGATTCACTTCTAATAGAGCTAGAGTGCCCATTTGTTTACTGTAAGTTGTATTCTTATTGTTGATTATCCGTACCAATTTTCATTGATTTATATTGAAAAATATATGTATGAACAATATCAAACGTACGAAAATATGCGAGAAAAGCGCAACATTTCCGCTGCTACTACTCATTAGCTATTACAACTTAGGCTATGGTAATTTTTTTGGGAGAAGTACTAACCATGATTGCAACACTGAAGGTGAATTATTGTTGTAGGTCCAATGGGTATGTACTGGTATGCTTACCCAGTTTACTCATAGATTGTTCTCAGTACCATTCATAAAACCTGCCCAAGAAAAATATTTCTTCATCTCATAAAGACCTATGATACCTCCAAGTTTTAGATAAAAATGTAAGCTTTCCAATACAAAAAAATCATTCAAATCCATCAAGGTCCGACCGCATTAACCGCCAAGTATCTTGCAGCTCAGTCGAGAGTGGTGGGTCCCAATCTAGCTTTAGCCGCCACAATTGCTGTAAAAACATACGAGCACGAATAGTTACAGGCAGCAAATAGCCTAGGTGATCAAACAAACTCGCAGACAAGCTTAAGCAGTTTCACTTGGTCATAATCTAACTGTCGCATGGTGTGTGACAGAAGGATATACAATCTGTGGTAGTGTCCCATTTGTGGCCTAAAAACTTCACCTCATTATTCTCCGTAGCTACACCGTCAGAAGCAAATTGACCTTTCAAAAGATCACTATTAGTGGCCCATTTTCTCAAGTATAAATGAGCCTTGGCAAATATATCGCGGATCTCTCAGCATCTTTTGAGCAATAAATCTTCATCGTCTCCAGTGCCTTGAAGATTGTCCACATAGATCCCCTGCTTGATCTCATTCTTGAAGTCAGGATCTAGTCCAGCCTCCTCAAGATGTTGCAAGATAGTAGCGTTGAGAAGGAACTGGGAACAGGTCGCTCCGAATAAGATGACTCTGAATCTGTAGACCAGATAGTAGACCAGATTTGTCGTAGTAGGGGTAGGCAGCGCCGCCCAGGGAAGTACTACCGCTAAGGTTTCGGGAGACTCAGGGAATAGCCTGAATTCCATTTTCTCTCCCAGGACTTGGTACATACATATCTTTCTGCCTCACACAACAGGGGTATCAGGAAAACCCTCTTTATATAACATACACATCCAACTTCACGACATTGCCCTACATCGCTATCCTCTATCCATAAAACACTACTCTTCCCACTACATATCACACATGTAACACCATACACTTTACCTATTAAATATGGCAGTACAATTGTTAAGAGCAAACCTGGTGGTTCCTCGGATATCCACCCCCGGCAGGGTTGGGTCATTGACACAGGGCCCTCCCGGTCGTTATCATGCGACTGTGTCAAGAGTATTGCAACGTCCCAAAGCTGCTCGTCGGTGCAGCTTTTTCTTTAGCAATATAAGGGGACTTCACTCTAACATCAATTCTGTACACCAATTTCTTCAAGCAAAATCCCCTACTCTCCTTTTTTCGACAGAGACTCAAGTAACATCCACATCTGACACGTCTAGGTTTAATTTTCCAGGTTATCAACTGCTCCAAAATTTCAGACCTAAAAGAGGTGTATGTTGCTTCGCAAAATTTGAAATTGCCCTGGAGGAGGTTACTAGTTTCAATTGTCCCTATTTTGATAATTCTATATACAAATTAATTTCTGCTGGTAAATTTAAATACATATGTTGCATCTACCGTTCCCCAAATACTCCTCCAGAGCAAAGTCTTTTTGATTCTCTGTCCTCACAACTCAGTGTCCTCAACTTAAATACTTCTTCTGAAATCACTGTGTTGGGTGATTTTAATGTCCATAATGTTGAATGGCTCACTCATTCAGCCAGGACTGATGATGCTGGTCTTGAATGTGAGCTATTTGCAGACTCATTTAACCTCACTCAACTAGTCAACCTACCCACCCGTGTACCAGATAATCCTAATCATAATTCCCACCTACTGGACTTATTTTTAACAACCAATTCAGAAAATTATGATGTTACAGTGAGGTGCCCGCTTGGGTCTTCTGATCACTGTCTGATACAGGCCACCTGTCTATCACCTACCACACCTTCCCACTCTGAACCTGTTTTGGTGACTAAATGGCATTACGATAGGGCAGACTGGGAGGGTCTTCAAGGTGTCTTTATTGATATTCCCTGGACCTCTTTCTTTTCGAATGATGCACACTCCACCTTGATCCACATACAAGATTTTGTAAACATTGGAATGGAAACTTTTATTCCTCATCAAAAGTACAGTAAAATATCTAATTCACCTAAATGGTTTCACCATAATTGTGCTAGAGTAACTGAACAAAAGCAATAGCCTACAATGCATACACAAGATCAAAAACACATGAAGCCTTTAATTATTTTAGAAACATCAGAAATAATGCCAAAACTGTATTAAACCTAACTAAATCAAACTTTCTCCACAAACAGGCAAATAAACTTCTAAATAATCCAAATGATAACAAAATATTTTGGTCTACTCTTAACTCATTCAAATCCAACTTCACTACTGCTTCATCCATTCCACCATTAAAATCTCCGACTGGCAATCTTGTAAGTGACCCACGAGGTAAAACTAACCTTCTTGCGGATATTTTCTCCACCACCTCAACCTTAGATGAAATAAATCAAGATGTCCCTGTACTTAATTTTAATTCGCCTGAAATTCCCTCTCTTAAGATCCACACCAGACATGTCAAAACTATTTTGCAGAATCTCTCAGTAGATAAGGCTCTTGGTCCAGATGAAATTCCTCCAATAGTACTTAAGAATTGCTCCTTGGTGCTCGCTCCTGTATTGGCAAAAAATTTCCGTCAGTGTACTCATACCTCATGCTTCCGTGTACCCTGGAAAGAAGCAAACATCCATCCAGTTCCTAAAAAAGGTGCCTCTTCAGATCCATCAAACTACAGACCAATAGCTATAAATTCCACTATTGGTAAAGTATTGAAATTTTATTAAATAATCACATAATTAAGCATCTTGAGAATAATAAATTAATCAGTGATAGGCAATATGGTTTTAGACGATGTCGATCAACTGCAGACATTCTTTGCCTTCTTACGCATCAAATCAACCAAGCTACAGACCAACATGGTGAAACACATACAATAGCACTGGATATATCAAAGGCATTTGATAGAGTCTGGCATCAATCCTTATTGTCGAAGATGTCACACTACGGCCTTGCATCATTAGTTCCACTAATTTCTTCTTATCTTCATAACAGAAACATATGTGTAATGGTAGATGACCTTTATTCTCAATTTCACTCAATAAATGCTGGTGTTCCCCAGGGATCAGTTTTGGCCCCAACTCTGTTCCTCATTCATATCAATGATCTCATATCTACCACTCATAGTCCAATACATTCCTACGCAGATAACTCAACACTCCACAGTTTCTTCACATTTACCAATTCTTTCACCCAACCCGATCTTATAAATTCAAAAATAAACACTGCAATTTCTCTGAACCAGGACCTTTCTAGAATGAATGAATGGAGACAAAAGACTCTAGTGTCCTTTAATGCACAGAAAACCAAGTACATTCAGTTTTCTAACCGACAGATTCTCACTGACTCCCATATATTTTTTAATGATGTAATTATTCCCACTTCCCCTAGTATTGACATTCTCGGTGTAACATTAACTACTAACTTGAGCTGGACACATTTTGTTAGAAGCATTGCTAAGAATGCCTCTAAAAAACTGGGACTCCTGTACAGAGTTCGATAATTCTTCACTGACGAGCAGTTGGCTGTAATATATAAAAGTTATGTGCGTTCTCAGATGGATTACTGTTCACCTCTGTGGAGTGGAAGTGGAGTGGTTGCATTGAGGAAGTTGGACAAAATTCAAAATAAAGCTATTAGATTAATCAATAACCCTGCGATCACACAGGACCTTCCTACATTGTCCATACGAAGAAAAGTTGCATCCCTTGCATTATTCTACAGATATTTTCACAGCAATTGTTCCGAGGAACTTGCTTCAATTGTGCCGCCTCTCCACATCTTTCCCCGTAGAACTATGACATCTGAGAGCGCCCATGAATTTACACTTTCTCCTCCACAATGCAGAACTTCTGCTTATCAAAATTCATTTATCCCTAGAACTACTACTCTTTGGAATTCACTTCCCTCGAGTTGCTTTCCACAAACTTACAATCTACAAAAGTTTAAATCCAGTTGTTACAAACATTTTATGAATGGAGGATGCCTTTAGGCACATGGACCTTTTTGTTGTATCTGTGTTTTTCCTTCCTCCGTTCATTGTCTCTTAAAAAAAAAAAAAAAAAAAGATACTCTGAATCTAGATCCATTGGGTCCCGTGGCCATAACAAATCTTGTCGAGTCCCTGTCTTCACGATGGAGTTGAAGCATCAGGAAGGTCTTCTCAATATCGGCGACCCACGCTTCAGATTTTATAAATATAAAATCTGAAGCGTAACATAATTTGCGCGAGATCAGAGACCAGGGATGGACCCGTGTACAGATAATCATTCAGGCTATAGGAGCGATCACTGGTTTTAGCTGAGCAGTCATACACAATACGAACAGGAGTGGTGGAACTGTCCTTTTTTATCCCATGGTGAGCAAGGTAATGCATGTTATCCCCATACTCACCGGGATCTACTCTTTCAACAAATCCACGTTGTACCTGCTCGTTATTACTGCCGCATAAGTCTCGCAATAATTTGGATCCTTGACAAACTGCTTCTGAAGGCCCCGTAACCTACCAAGTGCTAGATTGAAATTTGTAGGTAATTTACTCTTATTGTCATCCCAAGGGAGCCTTACCACATACTGACTCCTGCCTGAGTCATACGTTACAGTTTCTGCGTACGAGCTCAACGCTAGCTTGGATTCCCGATCAAGTTCATGTGGGTCAATTCCAATATTATCTATGTCCCATAGCTTATCTATATCAGTGCATGGATTATCAGGAACAGTAGACCTAACGTATATGTCTATGGGGCTTACTGCTACTTTAAGGACTGTAACTACCTCCACCTTTGTGTCTTGAGATGAAGTTGCATAGGATCCGGAAATGGCATACCCTTGTATTGTGGGAAGCAACATCAGCTTATCTATCCGCCGATATCCAGGGTGAACCAGGTCGTAGTAATAATCAGCTCCGACCAGTAGCATAATTCCATTGTTAGCAGAGAGTTGATCATCAGCCATTTTAAAACCCTTGCTTCTGAGATATTTCAATTGTATTTGAATCTCTGATGCCACATAGAAACTGGGAAGTTTGTCGACCACAACAGCCTTGATGGGACATACCTTCCTTCTATATACATAGGAAATCTCCACTATATCATAGTCACTGGAATCTACTTCACCAGTGAAACCATGGAGACGCAAATTCTCTTGACCCTTGCTGGTACACTTGAGCTATGGCAATGATGACCGCAGAACGAATTACCTCTGTAAGCACTGGTCGAGTAAGGTTCGCGTCATTATATGCTTATTATTACTCCCCACTACTGGCAGCATCATAGTAGGAAGCATTTGACATTCTCTAGAAGCACTGGACATAGCAGATACTTTATTACCCTCGCTTTTATTTTTATCATGTGACTCTTTGGTGGTTCTCCCCTTTTCTTTGCCGTCGTGCCGATCAGACTGGGTACAAAGGGAAAACCAATGTTTCCCTTTGCAATACTTATAGGGTTTGATGAAGGAATTGGTACAAGTACTGTTGAAGTGGTCTCTTGCCAGACAGCTGGTACATAAATGAAGCGATTTAGTCTTGCTAATTTTCTGTGTAGCCTTAGGATACTTGGGACATTGGTACCATAGATGACCATGTACACTGCAGAACTTGCAACCTAATGATATCGTCCTCTTCTGTTTAGGAGATGTCTGTACCGGGAAAGCCGCAGTGGATGGCGACATCTCCACTTGTCGGTATTGTCCAGTACTCTCCATGTTGAAGACTTCGGTCTGGAATATGCACCAACGCTTCCAAGTTCAGTGGAGTGTTGCTTAGTTTCCGTCTAACTATTTCCTTAAGGGGAGAGGGTACCTTGTTCAGGATGTTTACACTGTAGATTTCCTCCTTCATGATGGCCATCGTCTCCATTGACCGGAGGAGGCTCTCAAAAGAGGCATAGTACTCCTTTAAATTGGTCACATCGTACGATGGAGGATCAGAGCGAAGAAATTTGTTATTAATGCCGTCTTTATTACTTCCTCTCTCCCATTAGTTCTTTTCAATAGTTCCACTGCAGACTCATAGCTTGTAGCTTCTAGCTTGTACCCCTCTATCAGCTTCAATGCCTCCCCTTTCAACTGTCCACGGAGATACGTAAACCTTTGGATGGATGTAAGCGTTTTATTCCGATGAACGGAACACTAAAAAATATCCCAAAATCAAGTCCAGGTAGTTGGATCCGCAGAAAAGGTTGGCAGAGTGAGTTTGGGAAGGTTAAAACAGTATTACTGAATAAGTTGGTCACAAATTATTTTGCAATATTTGAAAACAAACATGGAATCTATATGCTCTAAACATCATATGATAATGTGGTTTATGCCTCGGCAAAACCTAATAAATATATATGGTACTAAAATGGAATTTTTTCGTAACATGGTTGTCAATACCTTCCTATAGACGGCACCGATTCGTACACACGCCATTTTCACCTGTCTCCCGAGGTCTGTCCACCAGCTTTTTAGTCAACACTAACTCCACCTGCTTATCTGTGTCGAAACTTCATGTGTTCATTTCCACACCTTTGCGCATCACGTCACGAGACACTACTGGGTTCCTATTGTTTTTTTTGTGAAGACGTCATTATAACGCATAGGCTACGTCACGCATACCCTCGTGAGCCAATAACTCGGGTGTATTATGTTGATTACGTCATTGCAATCGGCCAATCACAGATACCCACCTTGATTTACCTGATAATCGCCAGTCGAGTCATGGCGGTAGACTGTAAAGGTCCAGGATGTTCGCCTCTGCACTGTGTTATTGTAGAAACTACATGAAATAATACTGCTGCCCTGAAAGTATTTACAGAACATGGGTGCTTGCCTACTGATGTGACGTGTAAGCGGTAAGATTTTTTCGCATAGGTTTTAACTTCAGGAAATTAATGGGTAATAAATACCACGTACTGAGTACTATGAATCCACTGTACCTGGCATGCAAGGGCTAGTTTAGTATCCCACGTACTGAGTACTATGAATCCGCTGTTGCTGGCATGCAAGAGCTAGTTTAGTATCCCACGTACTGGGTACTATGAATCCGCTGTACCTGGCATGCAAGGGCTAGTTTAGTATCCCAGGTACTGAGTACTATGAATCCGCTGTACCTGGCATGCAAGGGCTAGTTTAGTATCCCACGTACTGGGTACTATGAATCCGCTGTACCTGGCATGCAAGGGCTAGTTTAGTATCCCACGTACTGAGTACTATGAATCCGCTGTACCTGGCATGCAAGGGCTAGTTTAGTATCCCACGTACTGAGTACTATGAATCCGCTGTACCTGGCATGCAAGGGCTAGTTTAGTATCCCACGTACTGAGTACTATGAATCCGCTGTACCTGGCATGCAAGGGCTAGTTTAGTATCCCACGTACTGAGTACTATGAATCCGCTGTACCTGGCATGCAAGGGCTAGTTTAGTATCCCACGTACTGGGTCTAGGTTAGGTTAGGTTGGGTTGTTTGGTTAGGATAATATACTAGGTCTCAGAAACAAGATTCGTAGTTGCGGTAGTATTTACAGATACGCCCGAATACTAAATGGGCGGCGGCCCAACCGCCATGGCACCGGTAAGGGTTCGTGTTGTATCCCACGTAGGCCTATTAGGTACTACGGACAAATTGTAGGCGTTAGGTGTGGATTAGGCTTGTATCCAATGTACTAGGTCTATGTTACTGGATATTTATGATTTAAATAAGTGCTACGTTTTTGATCAATCTGGTTATATGGCTTTGCAATTAGGGAAATCATGAGCCGATTTCCGACATTTCGTTAGTCTTTTTCGATTCTCAAAATACGATCCAAGTTTTGCCAAAAATTGGCTCGGGTTTTCCAAAATTTTGCTTGTTGGGGTTTGCAATTTAGGGAAACATGAGCCAAAATGCTAAATTAGGTTACTGTAATTTGTTTACTCTTAAAACTCAAAATCCGAGCCAAGTTTTGCCAAAACTTGGCTCGGGTTTTCCAAAATTCGGGTTTTATGGCTTTGCAATTTCGGGAAACCTGAGCCAAATATCTACATGAGGTTACTGTAATTTTGTTGTCTACAAACTCGCTAAATCTGAGCCAGCTTTGGCCAAAACTTGGCTCGGGTTTTCGAAATATTGGGTTTTAGGCCTTTGAAATACCTTAAAACCCGAGCCCAGTTTTGCTAAAATACATTTTTATCGCCGTTTTACCCATGTAACCCCTCATGTTCCCTGTACTTCATAGCCCTCCATACTATCGGGTGGTGTGTCTTAAGATCGTTGTATAATGGGGAAAACGGTTTCTCCGAGGGTTGTAATTATTTCCAAACACTATAGCCTATATTGATGAAAACTAACAGGGAAAAATAAAAAAATCCATGGGAAAATTTAGTGACCATCTTAGTGAAATTTTCCGTTAAAACCAGTGGCCATTGGAGTACCGGTATCCTTAACAGTGTGACGTCTACCAGCGTTGGCAGAATCGCCTCTCGTTAGCCACTAGCGCTCGCCAGGGACATCGAAATGGGCTACAGTTATCAGAGAATGTTGTTCTTTCTTTCCTAGTAATCGCATTGTCACAGACCGTCCAGTGGTGGTCTTTGTTTTCGTCTGCGACAACGGGTTATATTTTATATCAACAGTAGTGATGATAGTACCAGCGTGGGAATGAGAAAGACTTTCAGAGCGAGAAGGTAGTGAGTGTCTGAAGGTGCGGGTGCATTCCTGCCTCTCGCTCGCCATTGGACGGCGTGTCTTGCTGTGTCACGTGACACCTGCTGTCTTGTGACGTCTCGGCCCGTGATTGGCCGACCATCGCGCCTTTGCGGGCTCCTGTGTAACTTACCTCCTACATGAGGGTCCCCAGGAGCTGTCCTCGTCAGGACCGGCTTGGCGCGCATGCTTCTAACATCCCTTTGCATACTCTCTCCCGATCACCACTTTTGTCACTGTTTCTCTCTCTGAACTTCTTCTTTTCCATTACTTCTCGCCTTTATTCAATTACTTATCCACTTGGGTTCTGCATACGGTTTTCATAGCCGGCCCATTGTATTGCATGCGCCGTCCTCAGAGATATTTACATGTACTTAGAATAGGTTTGAGGGTTCTTAGTTAGTATAAGTTAAGAAATTTGTGTGTCTCCATTATTGATTTAGTGTTTCGGCTCTTTTATTTAACCCTTAATTAGCGGCTCACCACATAAGTCGAGTTAAATAAAGCTGGACTATGTGGCGGCGCTCGACATAGGTCGAGTGGCAATTTCAGCAGGTAATGTTGCTGAGAGAGAGAGACAAGTGGTGGCAGGAGACTAGCGAGCGTATGACTGCTCCAGACCACCGCGGCGAACCTACTGACACGAATCTCAGCTCCCTCCTCCCTCTCTCACTCGCTACATACTGAATTATATGGGGAAAGTACCTAATTACATGCTTTTTGCACTCGCGTTGCACGGTTATTGCAAGAAAACTAGCCATCATAAAAGGATCGTTATGGTGTCATTCGAAAGCTCTGTTTATGCCCTTTCAGGGATAGGTACTTGTTTTACGTTCTGGGTCTTATTTAGGCATGAAAATGATCACGTAAACAGCCCTATTTTGGCTAAAAACACCCCGCTGGGCGGTACATATAAATAAACCGCATAGGCCGCTCGTAAGGTGTTAATGCTAGACTGGGATAAGGTAACTGTAGTCGTTGTCTCCGATGGGTGTACGGTTTGCTTATACCTACACGACTTCGACCGGTCCTGTGGTAGCCTGGGTTGTCTTTTCGGTTGCGTCCTTTGCGAGTGCAGCTTTGTGTTAACTGAGGGTTTTGGCCTGTACCAGTTCCACTCTTTGCTGCCTCTTTGCTTGTCTTTAGAGAGTCGCCAGGATAGAACCAGATACTTGTGATCTGGATCTATCGAGAGAGCACCTTAGTCAATTAACGTAACTTAAAGGATTCAGTCTTAAGGACATCGCTAGGCTACGAGCCTGTCTTGCTCAACCCCAGTTCCTTACCTAGAGTATCCTAGCTAGACATTATTAATCGAGTAGACACTTGTTAGTGTTTAATATAAGCTCTTTGATATGTACGCATTATTATTCACAGCATTTATTAATCTAGGTTGTTGTTGAGCCGCACAACCATAGCAGACTGTTTCGTTGATGAGGAAGTACTTCTTTTAGTGTCGAGCATTGCTACCGTTGCGCATTTATAGTATTCTCGTGTCAGTTAACATTATATGTCCTATCTTTTTTGTGTATTCGATTTACACGTATGGTGTCCTGCCTCCTGCCTTTATATAGTTCAAGATCAGTACGAGCATCTTATGAGCATCAGACTTTCTTCAGAAGTTTCCAGGTCTATGCTGTAGGACTATACTTCACTTTCTTTCAGATAGGAGTGAAGAGTTTATTGTTGTTTAGAGTAACTGTTGTTACGTCCTGGGATATATAAACACTGGGCTCTTTCTATTGGACTAGGTATGCGGCAACAAGCAACAACGGAAAACGCTAGATCCAACCCTTATCTATAAACCCAGGCAACAAACCACCCTAAACTGTCAAGAGTCCTGCCTGGACAACGAGGTATCCTATGACTCGGTTACAGGGTGCATGCACTATAGACTGCTGATAGTCAAGCAGGCTATATAAAAGATCACACAATTAAGTTGACTTAAAGCTTCAAGGAAAAGATAGATAACGGAATTAAATTGCAGAAACAATTTAATAACAAACTAGAAGAAAGTACATTTAACGTTATGTTAATTAATACAACTAAACACCCCTGCGTGAAAGAAGGTGAAAGCAAACAGTCCTCAAAACATCGTACAGGTAGACAAGATGCGGGTCTCTAAACTGCATGTGGCTACTGTAGGATCTGATGCTTAGCAAAGAAAGTACGTTACGGATTTAGAGAACTCTTAACTCATAAGCAGGAATAAATACTAGTGATAGGACATACAGTGTATAATGGCATAGGTATAATTAAATAAAGGCAGCAACTCGCAACATAACCACATACAGGTGTGCTTCTCACTCTTAGTCAGGCAAGCCTGCTCGGACAGAGTCTGTAAGCCACACCCTGACTCACAATGCTCACAAAAACGGTAAACTGTGGCACAATAACAAGCATACAGAGATAATAAACCCCTAGCTGTTAATCTGCCAGGTGGCAGAGGTCTGACCGGAAGGATATAGGCTTCGGATACCCGGGCTGAGCCACCTGCTCTAGCCTAGGGACGTTCCCAGGTCTGTGCGCCAAATTACTCTATTTGAAAGGGTGCTCTCTTGAGAGACTCAGATCGCAAGTATCTGACTCTCTCCTGGCGACCCTAAAACAAAAGCAAGACGTGCTAGCGCAGTGCTGAGTGGACTAGGCAAGGGCCCTCACACAACACAACGCTAGACACACAGGGACACAGACAAGAAAATGCCCCCAGACTCCCACGGGTATCCTAGTAAAGTCGTGCGGGTCCACGGGACTCGCACCAGCAGACTTTACTTAAAGGATCGCAAAAAGCCTCCCCTCCGGTCTAGCCCCTGCTAACCTGACACAAGAACACACTAGCAAGCATGAAACCACCAAATATGAGACAACAAAAAAGCTTCCTAGGTCTCATTAACAATTACATCCCTGCATAAGGCCCAAAATCCTATCTAGTTATCTGAGAGCTCGTCGTTAATACAATAATAGATATAAGGTCTATCAAGGGGATGGGATAATTAAATAGATTGGTGAAGTAGTGGAAAGAAGGTATACAAAGTAAGAGAGAACGTTTCTAAGTGGGGTTGAGAGGGATAGATATCAAGGGGGTCCGAAGGGTACGACAATGAGGTGAGCTCTGAGTCTTGAATCTGTCTGGACCCCGCCCTAGGCATGCAGAATACATCCCAGGCTTGGCAACACTCAACACAGTTGCCTGGTCAAAATCCTCTACCCCGTGCGTGAGTCGAAACTAAGCCTAACGTTTCAATCAAATGCATGTGGCAGCGCTTCAGGCTCGTCCCAAGCTGGTCTCTCCGCGCGAAGCAACGTCCCAAGCCGGACTCTCTCTCCCGCTCGTCTCTTCCCGCTCTCACTAGACTTACATCTTATATATTATAATGAAACAATCAACTATCGAGAATAAAATATACTAAGATGCGTTGGTTAAGAATAAGGGCAGCTTCAAGCTGTGAAACAACATAAGAATATCCCAAACATTAGTTACATTGTCGTAGGATATATACTAAGGGAAAGCCTGCCGGCCGGCTACCACCAGCCGGATTCTAAACGGCTGGGCAGCCGATGCGCGCGCATGCCCGCACGTGGTTACTATGCAGAAGCGTCACACTGTATTGAAGCATCTTTGTATTGTATTAAATCTTGCAGTGATTTAATTGATCTTTCCATAGATTCCATTTTATGCATTTTAACGTAACTTGCATTTTGTTTGTTATCAAGCTATACCAGTGTCGGTTAGCCTGAAGTAGAGTACATTTATGCCCAGTTAAGGGTACCCCGCTACCACAGATTAACCCTGGAGGGTATAGGTGTTTTGTTCGCCGGCATATAAGTTCGAGGGTTTTGGATCTAGCCTACCGTTGTTGCATAGTGCCCTATTACTAGTCCAATCATTGAGTGCCCTTTTTTTTTTCATAGTCCCGGTCGTAACAAATGGCGACCTTAGTCTAGGATTTAGTGAACTAAGAAATAATTGCAGGATTTGTGGACATTTGTTTTTGAGGAATATTTTGGACACGTTGGATTTTTTTTTGGCAACGTAGTATAGCTCTTGAGTTGTCTTCAAGCATTTTTTTGAGTGAATAGTGGTACATGAGAGTTTAGGTACTTTTTTTTGTTTTAAACGTTGAGGATTTCCGGTGTACACTGTCGAACGACGGATCAGTGCACAGTGAGGACACAGTACGGGAAGCAGGCGAGGAGGTGGAGAAGGTGGAGTTGTTAAGCGGTGTTCGGGTGGTGAACAATGAGGAGGATGCTCGGATATTTTTGGAGGAGCCTGTGTCAGCGGATCGTGTGTCGGGGCTAGACCGGTACGGACTGCAGTGTGTAGCCACGGTCTTAGGGTTTCCCGGTACTAGCGGTTTGTCGAGAGATGAGCTGGTTACCTGTGTGCTCGGTGGGGTGCGTGGGGCTTCAGGTGGAGCGGGAGCTGGGCACCTTCTGCCCAGCCCCCATTCCACTCGACTCCTACCATGGCACCCCCTCGGGCTCCGGAGCCGGGAATGTTCTCACAGGCCGCTGGCGGTTGGGTATGCCTCTAGGTGATTCACGGGGTGGGTCCCCAATAGTAGCACCCCCTCCTCAGGGTTTGTCTTCCGAGATGTTGTTTCAGCTCGAACTCGCCAAACTTGAGGAGAGAAAGGCCATACATGAGGCTGAGCTCGAGCAATAAAAGTATGAGGCTGAGCTCAGGCAATCTGAGATTAGGATTCAGGCTGAGGAGAGAAAGGCCAAACGTGAGGCTGAGCTTCAGGTTGAGGCTATGAAGTACTGTGCAGACATAGAGCTTGAGAAGTCTCGGGTGGAGTCGACAGGGCAGCGTCTCGGTTCTGGGAATCGAGGTCTTCATCAGTCTTTATCGCACCTTCTTAAGTTAGTCCCTGCATTTGACGAGTCGGGTGTCACTGAGTTTTTCCTGCGCTTTGAGAAGAAGTACCGGGAGCACCAATGGCCCGAGGTTAAGTGGGCAGCCCTTGTTTCCTCTAGGTTGGTTGGCAAAGGACTCAAGGCATATGATGCGTTGCCCTTGGAGTCTTGCATCGATTATGAGGTATTTAAGGAAGCTGTTCTGCGGGCGTACAAGTTACAACCAGAGACATATAGGTTGAAGTTTCGGGGTGTTAACCCTTATTTAGCGGCGAGCAACATAAGTCGAGTTAAAAAAAGCTGGACTATGTGGCGGCGCTCGACATAACTCGAGTGGCAATTTCAGCACGTAATGTGGCTGAGAGAGAGAGACAAGTGGTGGCAGGAGACTAGCGAGCGTATGACTGCTCCAGACCACCGCGGCGAACCTACTGACACAAATCTCAGCTCCCTCCTCCCTCTCTCACTCGCTACATACTCAATTATGTACTGAAAGTACCGAATTACCTGCTTTTTGCACTCGCGTTGCACGGTTATTGCAAGAAAACTATCCATCATACAAGGATCGTTATGGTGTCATTCGAAAGCTCTGTTTATGCCCTTTCAGGGATAGGTATTTGTTTTACGTTCTGGGTCTTATTTAGGCATGAAAATGATCACGTAAACAGCCCTATTTTGGCTAAAAACACCCCGCTGTGCGGTACACATAAATAAACCGCATAGGCCGCTCGTAAGGTGTTAAGAAGGGTCGTGAGTGCACTTTTCTAGAACATGCCCGGGAACTGTCTGATGCTTTGAGAAATTGGCTGAGGTCAGAGAAGGTGACGACGTTCGAAGAGCTTGAGCAGTTATTCCTTCTAGAGCAATTTTTTAAATGCACAGGCGGCGACCTGACTTTGAACCTCAAAGAGAAACAACCTAAAACTCTACAAAAGGCAGCTGAGTTGGCTGACCTGAGATTATCGCTGATTCGTAGGTGCGGGTCTGCACAACGGACCGATGCAGTTAACAAGGGGCGCAACACTCCACCCCCCCCCCCCCCCCCCCCCCCCCCGAGTCAGTGATGCAACATTTAATAACAAAAGTAAGAGCATTGATACTAGTTTTTATCACAAACCAAGGACCGTCCCGTTTGAGAAAGGTCAGGGCCCTTCCCCACCTCAGGGGAAGTCCAAGGGTGAAGTAGAGTGTTTTAAGTGTCATAACAAGGGGCATTTTTCACGTTCATACCCTAGTAACCAACCTACAGCAGCCGTGTCTTTGGCTAGCAACATTGGGGTGTCTCTGAGGTCTTCTGCATTTACCCGGGGTGATATGAGAGATGCGGGGGCACAGCCAGTGAAGGAGTGTCCGGAAGGCTCGAAACCTGTCCGCGATGCTTTTTGCGACCATAGAGGGCATGGCTGCGTGAGTTGGGCTGGTTGCAAGCATGGGTTGGAGTTGTTGCGTGATACAGGTGCATCCCAGACTCTGATGAAAAACTTTACAGGCCAACCTATAAACGCGGCACGGGTAGTTGTGGTGCAGGGTATTAATGCTACACGGTCATACCCGTTGGTTCGAGTGGAGCTGGAGGTTGATGGTGTGACACGAGAGATAGATGTTGGAATCGTAGAGAAACTGCCAGTAGAGGGCGTCGACCTTCTTCTCGGCAACGACTTTGCGGTGCTTACTTCTGAGGTTCCACCCTTAGTCGTTGCCGAGAGGGCGGCCGACGTGAGTAGGGAAGGGCAGGAGTTGGTCGAGAGGTGTCAATTACAGCAGATGGCGTGTGTTGTCACCCGATCTCGTGCATCTAAGGTGTCACAGCCTATTCCTCAGTCTCTAGACCAGCGGAGGAACGGTCGGAAGGAGAAAGTTAAGTTGGAAGAAGTTTTGTGAGTTTTGATTCGGCGGCTCTCTTTGGCGACTCAGTATTAGCACCAACGTTTGGGTCCGGAGTAGCCCCAGAACCTGTCACACTTGGTGAGGAGGTAGGGCGTGAGAAAGCTCCGAGACAGCGACGTTACACACTTAAGCAGGATAGGATCGAGCAGTCCAGTATCAGGGGAGGCCATAAGTTGCTCCGGGAGCACTTAGATAGATTGGCTCCATCGGATATCTGTCGGCTGCAGATAGATGATCCTGAGCTTCAGATGTCTAGTAACGGGGCTATTGAACTCAATGAGGACGGGGAAACATGTCATGTGAACCTGTTAGAGTTTGTGAGGCAACCACCTGAGCAGCCTATTGTCCCTGTGTTGGTCTGCAGCGGCCATGGTGGAGAAGGAGAACAAAGGAGTACAAAGGAAATCAAGCAACAACAGGTCTAGTGACCCTTCTAGGCTGCTTGTCCTCCAAAACACTGAGGATCAAGTGTCCAAACAGTGGTTTAGAGTGGGTAAGGGAACATTGGAAAGGGAACTACTGCCCTGGAACTAATGTCCGTGGCAGGACTAGGAAGTTAGTAGGGGACATATGGGTTAGTAACTGAGGGGAGGATAAAATAAAGTTATTCATTTACAAACGCAGTCAGTCGCGGGTTTGATGCGAGATTTTTGTCTAGGCGGAGTTTAAATGAATCAACGGTGCTGCAGTCTATAACGTCTCGGGGAAACCAATTCCACAAGTTGACAACTCGATTGAAGAAGAAATTCTTAGATTCGTGTGAGTTAAAATATTTACCAATAATTTTGCAACCGTTTCCCCGCGTGTAATTAGATTGGTCGATAGTGAAATACTTACTACAGTTCATATTGTCGATGCCTTTGATGATTTTGAACACTTGAATTAAGTCACCTCTTAATCTGCGCTGGGTAAAAGGAAATAGATTAAATTCTCTAAGACGCTCTTCATATGGTTTGTTCTTTAGGCTAGGTATCATTTTGGTAACTCTACGTTGAACTCGTTCTAGCTTGTTTGTCTTTTTGGTAATAAGGGCACCAGCATTGAACGCAGTATTCCAGAAGAGGGCGGACTAAGGAATTGTAAAGGGTTAGGATAACGTCTTAGGATTTATGCTCAAATGACCTGCCTATAAAGCCAATTATTTTGTTTGCTTCTTAACAACTTCTGAAGGAGAGGGAGTCAGTGGGGCACAGGTGGAGGAGAGATGGGATTGTCATGTCTCGGTGGAGCAGTGGGCGGGGGACACGAGCCAGGTGGCTGTGGAAGTGCTAGATCACCTGCCTGAGCAGCAGTGTGCAGCGCTCCAGCACCTGCTCGGTTCATACCCCACTGTTTGTGCCGAGCACCCAGGCCTCACAACTCTTGCGGTGCACGATGTTCCGCTGACAGGTCACTTGAGTCTGAGTAGACCGTTGGCCTCGTTGTTTCAGTGGTTCAAGGTGGGCGACGAGGCTTTGGCATGGTTGTCAGGTCAGGGTCGACCCATGGCTGCTAAGGGTAGTGGTCAGAATCAGGACATTGAGCAGATTGGTGAGGTTGGCTGTGGAGTGGATGTGCCCGGTCATCGCATAGCCTCCCAATGCTGCTCTAGTATTATGCAACAGCCCTACCATAGACCGACTGTATCTGGCCATGTCGCTGAAGGCGGTGATGCTGCGCAGGCAGATGTAGTCGCAAGGAATGCGGGGGTGCGCATGTACGGTATCGGCGGGGAAGCCTTAGCAACTATGAACTGTGGGAGTGACTGCACAGGTGGTACAGATTGTCACTCTCATGACCTGGCTGTTCTAGGGACAAAGGTGGAGAAGGAGGGAGACTATAGTGTAGAAACTGTGGTCTCGGCTGGGTTGTGGGAGGGCAATGAGCATGTTGTTCGTCGAGATAAGTTGCAACCTCATGTTCCTGAGTGCCAAGAGAAGTTGTTTACTAGGCTGTGGCAGTACATCCGCATGTTTGTTCATTCTCCAGGCCTGATGTACAGAGTAGAATCCGACATAGAGGCTGGAGACAGTGCAAGGTTCAAATTGGTTCCCTACCGTATAAATCCTGCTCGACAGCCTGTTGTCAAAGCAGAGCTGGACTACATGTTGACGAAGGGTCTGAGGGATAAGGAATGTCGTGAGTGGTCGTTGCCTGTAACTTTGCAACCTGTGTTATGTGGCAAGATCAGTGTGTGTGTTGATTGCAAGAGTGTGTGTGTGCATTATCCCTGACAGACGCCTATATCTTACCCAGAGTTGACGACCCCATAGACCGCATCGGGGCTGCATCGCTTATCACGAAGGTAGAACTAGTGAAAGGTTATTGGCAGGTCCCGTTGCCGGAAAGAGCGAAGAGAAGTGCCAGTCTTGTGATGAACTGGGCTGTTTATCAGTGCCAGGTGTTGTTTTGCTGCCGAAACACAATTTGGATGTGTGGCATGTTAAGGGCGCTGATAATGTTGTGGCTGATTGTTTGTCATGGGAGGGTACGCTTCGGGGAGCACCCTCGCCGTTCAGTCAGTGTGTGTTTGAGAGTAGAGAAAAAAACCAGGCTTGCCCCTGTAGAGCAGCCGTCAAAAACAACATTAAAATTAAATAAAAAATCACATAAAAAACTCTTTCTTTTTGATAGTTAATTGTAAGTTGCCAATGTTATAGCTAAAGTCCTAAGTTGAACCTGTCTTTCACTTAGTAGGCTGGGCTCTGTGAAGCTCGCTCAGGGAGCATAGCAGGCTAAATTATACTATTGTGTTGGGGAGGGGTTGTAAGATTTTCTTTATGCTAATATGTTGTTTTATTTAAGATTGAGCTCTGCATTTCATTTCTGGTGGAGTGGCTAGGTGTGGCAGGTCTTCTCGGCATTCTGCCTTGTCAGATATGGTGCTCGCCTAATGTTGAGCGTCCCATATCTTGGGCGGGGTGTGACGTCTACCTGTGTTGGCAGAATCGCCTCTCGTTAGCCACTAGCGCTCGCCAGGGACATTTTAATGGGCTACAGTTATCAGAGAATGTTGTTCTTTCTTTCCTAGTAATCGCATTGTCACAGACAGTCCAGTGGTGGTCTTTGTTTTCGTCTGTGACAACGGGTTATATTTTATATCAACAGTAGTGATGATAGTACCAGCGTGGGAATGAGAAAAACTTTCAGAGCGAGAAGGTAGTGAGTGTCTGTAGGTGCGGGTGCATTCCTGCCTCTCGCTCGCCATTGGACTGTCTTGCTGTGTCACGTGACACCTGCTGTCTTGTGACGTCTCGGCCCGTGATTGGCCGACCATCGCGCCTTTGCGGGCTCCTCTGTAACTTACCTCCCACATGAGGGTCCCCAGGAGCTGTCCTCGTCAGGACAGGCTTGGCGCACGTGCTTCTAACATCCCTTTGCATACTCTCTCCCGATCACCACCTTTATCACTGTTTCTCTCTCTGAACTTCTTCTTTTCCATTACCTCTCGCCTTTATTCAATTACTTATCCCCTTAGGTTCTGCATACGGTTTTCATAGCTGGCCCATTGTATTGCATGCGCCGTCCTCAGAGATATTTACATGTACTTAGAATAGGTTTGAGGGTTCTTAGTTAGTATAGGTTAAGAACTTTGTGTGTCTCCATTATTGATTTAGTGTTTCGGCTCTTTTATTTAATGCTAGACTGGGATAAGGTAACTGTAGTCGTTGTCTCCGATGGGTGTACGGTTTGCTTATACCTACACGACTTCGACCGGTCCTGTGGTAGCCTGGGTTGTCTTTTCGGTTGCGTCCTTTGCAAGTGCAGCTTTTTGTTGACTGAGGGTTTTGGCCTGTACCAGTTCCACACTTTGCTGCCTCTTTGCTTGTCTTTAGAGGGTCGCCAGGATAGAACCAGATACTTGTGATCTGGATCTATCGAGAGAGCACCCTAGTCAATTAACATAACTTAAAGGATGCAGTCTTAAGGACATCGCTAGGCTACGAGCCTGTCTTGCTCAACCCCAGTTCCTTACCTAGAGTATCCCAGCTAGACATTATTAATCGAGTAGACACTTGTTAGTATTTAATATAAGCTCTTTGATATATACGCATTATTATTCACAGCATTTATCAGTCTAGGTTGTTGTTGAGCCGCACAACCATAGCAGACTGTTTCGTTGATGAGAAAGTACTTCTTTTAGTGTCGAGCATTGCTACCGTTCCGCATTTATAGTATTCTCGTGTCAGTTAACATTATATGTCCTATCTTTTTTGTGTATTCGATTTACACGTGTGGTGTCCTGCCTCCTGCCTTTATATAGTTCAAGATCAGTACGAGCATCTTATGAGCATCAGACTTTCTTCAGAAGTTTCCAGGTCTATGCTGTAGGACTATACTTCTCTTTCTTTCAGATAGGAGTGAAGAGTTTATTGTTGTTTAGAGTAACTGTATTGAAGCATCTTTTTTTTGTATTAAATCTTGCAGTGACTTAATTGATCTTTCCATAGATTCCTTTTCATGCATTTTAACGTAACTTGCATCGTGTTTGTTATCAGGCTATACCAGTGTCGGTTAGCCTGAAGTAGAGTAAATTTATGCCCAGTTAAGGATACCCCGCTATCGCAGATTAACCCTGGAGGGTATAGGTGTTTTGTTCGCCGGCATATAAGTTCGAGGGTTTGGATCTAGCGTACCGTTGTTGCATAGTGCCCTATTACTAGTCCAATCATTGAGTGCCCTTGTTTTATTCGTAGGTCCGGTCGTAACAACAGGGAGCAATTCTTGAGTTGAAGATAGTCTAGCTAAGGCTGTATTAATATCTTCAATATACTCCAGATCTTCTGACATCTCTTCTTCCACATCTTCGGGACTTGACAACAAACCATATACCTGCTGAGCATAACTATCAAAAGTGGCTAGCGATTTAGTTACAGTACTCTTCTTGCCCTTAATCTGATCAGCTGAGGCACTGTCTAAAAATTCGTCTAGATCTCTTAAGCACTTATTCAGGCTTCCCTTTATCCCTCCCTTTAAAATCTTAAGTTTCTTTAAATCTGTCATCGTTAAGCTCTTAATCTATTAACTCTCAAAAATACAAAGCAAACTAGTTACATAAATTAATCTAAATTATGTGGCAATAGCATTGCCACTCCCAATCTAGATACAGTCATAACTAGCTGCAGTAGGATGATTTAATTGAGCCATGATAGAAAAATAGCAGAACCAAAACTAGGGCTATCCATTCCGAATGAAGGGTAAATGACAAGAACTGACTTGTAATTAGACTATTTAGATTATATTAGGCCTAGCCCAGCTGCCCATGCTACAATCATGAGGTCTGACTACTGACTGTCAATCGCTTAGGAATCAACAGGGACCGAACCTCATGACCATAATTAGGCCAATAATTAACTAGGCTAAGGAATTTAATTTAAATGAGTCACATGAAAAACCCTCCCCTCCAGCAAAAATTTAAATTTGAGTCTCACAATGACCAAACACAAAATACACCAACAAATTACCAACAGTGTCATCAAAACAACCACAGACACCGGTAGGCTTAACGAAGAACCGCGATTAATGGGACCAAACTGAGACTCTTTCACACATATCCAGCCTAGCAAACACCCAAACAAGGCAAGCAGCGCCATGTACAAAAAATTGGGAAACGAGTCCCCCCAAAATAATAGGGACGTGGCGGTACCGAAAAAAACACTGGGATAGCCAGGCAACAAAAAGAATGCAAGGGCAATCTGCCCAACTCATAGCGCTGCAGCCATTTGTAATACCAAGTGAATGCGGAAGTAAACAAACACGAAAACGGTAATATAAATATACCAAAAGTTCGAAGGACCATTTATTGTAGGGAATTTAGATAGATAGGTTAAATTACTAAATCACTGGTACATGAATTCATCCAAACAATAAGTTAACTAATAATTACCAATATGAAAATTCAATGGGTGGGTTCCGGTCCTCTTAGTAGCGGCTAATTAATATGAATGACATGTAGGAATGTTCACATAATACAATATCAATACATAATGAACTTAGCTAGGAGGACTGGTGATGTAGGACTGTGGAGTTAGATTAATAGTGGTAGCACATGGTGAATTCTATGTTGAGACAGAGCCGGAGGGAGGAGTTGATTGTATGGCTGTTTCTGAGAGACTAAAAGCCAGCGTTTTTGTCGCTTCGCGAGATTACCAATGACTGCCGGCTCATAATAATTCTAACCTATGATTTGGTTTCATGATACATCTAGAGCTGATGTATATATTTGGTTTCATGATACATCTAGAGCTGATGTATATATTTATGAATTACAGTTAATATTTAACCTACAATTAATAATATACTACAGTAAATAAGGTACTAGCCGAAATCGTACGTACTATACAATACCGCCAAATTCAATTTATTCAAATACCCAATTGGACTCAAAACTGTCGGGATCATCACACACTATTCCCGACATCCACGATAAAACCACTATTTGAATAATCAGATCAGCATTACCATCCATATAAAATCAGGGATTGTGATGCAGTTGAGATTGTGCAGAAGGGAAGTAAGGTTCCCTCGTTAGAAGGCTTCTTTTTCCAGCGAAGTCTTTTTCATTATATTCTAGCTACATTTAGACGATTTTGTATAGCTTAAGAAAGATCTGTGGTATTAAAATGCGTTAAGTCAGATAGGTTGAAGCCTGTTAATCGCTGGAGGCCCATGTTAAACTGAATAAGATAGTCTAATAGTAGCCAGAATAAAGTAAAAAGGACGGCACCGGTACAGAAAGGGTTAAAAGGCTTCTCATATCAGGAATGACTGATGCAATTTAATCTTCCTTCACTGACACATACGAGAACGAGAGAATATATGACTGAGAACTTGGAAAGGATTAACCCATTCTGAACCAGCGACGCTTTTTAGTTTTTTTTTCTGGCTAAAATGATATATCATTCAGTTTAAAAAGGGCCTTCAGCAATTAACAGGCTTCGAACTACCTTGCTTAACCCTTCTGAGAACCACAGATCTTTCTTAAACTGCACAAAATCGTCTAATAGTAGCCAGAATAAAGTTAGAAGAACGTCACCGTACAGAAAGGATTAATGGAACATATGACAGAAGTATATGCAGATATAATTCATAATATATAAGAGACAATAACAAGGGGGCTTAGTAAGAGGAGTGAGAAGGTTAGACGTGAGCAAATTTTCGTTTAAGGGGGTAGTGCTTGGTTTTTGGTCTTTATATATTTTATTGATTTATATATTTTTGAGTTTCCTCGCTAGACCTCCATCAAGCTTAAAACAAAAACCTATAGACCCCCTTTCAAGATAAATGTGGATATTTTTCGGTAGAAAACTATCCCAGCCGAAAGCCGATTCCTTCTAAAATTAGAGGCTCGCTATCGCTCGCCAAAAAAAAATCGACACCTAAAGGGCACGAAAGGTTTTAATATTGACAACAAAATGAGGCGAAAGGTCTCAAAATCACCAAACTAACGGAACGAACGTCTTAAAATCTTAAAACTAATATGCTAAACATAAGAGAGAAGTGGGTCCAGAAAAAGCGAGTAATACCCCCTCAACTATCGAGTAGTATATGCATGGAACAGCCTGGCTGATATGAACACTCAGAAAATACAATATTAGAAGTTTCAGGGAGCTGGTTCTCGCTTTTTATGGACCCCCTTCTCCCTCACATTTAGCATATTATTTTTGATGTTTTAAGACGTTCGTTTCGTTAGTTTGGCGATTTGGAGACCTTTCGCCTCATTTTTTTGGTCAATATTAAGACCTTTCGTGCCCTTTAGGTGACAATTTTTTTGCTGGCAAGCGATAGCGATCCTCTAATTTTACTACCAAAAAATCTACAAAATTATTTTGAAAGGGGGTCTAAGGGTTGTTTGTCTAAGCTTGATTGAGATCTAGCGAGGAAACTCAAAAATAAATGAATACATAAATATATAGCCCAAAACCCAAACTCTACCCCCTTAAGATGAGGCTTTGTCCAGATATAAGCAAATCATTATAACAATAATATTATTGTAATAGCCTGGTAGGATCAAATTTATGTATGTATGTATGTATATACTAAGGCACATGGCCCTTTGCTTGGTTTGGCCGACACGAGACAGAGCCCGAAAAGAAACAACATTCAAAGTTCTTATTCTCAGAGTCCGGGAACACTTTCGCGTTCCCTCTCCCATTTCTCTGTCTCGTCAAGTAGGAGAATTATACAAGGGGAGGGGAAATACTAGCACCCTGCTTTCATTAATTTCATTGGGTTGTGTTTGGTGTTGGAGTAAAAATAATACATTAGATTATCAATAGGTTCAAGAATATTTCTTAGTGAGGTCAGTCCTAAGTGATCTGTGCCCCATAGAATATTTCTTCCTTTCGCTTAATCATTTGGCTATTAATAGTGCAGTTGGGTATACAGTAGTACATGATTAGATTAGTATCCAGTATTCGATAAATTGATATGAATCGTGTTTCATGTGCTGTACTTATAACTGTCTTGATGGTGTAATGATTAGAGTGTTTAAGATCTATATATGGTAACCCAGGTTCGAATCCCGGTAGGATCACATGTTTTCAGTAAATTAATTTGTTGGTGTTTGGTGTTGGAGTGAAATTAATAAATTAGAATATACAACATAAACATTTCTTTCATGGAAATAAGACATGGAGATAAGTATATCATAAGTGTTGAAGACCTCTCCAAATGGGGAGCTGTGGAGATGATGGATTTCAAATTGGTAAATGATGATGAAAAGGCTATATAGACTTATTAATGGTCATATTTACGTTTGTTTGTGTGTGTGTGTGTGTGTGTGTTTTTTTTTTTTTTTTTTTTTTTACGAAATAGCAAGCTGCAGACATTTAATACGGAGTGGTTGTGTGAAAAAAGAAAGTACTTTCAGTTGGTCCCATCATGTGCAAATAATTAATTAAGACGGAATGACAGGCATGATACATGGAAATCGAGTGAGAGATATAGCTAGTATTGGAAGATCACCAATGGTGTGGAAGAAGGGAATGCACACAAAACATAGCCAACATCAAAGAGTCCGTTTTAATTACAGAGTATTGTGAGATGAAGAAATACCATAATAGCTTTGAGGTGTTTTTGACATGGCCATTTGTTAGCGGAGGTTTCTCAGAAAGACATATGGCGCCAGGGATGACTGGTAGAGACAGGATTAGGTAACGTGGTGTTGACTGTCATTATGGAACAGTTACTATCAGTTAAGTTGACTGTTAGAGAAAGGGTGAGGTGAGGGGTGTTGATTGTCTTTATGGACCAGTTAGTACCTGTTAAGTTGACTGGTACAGAAAGGTTGAGGTGAGTGGTGTTGACTGTCTGGCTGGCTGGTAAAGACTGATGAAGCTCACACACTGCACAACGAAACCTCACCCTCTAACCTAAATAACCATGGCATGATCTCAAGGCTAGCAATATATTTAATATGCATATGTTGTATTGTCTTTAACATTACTATACACGATTAAAATATTCATGTAGAAAATACTACAATATAGTTCAATATATTATGCTAGAGTAACGTAACATATATTTTACATCCAAGTTATCTCCCTTTAATTAAATCAATTAATAGAAGTATATGGCATGTTTAGTATCTCCACTCTTGGCCAACCAGGTAGGTGAATATCAACATTGAGGTGGAGCTTATACTGTCGTTGACACCTGTGTGTCTCTCTCTCTCTCTCTCTCTCTCGCACACACAAAGCCTGAATTCAGAATATGTAAAGACAATGACAAGAAACCAAACGTATTGATTCTGTGTTCGATACAAACAATTATATAGTACCTTAAGTAGGCATAATACTTGATTGGCTTCTTCCCATAAACCACGCAGTTATGCTGCATAATTGAGGGTAGTCTTTATTTTATTCACATACATATTTGTTTAGCTGTACTTGTCCTGGGTTTGTTATACTTGCGCTAAAAATGTATCTATCAAGATTGATTATGCAATAGTGTCATGTCTTATTCAAACATACAACTGACTATTGACTTATACAGTCCATCAGTAACCTATTCACAGTCAAACTTGACTTCAAACAATAATCTGCACAAAACAATTAGTGTACACTCTAAAATATCTAGGGTATGATAGGCGTATAAAAAAGGAATATAAAATCAATGGGTATACTGATTTTGAGTTACTGTTCTATCCTTATATGTATACGATAGGTTTATTAATACCAGCATAAACATTATAATGGTATATTATTATAGGCATATTAATTGCACATTCCATGCCCAATATATATCGCAGGGCATCGCTTCATTGAATTAGCATAGGCTATCCTTCCTTGGTTCATGTAGAAATAAACTCGGGTCGGGGAAAATCGGTGGAAAATGTGTGCTTAATATTATCATGAATGATTACACCCAGATAACCCCTTTGAAAAGGAATACTGGTCATAATCAAGACAAACATCAATCATGGCAAACATATATGTTTGTATGCTAGATTTTCAAATACTGTATATTGCTATTAAGGTTTGTCCATTTACATAAGCTTTGCACTAAATTTACTGACTACTAATATACTGTATATAGCAGTAGGAAAAATACTAATAACTAATACTAATAATAATAACAATAAAATGTATAATATATATACTACTACTACTACTACTAATAATAATAATAATAATAATAATAATCATAATAATAATAATAAAAATCCATTTCCAATGGTATACAATTCAATTAATAGCATTTGTGAACAATTTGACCTGGAGATTTCTAGTGAAAGTCTAGGGGTTTTCCATACTTCGGTAATCGGTAATCGGATGTTGTGGGGAAACAGTGAGGGATGGGACAGAAGGAAAACCTTTGAAGTTAAATTAATTCCTGGTTAAGGCGGTGTCAGATGAGCGTTTTTCCGTCAATTCTTACAAGCAATTGTAATCTGGCATCTTCAAAATTTAATATTGTCGAATTCCACCACCTAGCATTATTCATCTTCTGTCTAGTTTCCGATTCCAATGCTATAGAGCCTCAATATATTACGATTAAAAACTTGCTCATCGAAAATTGCCGAAGAATAACGCACGTGTGACACTAGCTACCGTAGGAAAGATCTAGAGGACTTGTAGAAAAATATTAATTAATTCAGAGATTGTATTCACATTTGTTTGATGAGAGTTATATAATTCAGAGATTGTATTCACATTTGTTTGATGAGAGTTATATAATTCAGAGATTGTATTCACATTTGTTTGATGAGAGTTATATAATTTTTGTAGGGACTGAGGCAACATTATTAATATGGTACCTGGGGCAGATTAGATATCCTGTAGCGAAAGAGAGTGGCTATATATTTCTTGGGAAGCCATTTTAGTGCCTCAATTATCAAAGAACCAGGTATTATTTGATTTTTGACCACGACTAATGTAATTCCAAAGATCAACCAATATTTCCTGTACCAGTATACCCAAACGATTGTTATGATTATGGATATAGTTGGCAGTAAAGAGAGGAACATAACACAAGGGCACAACAATGGCGGCCAACTTCCACCATATTGGGTTAAGATAAGGATCATGAACATGTGCAGTTACAGTATATAATCAATAATACAATTATATAATACAGAGCCAATGGTAACAGAGATCGACTAACTACCGCCATATTGCAAACACTGGTAGCCTCTGTTTACATTTTATCTTTACCCTTAACCCTTTCAATACGGGTGACGTTTGTTCTATATTATTCTAGCTACATTTATAGGATGTCATGCAGTTTAGGAAGGATCTGTGGGTGTTATGAGGTTCAATTTAGATAGTTTGCAAACTCTTAATCGCTAGAGGTCCTTCGTAAGCTGAACAAAATCGACTAATAGTAGCCAGAACAAAATCGAAAGGACATCACCCGCACTAATAGGAATAATAAACATTCGGCTAAGGCGGTTCAGGATACAAAGTTTGGTATTTGTATTTCCATGCGTCACTGAACCTCTTGAGGATTATGACGCATTTGACAGTTCAGTCTGGCTCTCATTAGACGATTATATACAGCTAAGGAAGGATCTGCGTGAATTAAAAGGGTAAAGCTTACTCCAATTAACCCTGACTTCCAAGTAGTCTTCCTAATGTGGACAAAATCGTCTAATGATTGCTTGAATAAACTCGTTATAAACCTCAAGGGGATAAGTGGAGATTTCTATATATGTATTAATGGATTAATTTATCTATTTACTAAGACCATGTAAGAATATTTGGTCTACTGTTGTTTGCCTTCCTTTGTATTCCTTTGTATTATTATATATATATATATATATATATATATATATATATATATATATATATATATATATATATATATATACTGTATATATATATATATATATATATATATATATATATATATATATATATATATATATGAGTATATATAAGGTTTAGGAAGGAGACTCAAAACAAACAAAACAATGAAAAACAATATATATATATATATATATATATATATATATATATATATATATATATATACTGTATATATATATATATATATAATATATATATATATATATATATATATATATTTGTTTTTCATTGTTTTGTTTGTTTTGGGTCTCCTTCCTAAACCTTAAACAATCTTAAAATATTACCCCTAACATATTCCCTTGGAGTTAACTGTGCACTGTTGGCTATCGTAGATATATTTCGGTGCAACTTACGGTGTTATAGACGTAATCTGCAGGTCAAATCAGTTTACCCTGTTGGGGGGGGGGGGGGGTCTTTTTGTACCTCACACGTTTCGATAAAATAGATTGCATAGTATAAGTATTTTAACGTCAATAGTTAAGCGATAATATGACACTGAATCCCATTCAGTTTTTATTTGTTTTTTTGTACTTATTTATGTATTTAATATATTTATTATTATTATTATTATTATTGTTATTATTATAATTGTTATTATTATTTGTTTTGTTTGGTCTTATGAGAGAGTGGTAGCGACCTTCATACTTTGAAGATATCGGCTTTTGGCCGAGACCTTCTTTTAAAACAAATGCCCCCTTTTTTTTTTTTTTTTTTTTTTTTTTAACTGGGAAGGTGTTATTGTGCTAGCCCAAGACACAAACAAATATACGTTGATCGAAATTGGCAAAACAAAAAGCCAACTCGTCAATAATACTGAACCAAATACAATTATAAACCACAAGAGAGATAAAGTTAATACTGATATTATACAGTCGACAAATTATATGAGAACCGTTGACATATCTATACCCTGTTCCAAGTAAGCAGGCCAAAACTCTTGAACATTAACTTCTTTAACTCACACACGACCAAAGAAATACAGCTAATATTGGTCTCATTTGGGAAGAGTCAGCCAAGGAATAAGTGAGCAAAAGTACAGCCTATTTGCTCTAGCACTTTTTGAGTTACAGATAGAGTACAGTTTCTCCCACATACAGTATATCCCAAACTATAATAACATAACTATTCCCCCTTAATTGTTCCAATCCTGTTATTCCTAAAGTTCAAATCAGCAATAAGTGTACACCGAATGTTCATGTATGCATGTATGTATATAATCAGGCACATACCCCGTATACCCCGTAGCTGGGGGGTGAGGGGGGGGGGGGGTCGACTCGAGACAGAGCCTGTACAGAATCAACATTTCCAATGTTCAGGGTTCATGACCACTTTCGCGTTCCCTCGTCCCTTTTTTTGTTGTTTTTTGTTTTTTTGTCTCGTATAGTAGGTGAATTTTACAAGGGGAGGAGGATTCCTAGCCACCTGCCCCCAATGTTCCTACTATTCTTATTATTAATATTTATTCTGTATATCAATCTGATCATCTAGTTACTCGTCTCTCTCTCTCTCTCTCTCTCTCTCTCTCTCTCTCTCTCTCTCTCTCTCTCTCTCTCTCTCTCTCTCTCTCACACACACACATATCGATATATAAAGTCAAGTGGAAAATGGTGAATTAAAATACCAATATGATTTCTAAATATTGTCTGTGAAATATCGAAATCAGATTTGTAAGATCAAATTCGATTCCATCTATTCATGAAACTCGAATAATTACTATAAGGTAAAATTATATATATTTAAACCACGTATTCATAATTGGAAATTATCAAATTCATATTTATAATGTATGTATATACTCAGGCACATACGCCATTGCTGGGGGTGGCCGACACGAGACAGAGCCCGAACAGAAACAATATTTAAAGTTCTTATTCTCAGGGTCCAGGACCACTTTCGCGTTCTCTCGTCCATTTCTCTGTCTCGTCGAGTAAGAGAATTATACATTTATAATACCTCAGTCATAAATGTTGATCAAGGAAGTTAAATAAAATGATAACCATAACTAAATATTCTTAGTTCTGGTATCCATAAGTATATTATTGTAAGTAAATATATAATGTCCTCCCTCTCTGTCACTCGTACGTAACTTTATATATCGACCTACACTCTATTCATCTACCTATTATTTTGTTGTCTACTTAGATATTTAAATACCAGCCTTTCTCTCTTTCTATCTATCATCCCTCATGTAGGCTATGGGGATATTATTATTTTGAAGAATCAATTTATTTTCACGATAATGTTTTGCGCCCGTAAACAAAAAATTAGTACTTAACTAATTGCATAAATAAATAAATATATAAAGACATTAAACAAAATAAATAAACACTACCAAACACAGTAAGTTTGAGCATACTCATATGACTTACTGTAAGTGAATCAAATAGGATCAGATTTTGTTGTTTCTATTTCCTTTTATATGTACTGTATACTGTATATGGGCAATGCATTGGATTACAATTCGAGAACACGTCAAAGATATGTACAGATTTGTCTATCTGAGAACTAATTATCAAAGACAGTAATTAACATTGATAATAATATTGAGAACAAAATATGGTAACAGTTTTGCGGCAGCTCAAAAATTGTGTTTGTTTTTCAAGAACCAATTTTGTATTCAGAGTATTATTCCAAACCACCCATTTGCAGGAATTCAAGAGAACCACATTAGAAGCTATATTATAAGCAGCAGATATATCAGTATGGGTAAAATTAACTGAAGGTTCAGAAAATAAA
This sequence comes from Paralithodes platypus, assembly GCA_032716605.1. Classification (NCBI taxonomy): domain Eukaryota; kingdom Metazoa; phylum Arthropoda; class Malacostraca; order Decapoda; family Lithodidae; genus Paralithodes; species Paralithodes platypus. Next base: position 4,642,475 of record CM064492.1, read on the forward strand.
TTATCAAGATCTCCCATTGTGTACTGTACACTCATATGCCATAGTTTCTAGCCCACTCATGATAATTCGTGGACCCCTTGTGTTTGTCGTTATGCAATAATATCTACCTGGATGGATTTTTGGATAGAACCTGCTTTTCAAAAAACACTATATACAGTTTTATATATATATATGACGTATAGACAGTTATATCCAGACATTTGTATATATTTCCATAATGTGGAATAGGTGAGACCCTACAATATTTATGACTTGACTAGAGACTATGGCATCCGAGTGTCTCATCCAGCTGTCAAATTTCGACACACACTCTAACCCAGATAATTTAGATAATTATGTTTTACCAAATAATATCGCCAAAATGTGGACGACTACATTATATGATTTAACAAAAAATCGCCAGTAATCAACAATTTAAAAATATTTGGGCAACATTGTGGTTGGTGGTAAGACATATCCCAAGTGCAAGAGCATCATGACGCTTTTAACAGTATTCTGGCTATCGTTAGTCGATGTATGTAGCTTAGGAATAAGGTATGGGCATTGAAAGGGTAAACACAGCCTCAAATAACCCTCTCACTTTGCTAAACCCAAACTAATCTGAATATAATCGTATGCTAATAACCAGAAAACACTGTCAAAACGCGTCATGATGCTCAAGGGGTCAGGGGAATTGTCAGTGTTTATCGTGGATATGACAATCCTCCATATCTGTTACGGTTTCATGACTGACAATTATAAACAATATATTTGATCCCGGTTGGCTCAAGTGCAAGATCATGCAATACTTTATGGTCGAGTCAAAAGTAATCACGGAATAGAGCAGAACAACCCCAAAATACTGCCAAAAACTAACATTACCAATTAAAATAGACGGTAACAGCAATCGTAATGTTCCCGGAACATAATGCCAATATCAAATTGACGACAAAGGCGCTCGTGTAAATCTCTCTCAAATTTGTGAAAGCTTTGGTAATACCTACATTTATATTGAAAATTTATATATGTCAAGACTAACTAAGCGGGTGTGTGGGTGTTAGTTTGTTTGGAAAATGTACATAATGTCACGTGTTTAGTATTTGTGTATGTGTGTATAATTGGTGTATATCTGTGTGTGTGTACGTGGGGGGGAGATGGGTAATTTGGGTTTGTGTGTATAATATGCTTTTTTATTTTTTATTTGTTTTCAATTAATTATGTCGTGTGTGAGCGTGTGTCGTGATTCGCGCGAGTGTATGCTGGATGTCATATATTCAGTTATGTATTCGCTTAGAGTGTATACACTTAACCACAAGGTCAAGGAAATTTAGATATATCCAAAATCAACTATTTGTTCTATTACCAAGCACAAATTCAGGATGAACACATTCATCAAAGATCGCATCTGCAAGTTTATGATACAATTAAACCCGGCAATTAACCCCTTGAGGATGATGACGCAATGTAACTGGTTATTCTGGCTATTAATAGACGATTGTTTTCAGATTAGGAAGGGTATATTGATGTCCGAGGGAAAATCGCTCAATGACAGCCAGAATAAGCTGTCAAAACGCGTCATGCTTCTCAAAGGGTTCAAGGCATCCACAAAACAACCCATATACAGTACATGTGTCTGTTTATATAAGTACAATCATGTTGCAATGCAGAGTAAGTACAACACGACTTCTAGGTTAAATACGATATTACATTTGCACTGGGGGCAGGGGGCTAGGAATCCTCCTCGTCTTGTATAATTCTCCTACTCAACGAGACCGAGAAAGGGGCGAGGGAACGCGAAAGTGGTCCCGAAACCCTAAGCATAGGAACTTTAAATGTTGTTTCTGTTCGGGCTCTGTCTCGTGTCGGCCACCCTCAGCAATGGGGTATGTGCCTGAGTACATACATACATACATACATACATACATACATGTGCACACATCCTGAAATTAGAGTTGTGACTATTTTGGCTTGATAAGTTCTGAATCATTATTATTTGTTTGTTGTGTACTATCAATTCCAATGTTGTCTCAAATGTCGATTTACTCAGTCGCATAACAACTGATTTATCAATAAGCAATGAACAAAAACATATTTGCTTCATATTAGTATTAGTACTAACAATAATAATAACATTAGTATTAACACCAACATTTGCTAAAATCATTAAACGAGCTGAGTAATGTTCATGCAGTAAAGACAATTCCCTGGTAACTACGAAGACAAATACAATAGTGACAAAGAACCCCGAAATATTGCCAAAAAATATTGCACATTGGAATTTGACTGAAAAAGCGCTTGTGTCAAACTTCATCTAAATTGAGCAAGCTTTGGTAATATTTGCTTCATGCAAAAATATAATTTATCATTCTAGAAATATAACTGGAGCGTACGTGTGTGTGTGTATAATGTGTATATATTTAATATGCTCTGTATGTAATGCATGTGTGTTTATGTGTGTGTATGTGTGATTTGCAGCTGGGTGCTTGTGTATGATATAATTAATTTTGTCTATATATCTGTTTAGTTTGCAGTTTGCCTCAAGTGGAAGGTCAAATGAATTTATATGATAAACAAGATATACAATTTTACTCGCCAAGCACTAATTAAATTAATTAAAGATCGCATCCCCAGGTGTGTGATAAAAGGAAATCATATTATGGAGAAAAATATTATGATCAATAAAAGAAAGGAATGGTCAAGCATGTGTTGTTGTATAACTTTCATGTATTTGCCTTGCAGTGTTTATCACCAACGCAACACAACTTACTAAAACGAGGGTAAATATAAACTATCAGCATGAATCATGTGGAAGTATTCATCATTATTTTGATCACCATTACAACCATACTAATTATACGGTAACTATAATAATCGCCGTGATCAAGATTTGTGACTTAATTATGTGACATCTGTAACGTTAACCACTCCGTTAGAACCAACCGCATGGGTTGTCCTACAGTGACTCGCTAGGATCGCCAGGACAGTGGATGTGGCTACAGTTTGTGTATTGTTGTGTGCTTTATTTCAAATGAAAGCTCGTGTCATGGGCAGTCCAGAAAGGCTCTTTGTTTTCACCCATGTCAAGGCTTTATATATTTAATTGTAAAGTATATGTTTTATCCTTAACTAGTAATGATAGGATCAGAGAGAGAGAGAGAGTAGAACAGAGTGAGAGGGGGCGCGTAGTGTTTTGCTATACTCGATGACGTCATAGCTGGCTGGCCTCGTGGGGATTGGTTGAGGGAGTTCTTTACCATGCTTGGTGACGTAATGTTTTGCTAGCTGCTTTGAGGACTTGTTACCGCTTTTTTCCCACGCGGCTCGACCTAGTGCTAGTATATATACAGGTCCCACGCCACTCTCTCCCTCAGATCTGGTTTCTAGAACGCATCCCTCTTTATCCTTTGATACCTGTCTCCCGCACTGCACCTGAGAATCTTTTCCTCTGCCTATCTCTCTCATTTTCCATATCTTTCACCACCTTTTATTAATATTATACCCCCTCTGGTTAACTCTGCAAAATCAGCTTCATGCGGGCCAGTTGTATTGTGTGTTAAGGTCTGATATAACCCATGTATGTTAGTTGTTAAGATAAGTTGATCACGAAGCATTGATTGGCATTCATATTGTTTAGTACCGCTTCCTATAATTATTAGTGTTCTGCTGGATTAGATAATGCCAGACTAGGGGTCTGATATTATAAGGTATTGTTTCCTATGAGTGCTGGTTTTAGGTAAAAGCTGCACGACATACCTGAGAACTGGAGTTGATTGGGTAAATTCTAGTCTGTGTGCCATTGAGAGTAGAGCATGCACAAATGAGGGCTTTTTGCCTATACCATTCTGCACTGTTCTAAGCTCGGTTGTTTTTCTTTGAGGTACGCCAGGAGAACGCTTGATACTTCGGTATTAAGGGTTCTCAAGAGAGCTACCCTTCCCTATAACGTAATATCTGACGCACAGACTTGAGATTTGCACTAGGCTATGCGGCATGCCATGCGCACCAGTATCTCGTATCATTGACTCTAGCTAGACTTTATCAGTCATAGTAGACATTAAGTATATTAATCCAATTACTCTTTTTATGCATACCCATTTATGATTACACAAGCATTTCGCAGCCTAGTTTGATGTATTGAGACACAAACGACTTAGGCTCTTTTTGTTGATAGGAATACTGCATTGTCGTGGCGATTATTATTGTTGTTGTGTTTAGGATATTCTTGGCTCCGACGGCATTATATATTCTGCCTTTTTGTGTGCATAGCCTGCACGAGCATTGTTCCGCTGCCTGCCTTTTTGGGTTCCATTTCCGATACGAGCATGTAGCATCTAACATTTAAAGAAGATTCCTTGTTGGTGTTGAAGGACTTTAGTGCACTTTCTTTCATGCAGGAGTGCCTGACATTTATTGATTAAAGTAACGTAAGCTGTAACTTCTCTTACCACCTTACTTTGCATACCATAACCAAGCACCTTCGGTTATAGGTAGTAATCGGCAGTTTTCACATAACATTAAGCCTAGAGTAGACGCACATTTATTGAGAGTTTAATAACCTATTATTACATATAGAACTCTGTAGAGTATTTGTGTTCTTTGTTCACTGGGAATATACATCAGAGGTTGGAGCTAGCGCTTTCCGTTGTAGCATTTATGCCTTTACTAGTCCAATGAATAAGAGCCCTGATATATTTGAACCTCAGTCGTAACAAATGGCGACCTTACCTAGGATTTGGTGAACCTACATTTATTAGCAGGGAACATTTGTTGTTTTGGAGAATATTTTGCGGGGATCAGCAAGAATATTTTGTTTTCGCAACATAGTATAGCCCTTGAGTATTTCCGAGAATTTTTGTGTGTATATTGTGGTATAAGAGTTTGGGGTGCTTCTTTTCTGAATATTGAGGTGGGAAATTTTTGTGAGCATCATGTCTTATACCGGATCAGAGGAGAATGGAAACACAGTACGTAATGTCGAAACTGAGGAACAGCAGCATGATGAAAGGGTTAATCGGGTGAACTGTGAGGAGGATGCTAGGATATTTTTGCAATGGCCTGTTACTGCCGAGCGGTTGGAGGGTATGGATCGGTACGGTCTTCAATGCCTGGCCACAGCTATCGGTCATGCGGTTACTAGCAGCATGACCAGGGATAACTTGATAACGTGTGTACTGGGCAGGGTGACTGGTGAGCGAGATGGGTTGAGTGCTCAGAGCCCTTCGGCCATGCTTCCCCTACACTCGACTCCCAGCCATCCCAGTAGTTTGCCGACCCTGGGTACGCTTCCGCAGTTGGGTGGTGACTGGCAGGGTGGGTTGCCCCTGGGGGGACCACCGGTAATTTCAAACATTGTAGCACCTTCACCTCCTCAAGGGTTATCTCCAGAATTATTGCTTCAGCTCGAATTAGCTAAGATCGAAGAGAGAAAATGTCAGCTTCAGCAGCAACAAAGGACATGTGAGCTTCAGCAGCAATTAGAATTAGCCAAGATAGATGAGAGAAAAACTATCAGTCAGCAGCACATAGAGCTAGCAAAAATCCAAGCTGACTTAGAGTCGACTAGGTACTGTGCCGACATGGACGTAGAGAAGTCGCGAGTAGAGACAACGGGACAGCGACTTGGGGCTGGTAACCGTGTTCATGAGCAGTCTCTCTCGCACTTATTGAAACTGGTTCCGGTGTTTGATGAGAGTGGTGTAACAGAATTTTGCGCACGCTTTGAGAAGAAGTGCCAGGAACACCAGTGGCCAGAGAATAAATGGGCAGCACTTGTATCCTCTAGATTAATAGGCAAGGGTCTTAAAGCCTACGATGCATTACCTTTGGAGTTATGTATTGTGTACGAGGATCTCAAGGAGGCTGTCCTGAGGGCTTACGAACTGAAACCAGAAACGTACCGTTTGAAGTTCCGGGGTGTAACTAAGGGAAGAGATAGCACCTTTTTGGAACACGCCCGGGACTTGTCCGATGCTATGGGGAACTGGCTCCGATCTGAGAAGGTCACAACATTTGATGAAATTAAGCAGTTAATGATGTTGGAGCAGTTCTTTAAGAGCACGGGCGGTGATCTAACTTTGAACTTAAAGGAGAAAAACCCAAGAACTCTAGTAGAAGCAGCAGAAATGGCTGATCTATGGCTGTCGTTGATTCGGGGTTGCGGGTCCTCACGGAAGTACGATGCAAGTGCTAAGGACCGTTATACTCCCCCTCCCCGTAGCAAAGACACATTTAAACAAAAGAGCAATGAAACTAAAACTGAATTCAAACCTAACACCACGCCGTATAAGAAAAGTCAGGGGCCTGTTACATCACAGTATAAGCCGAAACCGAAATTTATGTGTTTTAAGTGCCACAAGGAGGGTCATAAAGCAAATGAGTGCCCTAGTCGACCTCCTCCGGCATCCGTGTCTTTTGCTCACGGCATTGGAGTGTTCAAGAGGACGTCAGAGTTTGTTAGAGGCAATTCTTCCGAGGTAAATACACTGCCAGTGCAGAAGGATCCGGAAGGCTTATTCCCTGTCTGTGATGCCTTTAGTGACCACAGGGGACTCGGTTGTGTGGAGTGGGGGGGTAGAAGACATGAGGTGAGAATTTTGCGTGACACTGGGGCATCGCAAACATTGTTGAGGAATTTCACTGGTAAACCTGTAAATACGGCGCGGGTGGTTGTGGTTCAGGGAGTTAATGCAACAAGGTCATACCCGCTTGTAAGAATGAAGATGGAAGTTGATGGTGTGACTCGTGACCTGGATGTAGGAATTGTGGAGAAGTTACCTGTTGGGGGCGTCGACCTCCTTCTCGGCAACGACTTTGCGGGGCCCCCTACTTCTGAGGCTTCACCCTTGGTCGTTGCCGAGAAGCCGGCCGACGTGAGTAGGGAGGAGCAGGAGTGGGTTGAGAAGTGTCGGGGGCAACCTATGGCGTGTGTTATCACCCGTTCCCTTGTATCCAGGGAGTCACATTCTGGTCAACAGTCTTTAGATCAGCGGAGGAAGGGTACCGAGAAGGGGTTGAAGTTGATGCGGTCGAGAGTTCAGTATCAGCGGACATTCTCGGGGACTCATTATTAGGACCAATTTTCGAGCCTAGAGAAGACCCATTAACTGTTCCTGAGAAGGCAGTGGATGGGCTTAAAAAGACGATGAGACAGCGGCGGTACGCAGAGAGAGAGCAACGGGAGGCCAAATTTAATGTAGGATGGGGGCAAGAGTTGTTTCGCAAACACTTGGATAGGCTTGCTCCTTCGGACATTCGTAAGTTGCAATTGGAAGACCCGGAGGTTCTTGAATGTGGTAACGGTGCTGTCGAGTTGGAGGAGGATAGTGATGCACAGTCGGGAGATTTTTTTTTCATTGAGGGCATTTTATACCGGCGATTCCAAGATCCGCAAAGGAATTGGGAGGGGGGGGGGTCAGGAGAGGTAGACCAGCTGGTTGTGCCAAAAGTTTGCAGGGAAAGCCTACTTAGGTTGGCCCATGATGTACCACTGGCGGGACATCTGGGTGTACGTAAGACGGTTGCAGCCTTGGGGAAATTATTTTGGTGGCCTGGTCTGAGAGCACAAGTTGTGTCATGGGTGGCAATGTGCGATGTGTGTCAGAAGGTTGGCAAACCAAATCAGAGCATTCCTATGGCGCCGTTACACCCAATTCCTGTCAGTGGGCCTCCCTTTAGTAAGGTTATAGTGGATATGGTTGGCCCCCTTCCCCCTACAAGTGCCGGAAACAAGTTTCTCCTGACCATCATGGATGTAGCAACAAGGTACCCTGATGCGTACCCTATGAGAAATGGGTCAGCGAAGACGGTGGTCCGAAACTTGTTAGTGTATTTTTCCCGGTATGGTTACCCGCAGGAGATTCAGTCAGACCAAGGATCCAACTTCACTTCTAACCTCTTTGTTCAAACTATGCAGCAGCATGGGATTGTTATGGTTGTGTCATCTGCGTATCATCCGGAGAGCCAGGGTGTGTTAGAGCGATGGCACTCAACCTTAAAATCTATGCTTCGTTGTTATTGCTTTGAGAATGGGAAAGATTGGGATCTTGGCCTGCCATATGTTTTGTTTGGTGCACGGGAGGTACCTGGGGAAAGTTTGGGATTCAGCCCTAATGAGCTCGATGGACACTGTGTCAGAGGGCCTCTCCATATGGTTAAAGAAATATGGGAGGGTGCAGAAAAACCTTGTTCTATGCTCAAGTATGTCCTCGACAGTCAAGAACGGATGTTGCGCAGTCTGGAGTTGGCTGGCCGTAATTTAACTAGCTCTCAGGCTCACATGAAGGACAGGTACGACCTCAAGGTTAAACTCAGGGAGTTTCACGTGGGTCAGGTGTTGATTCTACTGCCCCTTGTAGGTCACCCCTTATCTGCGAAGTACACTGGTCCTTATAGGGTGGTGGAGAAGCTATCGGACCTGGATTACTTGGTAGCCACTCCAGACAGACGTAAGCGCAATCAGTTATGTCACGTTAATCTCATGAAGGAGTATGTGAGGCACCCCCCTGAGCCTCTCACTGTGCCTGTGATGACGCTTAGCAGTCAAGGTGGAGAAGGAGAACGGGACAGTCACGCTCAGGTGGAGGATAACTGGGATCATCATGTCTCTGCGAACCAGTGGGCGGGGAACACGAACCAGGCGGCTCAGGAAGTGTTGCAACACTTACCTGAGCATCAGCATGTGGCTGTGGAGCGCCTGTTCGGTTCATACCCCTCTGTTTTCGCGGAGCACCCAGGCCTCACTACCCTAGAGGTGCACGACGTGGACGTAGGAGACCACCCCCCTTTCAAGTCAGTTCCCTATAGGGTGCCCCCTATTAAACTGCCGGCCCTCCGGGCTGAGTTAGAGTATAATTATGTTAACCAGGGGGCTGATTGAGAAGGGGGTGGTGAAGTGGACATCTCCCGTCACGTTGCAACCAAAACCGGATGGTATGGTGCGATTCTGCGTAGACTACAGACGGTTAAACGGTATGACGCCCACCAACCCATACCCTCTTCCTCGGGTCGACGACTGTGTGGACAAGATAGGCAATGCAAAATACCTAACCAAGGTGGACTTGGTTAAGGGATACTGGCAAGTGCCCTTGTCCGAATGAGCGAAAGAGGTATGTGGTTTTGTGGTGGATGGTGCTACCTACCGCTGTAACGTGATGCCTTATGGCCTAAAGAACGCACCCGCTACCTTTCAGAGTTTGATGAATGATATAACGGTAGACATTCCTAATTGCACAGTATACCTCGACGATGTTATTATCTATGACAACAGCTTTACGAGTCATTGTGAGCACATAGAACTCCTGTTCAAGAGGCTTAGTGAGGCTGGCTTGGTGGTCAACCTGGCAAAGTGTGATTTCGTGCGGGCGTCCGTGCAGTATCTTGGGTTCATGGTGGGGTTGGGTCAGGTGGCACACCTGAACACCCACCCACACCCACACCCACAGAACAAGATAGCTGCAATTGATCACTTTCCCCGGCCGGCCACCAAGAAGCAGATCATGAGGTTCTTAGGTATGATCGGATACTACAGACGCTTCATTAAGGGGTACTCTACCGTGCTAGCACCTCTGACAGATCTTTTAGCGAAGGATAAGAAATTCAAATGGGCGCCTGAGTGTGAGAAGGCGTTTAGCGTAGTAAAACACCTGTTGTGCACTCACCCGATCCTCAGGGCCCCTGACTTTAGCCTACCTTTCCAACTAGCAACGGATGCTAGTGGTGTGGGGGCTGGTGCCGTCCTTATGCAAAAGGACGATGATGGGCTGGAACATCCTGTTAGTTTCTACTCGAAGAAGTTCAATTCAGCCCAAAAGAACTACTCTGTTGTCGAGAAAGAGCTGCTGGCAATTGTACTTGCATTGAGGCATTTCGAGGTCTATGTTCCAGCCTATGGTCCAGTCATTGTAATTTACACAGATCATCACCCTCTCAAGTTTTTGAACCAGTTTCACAATCGGAATATGAGGCTGACCAGGTGGTCGCTAATGTTACAGGAATATAACCTGGACATACGCCATATTGCCGGTTGTGACAACGTGATTGCAAATTGTCTTTCGAGGGTAGATGATCCTGGGTAGATTGACACACGGGTAGCCTCCTGCTTTAGTTTGAATAGTATTTTGCGCTTGGTGCTTGTTGGCTTGCGGTTGTAGCCCAGCGTATTGGGTCGTAAAGCAGGAGTTGAGCGTTTGGTATAGAAGAAAAAACTAGGCTTGCCCCTATAGTGCAGCCGAAATAAACAAATTAACCCTCTCGCATTTTTAGGACGCGATCGCGTCATAACGCCACCCCTCGAAGAGTGGTCGTATGATGCAATCGCGTCATAATGCCACCTGTAAGTTAGAAATATTTGTGGTAAATAAGTTTATGACGCGATTTGGACGCATTTTTGGCTGGTAAGTTAGCCATCAGTAAGCTACAAAATTAAATATCTGGCAACCCCGTAGCGTCCCTGTGTGAGGAGTGCGGGACTTTGTTTCACCAGTTGTGAGCCGGCCGCCAGTCTGTGAGGTAGTACTACCGGACCTTTAAATCTCGTCTCGCCTCCATTGCCCGCCATGGAGCGGGTTTCAGGCGGGCAAATCTTGATTATTTATGTACTAAGAGGCAGTGTATCATCAATTTGTGGCTATCTATTTATAATTTATGTATATAACTTGTGATTTGTGACTCTGTGCCTCGTTGTTCGCCTCTCCATAGCCAGCCATGTGTTTTTTAGGCGGGTAGAATGGACCCAGTGGAAGTGTTGTGAACTGTGAATAATAATATTATTTATATCATATTCGTAGGGTTAGTGTAGTAAGCATTCGTAGTCACATTCCTAACTTATGTTAGGTATGTGATTACGAATGTAAGCCAGGCTATACGTGTGTGTCGTATATATATTGCCCTAAAACCTTAATTTTCGCTTGAAAGACCAATATATTTATGAATAAATACTACATACGAAGTATAATAAAGCTGTAATTACGAAATATAGTTGTGTTTTGCCCATTTTTGGCATTATTTTATGCCCAATTTGGGCAATTTTTAGTGAATACACAGTTTTATTTGAGTGAAGTAACTAACAGTGAAGTGTGGATAGATAATAAACAAATTTTTTAGACAAAAATGTCACGGTAAGTACAAATATGTCACAGTAAATAGCCTGGCATAAAAAATACAAGACTTTTATGCGCCATTGTACACTACACTGCAGCAGTGAACCTTTGGACACCCACAGATGTCTTGGTAAAGTACCTAAGCTAATCCCATAATTACTTGCCCGCGGCGGGTCAGCACTCCTTTACCTTTTACCTTTTCCTCACAGCTGGGATATTTTATATGTTTAGGCTTGGGCTAGGCCTATCTTTATTTTATATATAATATATATATATATATATATATATATATATATATATATATATATATATATATATATATATATATATATATTCAAGTATTTCTATTGTTATTTTATATATAGGCCTATTTTTCTTTATTGTGATTTATTATAAGTTTTATTTATTTATTTTATTTTTATCATTTTATTTTATTTATAATTTTGTTTCATTTACATATTTTTTTGTTTATTGTTCCTGTTCCCCAAGGTGTCCATTGGACCACCCCATATGTCCAGAGCAAGGGCAGGGCCCATAATCGAGTATTTATAGTTATTTTATATATATTTTTATTTTTTATTGTTTTTATTTATTTTATTTATAGGCCTATCATTTTATTTTATTTATAATTTTGTTTAATTTATATATATATATTTGTGTTTATTGTTCCTGTTCCCCAGGGTGTCCATTGGACCACCCCCTATGTCCAGAGCAAGGGCAGGGCCCATAATCGAGTATATATAGTTATTTTATATATATTTTTATTTATTATTGTTTTTATTTATTTTATTTATAGGCCTATCATTTTATTTTATTCATAATTGTTTCATTTATATATTTGTTTTGGTTATTGTTCCTGTTCCCCAGGGTGTCCATTGGACCACCCCCTATGTCCAGAGCAAGGGCAGGGCCCATAATCGAGTATTTATAGTTATTTTACATATATTTGTATTTATTATTGTTTTTATTTATTTTATTTATAGGCCTATCATTTTATTTTATTTATAATTTTGTTTCATTTATATATATATATTTGTGTTTATTGTTCCTGTTCCCCAGGGTGTCCATTGGACCACCCCCTATGTCCAGAGCAAGGGCAGGGCCCATAATCGAGTATTTATAGTTATTTTATATATATTTTTATTTATTATAGTTTTTATTTATTTTATTTATAGGCCTATAATTTTATTTTATTTATAATTTTGTTTCATTTATATATTTTTTTGGGTTATTGTTCTTGTTCCCCAGGGTGTTTGGCCAAAGAGCCCCAAGGTATAAATATATATATCCTTATAATGCCATAATATGACTACGTCATGGTGTTCCCCCATTTGAATTACAAAATGCGGAACTATACCGTCATGAATCCATTATACTCACGTCATCTGGAATCGGATAATGCAAAACTATGACTATGTCATGGTGAACTATACCAACGTTATATGGATCCAGTGATGGCGAACTTGCGTCATGACAACTATCAACGTCAATTACGTTTTTCCTTTATTTCCATTTCTTGGTTTCAGCATCGTAAGCTAACTACGCCAGCCTGCCGCCATACGCCAGCCTACCGCCATACGCCAGCTGCCATGTCGGACAAGAAGAAACCTTTGCGGGACTCCCAGCTGGAAGATGTGGTCAATGAGGTGCTGGACATGACGACGACGGATGAGACGGCGAGCGAGAGTGAGTCGGACGAGTGGTCTGACGATGAGGATTGGGCTTCACCTCCGCCCAAGCGACTCCGCCTCGACGCTCCCACCTCGGCCGATCCACCACCACCACCAGCAACGTCAGACAACCCACCACCACCACCACCACCAACTGAACCAGCCCCAGAGGATCCACCACCACCACCACCACCATCCATCCCATCCACATCCCATCCCATCCCATCTATATCTCATCCCATCCCCTCTACATCTCATCCCATCCATAACATCGCCGATTACCTCCTACCATCACCCAACTTCCCCCAACTTCCCACTTCACCTCTTCCATCCACCTCGCGTGGCGGTGCCTCATCCTGGCTTCCAGCAGGATCACCAGCCCGCAGCCCACACCTGTTTGCTACGCTACTTGCTGTGGGCACTTTGAATACCCCGCCTTCGCATGCCATGGGTATGGTCACCCCCGCAGTGTACCCCTTCAGCGACACACCGTTGACCCCCTCGGCATTTGTTCTGCCTGAGCATCGAGCCGCAATGCGTGCTGAGGTTGCTGAAGCCGCAGTGCGTGCTCAGGTTGTTGCTGAGGTGCCACGCACAGCGTTGAATCCTCCAGCAGCAATCGAGGAGCTTCTTCCCCAAAGGCTTCCTCTTCACCATTCACCAACTGGTACAGCTGCACCAGGTTCACCAGCTCCACACCTTTCACCAGCTGGTGCAGCTGCACCAGGTTCACCAGCTCCACACCTTTCACCACTTGGTGCTGCACCAGGTTCACCGGCTTCTGCATCATCTGATGCAGAAGCCCCCCCCACTCAACCCCTCGACCTACCACCTATGCCACGCCGGAGGCCAGGTCCCCATAGGGGTGCAGCTGGTAGGCCCAGGGGCCGCAGAGGGGTTCCTCGCGGTGGTCCTCGCAGTGGTCCTCGCGGTGGTCGTGGCCGTGCTCGCGATCCTGCCCCCGATCGTGATGCCGGTTGGACCGACACCCCCTTTGACCCCCAGCCTGATCTGTTCTCAGGGACCCCTGGCATGCAGGTTCCAAAGCCGGTGACTCCTCTCCAGTTCTTCCAGCTCTTCTTTACAAGGGAGATTCTGCAATACCTGGTAGTGGAGACAAATGCTTACGCCAAGTTCGTTAACGGAGCAGCCGCTCTTTGGCACCTGTTTGGTGAGGAGGAAATGGCCAAATTCCTTGGCCTGTACTTCCTCATGGGCATCACCAAGATTCCTTCTCTGAGTCACTACTGGCGTTCAACTGTCCTTCACGACTACCCAGTATTTCGGAGAACGATGAGTAGGACTAAGTTTCTAGCCTTGTTGAAGTATTTCCATGCTTTCAACAACAAGGCAGTCTGCAGGCAGAACAAGGACAGGCTTGTGAAGGTTTGGACGGTGATGGAATACCTACTTGAAGGCTTCAAGCTGGCATACATCCCCACCGAAAAGCTGTCCCTTGATGAAGGCAGCCTTGGATGGAAGGGTCGCCTTTCATTCAAGGTTTACAACCCAATGAAGCCGACGAAGTACGGTGTCAAGCTGTACATCCTGGCAGAGGCGTTGACTGGCTATGTGTGGGACTTTCGGGTCTACACCGGTCCGGGTACATCTCTCCAGGAGACGGTGGAGGGTCTCACGGAGTCCTTCAGAGGCCAGGGGTACAGGCAACTATTACAACTCAGTTGACCTGTGCCAGCAAATGCTCACACACAACATCTATGTGTGTGGCACCCTGCGCCTTGTACGAGGAGCTCCTAAGCGGTTGTGCGACATTGCTAAAGCAAATCAGCTTGAACGCGATGCGACATTAGCAATGAACAACGGCTTAACCATGGTCCTACTTTGGCGAGACAAGCGCATCGTCAACATGGTGTCCACTTTCCACAACCAGGACACCATCCCGAAGCTTGTCAGTTTCAAAGAGAAGGACCAACAGGGCAAGTGGCGTCGTGGACAGAGGGAGGTCTTCAAACCTGTTTGCGTTGAAGACTACAACATCCACATGGGTGGAGTGGATCACTTCGACCAGATGGTCCAGTACTACCCCATCCAGCGAAGAACGGTCAAGTGGACGAAGATCACCTTCTACTTCATCCAAATGGCCCTCTTCAACGCCCATGTCCTGTAGAGGAAGTGCTACCCAAGGAAGAAGATGACCTTGCTGGACTTCCAGGAGCACATCTGTACTTCCTTGCTGCACTTCAACCCTGCAGAGTGGCCTATGTCGGGGAGGCCAGTCCACCGAGCACAAGATCTGCCGCGTGACCAGCGTGAGCCACAGAGGCATGCACGCAGGCAACGGCAACCCGGTGGATCATCTGGGTCGTCTGACGACGACCATCCAGACTCCCCAGCCCCTGCTGCTCCTGACAACACTCCACCCTCTCCTGTTGCTGCTCCTGGTGGAGGCGTTGAGAGGGCACCACGTCTCGATGTCCCCTCCCCACCACCAGAACCAGATGCTGCTGCTGCTGATGCTGCTGCCCCGGGGGGAAACTATTTCCTGGTTCAACCCCCCGTGGTACTAGCACCTGATGCAGCTGCTGCTGGTGACGATGGGGAAGCAGCTCTTGAAGCTGCCAACCAACCGCCACCAGTACTGGAAGCAGCAGGAGCAGTGCGAGTCTGGAGACCTCGACCTGGAGTTGTCCCAAGGCCCCGTCCTATTGTTCTGAACCATGTCCGGTTGAACAGGGCCTTGGACCATTCTCGGCAGAGGATTCCGGCCAAGAAGCGACTCCGTTGCTATTACGGCAAAGTAATGAACGGCATTCGCAAGGACACAAGCTTCCGCTGCACGACTTGCACGTTTGCCCTCTGCATTGACGTCAACGAATGCTTCAACCTTTTCCATCGTCACAATGCAGGTGTCCTATAGTCAGGAGCCAAGTGCAATCATTCATTCATTGATTCATTCATTTCTCTTCTCCATTTCTCTTCTTCATTCACCCGGCTTCATTCACCCACCTTCATTCACCCACCTTCATTCACCCACCGACATTCACCCACACATTCACCCACCGACATTCACCCACCTACATTTACCCACCTTCATCATCAAAGTGGATATAGGCCTCCTGGGGAAACCACTCTAAAAAAAAAACGAGTCAAATGCAGTACCTCCTAGGGTGGCTTGGAAATCTGCATATTTCTTTGGTTTGACACCTTGTATATATATATATATATATATATATATATATATATATATATGTATATATATATATGTATATATATATATATGTATATATATATATATGTATATATATATATATATATATATATATATATATATATATATATATGTATATATATATATATATATATATATATATATGGACGAACTCAGGGACCTCCAGCAGCGCTTCATGGCCGCCTCCGGACTCAACTTCACATACGAAGAAACCACCGATGGTCATCTACCCTTCCTCGACCTCCTTGTCTCCCTCCACGACCACGGCTTTAAAACTACAGTGTACACCAAACCTACTAACAATGGCCAATGTCTTAATGGGGAAAGTGAATGCCCTAAACGATACCATCAGTCCACCATCGCCGCCTATGTCAGGAGAGCCCTCACCCATTGCACCACCTGGAATGACACACACAATGAATTGGAAAGGCTCACCCAGGTCCTAGTCAACAATGGGTATTCCAACACTGACGTCACCAATGCCATCAACCACCACCTAGAAAAATGGTACAAACAAGACCCCCCTAGCACCAACCCGGCCAATGACATTACATTTTTCTACAGAAACTACATATCTTCCGACCACACAACAGACGAATCCATTATGAAAGAAATAATTCACAAAAACGTCCTCCCCACCAAACCTGACAATAAAATAAAACTCATTATTTACTACAAATCTCCTAAGACCTCCAACCTTGTCCTCCGTAACTGCCCCATTTCCACCAACCAACCGAAAGACGATCATGTGATATACCAGCATATTTGCACCTCTGGGGACTGTGGACCCCTATCCTATGTTGGAATGACACAGACTCGCCTTTCCCGTCGACTAACCCTCCACCTTCAATCTGGCGCTATAAAAGATCACTATCAAGCCCCCCACCATCTTGCCCTAACTCGCGCCGACCTAGACAAACAAACTACCATACTCGACAAAGAATAAGACCCCAGAAGACTAGCTATTTTAGAAGCTCTATATATCCAAACGCTCAACCCCAGCATCAACAACCAAACACAAGACCTTCAAATTATTCCTTCAGGCAAGCGCTACAGGCATACTGCCCTCCTTCCTCTCGCCCTGTGCCCCCCTCCTTTACCTTTCTGCGCTCAGCACACAACTGACAACACCAACCAATCACAGCCACCCACAGCCAACAACCAACCACCGATAAGATTTAGTGCCCGTCTCGCGAATAGACTGCCGTCCACCAATGAACAGCCACCCCACACCCAGTAGCTCCGCCCTCCTACCTATTCTTGATCCTCGAATTTTGTATAAATATGTTGCTTTGTCCTTACTCTAATCATTACCTGCCCATTCCCTGAAGATGCAAGATGTTTACTTGTGAAACGTTGGATCCACCATGAATTTTGCTAACCTGTTGTACCTCATCTCTGAACCCCAGAGGAAAATTGTTAGAACTATTGAAAGCTGTAACAATAAAATACTGAATGCTGAAACTGCTGTTGCCTTTAACCTCGTCTGTTTAAAAGAGAATGTATATATATATATATATATATATATATTTATATATATTTATGACACCTTGTATTTATATATATATATATATATATATATATATTTATGACATCTTGTATATACAGTATATATATATATATATATATATATATATATATATATATTTATGACACCTTGTATTTATATATATATATATATATATATATATATATATATATATATATATATATATTTTCTTTAATACATACGAGGTTGAAAGAAATGGCAATTTCTGCGTTGGAAATTTTATTATTCAAAGTTTCCAGGTCTCTGATGAGTTTTCGCTGGGTGGCAGGAAGTAGATGAAGGAGATGAGCAAAATTCATGGTGGTACAGGGTTACATTAAAGTACATGATGATACAGGATATACGACGCGTTTCACTGGACAACCAGCATTATCAAGTAAGGAAGGAATGATATAAAAGGTAAACAGGAAGGGTATATATAGAGGGTGGAGGATCAGAGGAGGCGGAAAACAGGGGGCAAAAGTCTGCTATTGGTGGAAGAGAAAACTAGGAGAGAAAAAGGGGGTAACCGCTTCACGCATGCGCACTGGATGCGGGATGGTGGTCGATAGGTGGGGTCGAAGCTGATTGGCTGCGTGTCGAGGGGCGTGGCCTAAGTTGTGTGGCGCCTGCAGAAGACGAAGCTGAAGGAGGTAGCGCGGGGGGCTGCGTCAAGGGCACCGGGGGGCGAGGAGGGGTGTTAGGTCCTGTAGGGTAGTGCCTTTTGGCAGAAGGAAGGATCTGAAGGTCCAGAGTTTGGTTGTTGATGTTGGGATGTAAGGCTTGGATATATAAAGCTTCGAGTATAGGTAATCTTCTTGGGTCACTTTCTTTATCGAGTATGGTGGTGTGTTTCTCTAACTCGTTGCGTGTGAGGTGAGGGTGGTTAGGGGTGAGATAGTGGTCTTTGATGGCTCCAGCCTGAAGGTGAAGAGTTAACCGACGTGAAAGACGAGTCTGCGTCATACCAATATAGGAATGAGGTCCACAGTCCTCATAATTACAGGTATGTTGGTAAATGACGTGATCGTCGGTCATCGGGCTCTTTATCTTGGTGGAGGCTGGTTTGTTGCGGAGAACGAGGTTGGAGGTCTTGGGGGATTTGTAATAAATTATTAATTTGATTTTGTTTTCCGGGTTGGTTGGGTGGACATGCTTGGAGATTATTTCTTTTAAGACGGCCTCGTCATTTTTGTGTTCAGAGGACATGTAATTGCGGTAGAAGATCTTAATTTCATTGGGGGGGTCAATGTCGGGAGGGCTTTGGGTGTACCATTTTTCAAGATGGTGGTTGATGGTGCTGGAGATGTCGGAGTTGGAGTATCCGTTATTTACTAAAACTTGGGATAGTCTTTCTAGTTCCTGGTGGGTGTCGGCCCAGGTAGAGCAGTGTGTGAGGGCTCTCCTAACATAGGCGGAGATGGAGGATAGAAGATAACGGCGGGGGCATTCACTATCACCGTTGAGGCATTGTTCTGTGTTAGTAGGTTTAATGTAGACAACCAAACTCTGGACCTTCAGATCCTTCCTTCTGCCAAAAGGCACTACCCTACAGGACCTAACACCCCTCCTCGCCCCCCGGTGCCCTTGACGCAGCCCCCCGCGCTACCTCCTTCAGCTTCGTCTTCTGCAGGCGCCACACAACTTAGGCCACGCCCCTCGACACGCAGCCAATCAGCTTCGACCCCACCTATCGACCACCATCCCGCATCCAGTGCGCATGCGTGAAGCGGTTACCCCCTTTTTCTCTCCTAGTTTTCTCTTCCACCAATAGCAGACTTTTGCCCCCTGTTTTCCGCCTCCTCTGATCCTCCACCCTCTATATATACCCTTCCTGTTTACCTTTTATATCATTCCTTCCTTACTTGATAATGCTGGTTGTCCAGTGAAACGCGTCGTATATCCTGTATCATCATGTACTTTAATGTAACCCTGTACCACCATGAATTTTGCTCATCTCCTTCATCTACTTCCTGCCACCCAGCGAAAACTCATCAGAGACCTGGAAACTTTGAATAATAAAATTTCCAACGCAGAAATTGCCATTTCTTTCAACCTCGTATGTATTAAAGAAAATGTATTACCTGGCTTTACCAACATATATATATATATATATATATATATATAATTATATATATATATATATATATATATATATATATACACCTTGTATATATATATACCCACACACACACATTTTTGTTACCATTCATTATATTTTGTTTGACACCTTGTATATATATATATATATATATATATATATATATATATATATATATATATTACTTTATTTGTGTGTACAATAGAATTATTTCTGAATTTATTACTTGATGATAACCTGGCTTTCTTGTTTTGTTTTTTCAGTGTCAACCCAGGAGCCATTTCCCTTCTCGTTGGAAAGGGTTGTGGCCCTATCAGGTAAGTAAAATTGACAACCTTCATGTCTTCTATGAACATTATACAATTATTGGCAATGAAAATTATATGAAAGTGTTGTAAATTGTGGCAAAGATAAACATCTGTATAAACATTCTGATTTATTTACAAAACAATAGTAGTGCATGGAAACAATTGTGCATAGCTCGCGAACCAATAACGCTATATTATTTTTGTTTTCACCATTAGAAAGAGCATAATTTTCCGATGACGGTGATATAAACAGTTATATATGTATCCGAGCAAATAAACCAATGCCGAGGTGGGGAACAGCTCGGAACCCGGCTAGCATCGGCGGAAAAGAGATGGGTGAAGCGTAAATATTCGCATTTTGGCTCTTCATTTCAAATATTCATAGCACAAAAAGTATTTGTCCTAGGAACTTCTAGTCTCTTTTATACTCATCAGCATTATTTGCCGTATTCATACAGCTTAAATTTAAAACCATACACTTCGTAGCAATGAAATAAATCGAAAATGTTATAAACCATATCTATTTTTTTCTTTTTCGGTCACTGCATGGAAACAATTGCGCATAGCTCGCGAACCAATTACGCTGTATTATTTTTGTTTTCACCATTGGAAAGAGCACAATTTTTCGATTCTGGTGATATATACAGTTATATACGAATCCGAGCAAATAACGCAACCACGAGGTGGGGAACAGCTCGGAACCCGGCTAGCATCGGCGGAAAAGAGACGGGTGAAGCGTAAATATTCGCATTTTGGCTCTTCATTTCAAATATTCATAGCGCAAAAATTATTTGTCCTAGGAACTTCTAGTTTCTTTTATACTCATCAGCATTATTTGCCGAATTCATACAGCCTAAATTTAAAACCATACACTTCGTAGCAACGAAATAAATCGAAAATGTTATAAACCATATCAATCAAAATCATAGTTTTTTTTTTTCGGTCACTGCTTGAGAACTATTGAAGATAAACAATTTCTGTTTTCAGATTTGGAAAGAGGAGAAAAAATACTATTATTTGAGCAAAAAAAATATATGGTCATCACTCACAATTTAGAGCTAGGACAGTGTGAAGACTATTGCATGGGAAATAATTGTATTTCGGACTCATTTACACTTTCATATTTCGATTTATTTACATTTTTTTTTTTTGATCATGTACTATAAATATTCCTCTTTCCATTGGCATATGATACATCGCAATAAACCGCATTCTGGTGGATGAAAATACAGAAAAACACAAGGCTTCGAAAACTCTCCCAGCCTCATATTTCATGGCAAATTAAAGAATGTCTTACCGTAAGTTAGCTAAATAAGTTGCTGGATGCGGGAGGGTTAAAAACTTAAAAAAATCAAATAAAAACTCTTTCTTTAATAGTTGAATTTGTTCAGTATGTTATAGCAGTAATTCTGAGTTGCACTCCTCTCAGAATGCTGGGCTAGAGAAGCTCGCTCTTGAGGAGCATAACTACATATAATTTAACCTATTGTTTTGGGGAGGGTTATAATTTTGTAAAATGTTTTGTTGAGGAACTGTGCCAGATATTTTACTGCCGCTGGGTGATGGGAAGTAGAGATATAGCATGGGTTCTAACCATCAGATTGTTGTGAGCCTTGGGCTTCTGCGAAAAATCTTGGGGGGGGGGGGGGGCGACGTTAACCACTCCGTTAGAACCGCATGGCTTGTCCTACAGTGACTCGCTAGGATCGCCAGGACAGTGGATGTGGCTACAGTTTGTGTATTGTTGTGTGCTTTATTTCAAATGAAAGCTCGTGTCATGGGCACTCCAGAGAGGCTCTTTGTTTTCACCCAAGTCAAGGCTTTATATATTTAATTGTAAAGTATATGTTTTATCCTTAACTAGTAATGATAGGATCAGAGAGAGAGAGAGAGTAGAAAAGAGTGAGAGGGGGCGCGTAGTGTTTTGCTATACTCGATGACGTCATAGCTGGCTGGCCTCGTGGGGATTGGTTGAGGGAGTTCTTTACCATGCTTGGTGACGTAATGTTTTGCTAGCTGCTTTGGTAGTGGTTAGAGGACTTGTTACCGCTTTTTTCCCACGCGGCTCGACCTAGTGCTAGTATATATATAGGTCCCTCGCCACTCTCTCCCTCAGATCTGGTTTCTAGAACGCATCCCTCTTTATCCTTTGATACCTGTCTCCCGCACTGCACCTGAGAATCTTTTCCTCTGCCTATCTCTCTCATTTTCCATATCTTTCACCACCTTTTATTAATATTATACCCCCTCTGGTTAACTCTGCAAAATCAGCTTCATGCTGGCCAGTTGTATTGTGCGTTAAGGTCTGATATAACCCATGTATGTTAGTTGTTAAGATAAGTTGATCACGAAGCATTGGTTGGCATTCATATTGTTTAGTACCGCTTCCTATAATTATTAGTGTTCTGCTGGATTAGATAATGCTAGACTAGGGGTCTGATATTATAAGGTATTGTTTCCTATGAGTGCTGGCTTTAGGTAAATGTTGCACGACATACCTGAGAAGTGGAGTTGATTGGGTAAATTCTAGTCTGTGTGCCATTGAGAGTAGAGCATGCACGAATGAGGGCTTTTTGCCTATACCATTCTGCACTGTTCTAAGCTCGGTTGTTTTTCTTTGAGGTACGCCAGGAGAACACTTGATACTTCGGTATTAACACCTTACGAGCGGCCTATGCGGTTTATTTATGTGTACCGCACAGCGGGGTGTTTTTAGCCAAAATAGGGCTGTATACGTGATCATTTTCATGCCTAAATAAGACCCAGAACGTAAAACAAGTACCTATCCCTGAAAGGGCATAAACAGAGCTTTCGAATGACACCATAACGATCCTTGTATGATGGATAGTTTTCTTGCAATAACTGTGCAACGCGAGTGCAAAAAGCAGGTAATTCGGTACTTTCAGTACATAATTGAGTATGTAGCGAGTGAGAGAGGGAGGAGGGAGCTGAGATTTGTGTCAGTAGGTTCGCCGCGGTGGTCTGGAGCAGTCATACGCTCGCTAGTCTCCTGCCACCACTTGTCTCTCTCTCTCAGCCACATTACGTGCTGAAATTGCCACTCGAGTTATGTCGAGCGCCGCCACATAGTCCAGCTTTATTTAACTCGACTTATGTTGCTCGCCGCTAAATAAGGGTTAAGGGTTCTCAAGAGAGCTACCCTTCCCTATAACGTAATATTTGACGCACAGACTTGAGATTTGCACTAGGCTATGCGGCATGCCATGCGCACCAGTATCTCGTATCATTGACTCTAGCTAGACTTTATCAGTCATAGTAGACATTAAGTATATTAATCCAATTACTCTTTTTATGCATACCCATTTATGATTACACAAGCATTTCGCAGCCTAGTTTGATGTATTGAGACACAAACGACTTAGGCTCTTTTTGTTGATAGGAATACTGCATTGTCGTGGCGATTATTATTATTGTAGTGTTTAGGATATTCTTGGCTCCGACGGCATTATATATTCTGCCTTTTTGTGTGCATAGCCTGCACAAGCAGTGTTCCGCTGCCTGCCTTTTTGGGTTCCATTTCCGATACGAGCATCTTTATTGCATCTAACATTTAAAGAAGATTCCTTGTTGGTGTTGAAGGACTTTAGTGCACTTTCTTTCATGCAGGAGTGCCTGACATTTATTGATTAAAGTAACGTAAGCTGTAACTTCTCTTACCACCTTACTTTGCATACCATAACCAAGCACCTTCGGTTATAGGTAGTAATCGGCAGTTTTCACATAACATTAAGCCTAGAGTAGACGCACATTTATTGAGAGTTTAATAACCTATTACTACATATAGAACTCTGTAGAGTATTTGTGTTCTTTGTTCACTGGGAATATACATCAGAGGTTGGAGCTAGCGCTTTCCGTTGTAGCATTTATGCCTTTACTAGTCCAATGAATAAGAGCCCTGATATATTTGAACCTCAGTCGTAACACATCTTTGAAAATGTTGTCATTCTTGCGTTCATCAATATATTTTAATGTAACGTGCATAATTTGATTCATACACTCTGTGTTTTAGAATGTATTATATTTACCAATTTATAATGAGGTCATTTTTGTTTTTATTAAAGCAGCATATTAGAATAAGTAAATGATGTGCAGAATTCAGAAACACATGTATCTACAGTATATATAATTTCCTGGTAAACTCATAGCTGCAAACAGCTTCGTCCACTATTATAAAGATTGCCTTATATATATATATATATATATATATATATATATATATATATACACAACAGCTTATGTATACTACAAACTTTTGTAAGCAAATTCACAAAAACATTATAGCAATAATATGACCAATTTACTATCTTGATAGCAACGGTCACAAACTTGGGAAACTTAGTCACAGCTTAGGAAGGATCTGTGGGAATTTTAAGGGAAAGACTATCTCAGTTAACCCTCTCACTTCCATAATACCCTTCCTAATCTGAATACATTGGTCTATTAACAGCCATAATAAACAGCCAAAGCGCGTCATAATACTCACAGGGTTAATACCGAAATATCAAGGCTCACACATTTATCTCGCTCACAAACCTTGGATATTTCTAGACATATATAATATGTTCATTATTGTACGTTAAAGGTACATTACAGATAAAGTACAGTTTCTCCCACATACAGTATATCCCAAACTATAATAACATACTCCCACCCTAACTAAAGGGTTAAAGGTACATTACAGATAGAGTACAGTTTCTCCCACATACAGTATATCCCAAACTATAATAACATACTCCCACCCTAACTAAAGGGTTAAAGGTACATTACAGATAGAGTACAGTTTCTCCCACATACAGTATATCCCAAACTATAATAACATACTCCCACCCTAACTAAAGGGTTAAAGGTACATTACAGATAGAGTACAGTTTCTCCCACATACAGTATATCCCAAACTATAATAACATACTCCCACCCTAACTAAAGGGTTAAAGGTACATTACAGATAGAGTACAGTTTCTCCCACATACAGTATATCCCAAACTATAATAACATACTCCCACCCTAACTAAAGGGTTAAAGGTACATTACAGATAGAGTACAGTTTCTCCCACATACAGTATATCCCAAACTATAATAACATACTCCCACCCTAACTAAAGGGTTAAAGGTACATTACAGATAGAGTACAGTTTCTCCCACATACAGTATATCCCAAACTATAATAACATACTCCCACCCTAACTAAAGGGTTAAAGGTACATTACAGATAGAGTACAGTTTCTCCCACATACAGTATATCCCAAACTATAATAACATACTCCCACCCTAACTAAAGGGTTAAAGGTACATTACAGATAGAGTACAGTTTCTCCCACATACAGTATATCCCAAACTATAATAACATACTCCCACCCTAACTAAAGGGTTAAAGGTACATTACAGATAGAGTACAGTTTCTCCCACATACAGTATATCCCAAACTATAATAACATACTCCCACCCTAACTAAAGGGTTAAAGGTACATTACAGATAGAGTACAGTTTCTCCCACATACAGTATATCCCAAACTATAATAACATACTCCCACCCTAACTAAAGGGTTAAAGGTACATTACAGATAGAGTACAGTTTCTCCCACATACAGTATATCCCAAACTATAATAACATACTCCCACCCTAACTAAAGGGTTAAAGGTACATTACAGATAGAGTACAGTTTCTCCCACATACAGTATATCCCAAACTATAATAACATACTCCCACCCTAACTAAAGGGTTAAAGGTACATTACAGATAGAGTACAGTTTCTCCCACATACAGTATATCCCAAACTATAATAACATACTCCCACCCTAACTAAAGGGTTAAAGGTACATTACAGATAGAGTACAGTTTCTCCCACATACAGTATATCCCAAACTATAATAACATACTCCCACCCTAACTAAAGGGTTAAAGGTACATTACAGATAGAGTACAGTTTCTCCCACATACAGTATATCCCAAACTATAATAACATACTCCCACCCTAACTAAAGGGTTAAAGGTACATTACAGATAGAGTTTTCTCCCACATACAGTATATCCCAAACTATAATAACATACTCCCACCCTAACTAAAGGGTTAAAGGTACATTACAGATAGAGTACAGTTTCTCCCACATACAGTATATCCCAAACTATAATAACATACTCCCACCCTAACTAAAGGGTTAAAGGTACATTACAGATAGAGTACAGTTTCTCCCACATACAGTATATCCCAAACTATAATAACATACTCCCACCCTAACTAAAGGGTTAAAGGTACATTACAGATAGAGTACAGTTTCTCCCACATACAGTATATCCCAAACTATAATAACATACTCCCACCCTAACTAAAGGGTTAAAGGTACATTACAGATAGAGTACAGTTTCTCCCACATACAGTATATCCCAAACTATAATAACATACTCCCACCCTAACTAAAGGGTTAAAGGTACATTACAGATAGAGTACAGTTTCTCCCACATACAGTATATCCCAAACTATAATAACATACTCCCACCCTAACTAAAGGGTTAAAGGTACATTACAGATAGAGTACAGTTTCTCCCACATACAGTATATCCCAAACTATAATAACATACTCCCACCCAAACTAAAGGGTTAAAGGTACATTACAGATAGAGTACAGTTTCTCCCACATACAGTATATCCCAAACTATAATAACATACTCCCACCCTAACTAAAGGGTTAAAGGTACATTACAGATAGAGTACAGTTTCTCCCACATACAGTATATCCCAAACTATAATAACATACTCCCACCCTAACTAAAGGGTTAAAGGTAAATTACAGATAGAGTACAGTTTCTCCCACATACAGTATATCCCAAACTATAATAACATACTCCCACCCTAACTAATGGGTTAAAGGTACATTACAGATAGAGTACAGTTTCTCCCACATACAGTCTATCCCAAACTATAATAACATACTCCCACCCTAACTAAAGGGTTAAAGGTAGATTACATATAGAGTACAGTTTCTCCCACATACAGTATATCCCAAACTATAATAACATACTCCCACCCCAAGATCCCCCTTCGAGATTAATGTGTAAAGAAATCCCGGCCAAGGGCCGGTTCATCCAAAGATGAAGGCTCGCTTCCGCTTGCCAGAAAATAGCGACACCTATATGTGCTGGCACGAAAGCTCTTAATGATTACGCGCGACCATCTTAAAATCTGAAAATTAATGGGGCTGAACATGAGGGAGAAGCGGGGCCAGACAAAAATTAATATCCCCCCTTAATAGTTTCAATCCTTTCTGTTATATCTTACAGTTAAAATCAGCAATAAGTGTAC
The DNA here is from genome assembly GCA_032716605.1 of Paralithodes platypus. NCBI lineage: Eukaryota > Metazoa > Arthropoda > Malacostraca > Decapoda > Lithodidae > Paralithodes > Paralithodes platypus. Next base: position 4,669,666 of record CM064492.1, read on the forward strand.
ACCGAATGTACTTGTATGTATGTATGTATACTCAGACACATACCCCACACCCGGGGGTGGCCGACTCGAGACAGTGCCCGAACAGCAACTATATTTAAAGTTCTATTTTCAGGTTTTCAATAACACTTTTGCGTTCCCTCATCCAATTATCTCTTTCGCCTAGTAGGTGAATTTTACAAGTGGAGGAGGATTCCTAGCCTCCTACCCCCAATGTTCTTACTATTTATAATAATTATACTGTATATCAATCTGATCATCTAGTTGCTCGTATCTCTCTCTCTCTCTCTCTCTCTCTCTCTCTCTCTCTCTCTCTCTCTCTCTCTCTCTCTCTCTCTCTCTCTCTCTCTCTCTCTCTCTCTCACACATGCACACACGCAAGTACACACACACTCACACATTATCACACACACACACAAACAGATCGATATATATAATCACATGGAGAATGGTGAATTATAATATCCAATGTTATTTCTATATAATTATTACCAATGAAAAATCGAAATAAGATTAGTAAGATCAAATTATCTATCTATCTATCTATTGCCGGACGCCGTGATCCCCGAAGGGGTGGCCACGAACGAATCGTCCCCATGCACCTCTGTCCCCAGTACGTTGACGCCTCTCCTGCCATACAGCACCGTGTTTACACATTTATTTCTTAACTCCATCCTTCCACCTCTCTCTCGGTTTACCTCTCCCTCTTTGTCCTTCCACCTCACTTTCGTACACTCTCTTAGTCATTCTCTCTCCATCTGTTCATTATATTAGAAACATTACTATAAGCAACCATTATATAATCCTATACCATGAATTCAAACTGGGTTACATTATCAATACCTCAGTCATTAATTGTGATCAATGAAGTTAATTTAAATGATAACGTTAACTAAATATTCTTATTTCTTTCCGAGCGTCTTAGCAAACTGCTAACTTTCGACTCACACTCTTAACAAGATCATTACAATAATATAATTATGCTTTGCCAAATAATATCGCCGAAATATGGACTACTACAGTATATGATGTTTAGTAATTAACAATTTAAATATGGACTACTACAGTATATGATGTTTAGTAATTAACAATTTAAATATGGACTACTACAGTATATGATGTTTAGTAATTAACAATTTAAAAATATTTAGACAACATTTTGTTTGGTGATAAGACATATCCCGAGTGCAAGAGTCGAGTGCAAGAGTCGTGTCTTAGCATATTGTGAGCAACTTAACACTTTGAGGATCGTGACGCATTAAACGGTATTCTGGTTATCGTTAGTCAATTTATGCAGCTTAGGAAGGATCTTTAAAGAGTAAAGACAATCTCAATTAACCCTCTCACTTTCATATGCCTTTCCTAATCTGAATATAATCATATGTTAATAGCCAGAATACACTGTCATGACACTCAAGGGGTCAGAGAAATTGACAGTGTTTATCGTGGATATGACAATCCTCCATAACTGTTACGGTTTCATGACTGACAATTATAAACAATAAATTTGATCCCGGCCGGGTCAAATGCGAGATCACGCAGTACTTTATGGTTGAGTCAAAATAAATCAGAAAATAGAGCAAAATAATCCCAAAATACTGCCAAAAAACAACATTACCAATAATAGACGGTAAAAACAATCGTAATGTTGCCGGAATATAAGGCCAATATAAAATTGACGACAAAAGCGCTCATGTAAATTGTGATATTGTGAAAGCTTTGGTAATGCTTATCTGTATGTGGAAAGTTAATTTATCGGTATATATATATATACTGTATATATTACCGGTATCCGTAAATTAATTACGAAACCGCAAATTATTTGCTATCACCTTCAACAATAGCAACTAGCCCCGGAACGGGCACAATGAAGCAATTCCCAAAACCAACTACTAACCTCTTAAGTGCTGGGGTGGGGTAGTGAACACTGTACCGTGGTGCGGAGGTATTTAGACTGTTTCGTTCACTCAAATCGTCATCGTACCATAAATATCATAAATACTTATCCATATGCGCCTATTTTACATTGAATATGAAGATATTAACCTTTTGCAACAATAAAACAATTGGAAACAGCGTTTGGCTGGTCAAAATCGGCAAATGAGAGCGGGAGTTACATAACTGCCTCCCGTCACGACGTCTGGAGAGACACAGTCGTGTAATTGTCTCTCTCTCTCTCTTTCATACGCTGTGTAACACATACAAGCACACCCTTCTTATGACTCGCTATTGATAGCACGAAAATATACCGACGAAATAAGGGAATAACGGAGAGAATAGGTGATAATTTTTTTTTTTTTTTTTTTTTTAAGAGACAATGAACGGAGGAAGGAAAACACAGATAAAACAAAAAGGTCCATGTGCCTAAAGGCATCCTCCATTCATAAAATGTTTGTAACAACTGGATTTATACTTTTGTAGATTGTAAGTTTGTGGAAAGCAACTCAAGGGAAGTGAATTCCAAAGAGTAGTAGTTCTAGGGATAAATTAATTTTGATAAGCAGAAGTTCTGCATTGTGGAGGAGAAAGTGTAAATTCATGGGCGCTCTCAGCTGCCCTAGTTCTACGGGGAAAGATGTGGAGAGGCGGCACATTTGAAGCAAGTTCCTCTGAACAATTGCTGTGAAAATATCTGTAGAATAATGCAAGGGATGCAACATTTCTTCCTATGGATTATGTAGGAAGGTCCTGTGTGGTTGCAGGGTTATTGATTAATCTAATAGCTTTATTTTGAATTTTGACCAACTCCATCAATGCAACCACTCCACTTCCACTCCATAGAGGTGAACAGTAATCCATCTGAGAATGCACATGACTTTTATATATTACGGCCAACTGCTCGTCAGTGAAGAATTCTCGAACTCAGTACAGGAGTCCCAGTTTTTTAGAGGCATTCTTAGCAATGCTTCTAACATAATGTGTCCAGCTCAATTTAGTTGTTAATGTTACACCGAGAATGTCAATACTAGGGGAAGTGGGAATATTTACATCATTAAAAAATATATGGGAGTCAGTGAGATTCTGTCGGCTAGAAAATTGAATGTACTTGGTTTTCTGTGCATTAAAGGAAATTAGATTCTTTTGTCCCCATTCATTAATTCTAGAAAGGTCCTGGTTCAGAGAAATTGCAGTGTTTATTTTTGAATTTATAAGATCGGGTTGGGTGAAAGAATTGGTAAATGTGAAGGAACTGTGGAGTGTTGAGTCATCTGCGTAGGAATGTATTGGATTATGAGTGGTAGATATGAGATCATTGATATGAATGAGGAACAGAGTTGGGGCCAAAACTGATCCCTGGGGAACACCAGCATTCATTGAGTGAAATTGAGAATAAAGGCCATATACCAGTACACATATTTTTCTGTTATGAAGATAAGAAGAAATTAGTGGATCTAATGATGCAAGGCCGTAGTGTGACATCTTCGACAATAAGGATTGATGCCAGACTCTATCAAATGCCTTTGATAAATCCAGTGCTATTGTATGTGTTTCACTATGTTGGTCTGTAGCTTGGTTGATTTGATGCATAAGAAGGCAAAGAATGTCTGCAGTTGATCGACATCGTCGAAAACCATATTGCCTATCACTGATTAATATATTTTCTCAAGATGCTTAATTATGTGATTATTTAATATAATTTCAAAGACTTTGAAATTGAAGGGGGGGGGGGGGGGGGGAAGGGGGGGATGTGGAGGAGTGATATTTGCCATGGCCAAGGGACAAAAAAAAAATAAAAAATAATATACTGGGCTGGTTTAAATTTTTTTTTTTTAGGCCTGGGATTATATAAGGAGTTCCGCAGCGCACCGGTGGGGACTCATTTTAGTGGATCCCCACTTACTGGGCCTAAACCTGGGAAAGGAACAAATACCATCACCAACATGAAATGGCCAAGGACAACAACAGCGAAGAAGAGATCACGCATATGGAAGAATAGGAGAGTCTACTTTCTACAATCATCAGAGATATTAGAAGGACCGCCCCGCATGACGTGGCTCCCCACCCACGATTACGTCACACCATTGAATTAACTGACCCAGGACCCCAGGTTAATACCACAAAGGAGCCGCCGTCTTCTGGATCATAACGTCCAAAGTCCACCCCTCACCAAATGACAAACAGCACCACCAACAGGGACAGGAAACTTCAGGTATAGGCCTTGTCATCACATCCCTCACCATGATAGACAACAAAGATTGCCACCTCATAATCAGCCATGTAAATACTATGAACAGGTTAACATACAGTATTTGTAGCTGCTAGGGATAGAAGCTAAAAAGGACATACTAAAATGCTGGGAAATATTTCTGATTTACACATGTGCGAGGTATCTCAATCTTTGTAACATACATACGATATCTATGACCCATACATCATTCCTATATATGCAGTATATAATTATCATTACCTGCATAATTTGAATTATTTTTTATTAGACTATGTGGATTATATAAAGGAAAGGCGGCCACGTTGAATCAATGGAGATCTATTTTGTTTTCCTTTTTCCACCGTATTTTAGTATTTTGTTATCCCCTATATCAATGCTAAGACTAGCGGAGTTCTGGGGGCAACAGCACCCAGGTTAGGTTAGGTTGTTAGGTTAGGTTAACCCTTCCCGCCCGGGCAGCATTTATTGATGTTGTTACTCATATCCGGGCGATCTTGCTAAAAAACGACGTAAGTAAACATAGGCATATATTTGTTAATTTAAACCCCTCAGTCTGATATTATGCGATCGCGTTTATAAATGGTTTGGCCTAAACATCGATTTTTATGCAATTGCGTGTATAATCGGGGCGAAACTTATGTAAGCCTATCAAACTTATTATAGTCGCGATCGCGTGTATCTTTTCACCAGCGTGTCCTTGAAAATCTAAGGATTTACGTGAGGTAACTTACAACACTGTAAGGTAAAAATATACCTAAGCGAGTAAGCTCTGAATGGGATAAAACCTCAGTTTAACTGATACAGCCAGGTCGGGAGGACGCTTGCGGGCGACATTTAAAAACGGCCGTCCCCTGGATATATCATCAAAGAGTGGCTTTATGAGATATGAGTGATAATGTATAGCATTGCAAATTACTAAAATGTGCTTGAATATCGTCAGTACATATGGGGTTTAAGTGTTATGTTCAATGGTCAACGTTAAGGTATGTACCGGTCGAATGATTTTGTTGTAAGGTATACGCATATGAAAATATTTATATAAAATCAAGTTTTAGTAGTAGAGAGCTGGTTCTTTGAAAATAACAATCTGTATTCATTGCCGATATACGAAATTAATATCTAAAAACTGTATCGATCGTTAAATGATATGAAAATAGACCATAAAGTAAAGCGAAAATATTTACCAGTGGGTGATGGCGGCAACGAAAAAAATATATTCGGGAAATATAGAAGTTTGGATCGTACATTGATCATATAGGTACCATTAGAAAGGTAATGAAAAATCCTAAATAGCGCTTGATTACAGAATATGCATTGTCCCACATTTTATTGGTGAAAATGGGGAGGGAATGTACGGGCAGACTGAACAGTTACCTACACCTACGGTGATATTCCACATATTATTATATATTTGTTTTTTATGAAATCTTATATAATAACCTTTCCTCTTGCCGTTCATAAAAAAAAAAAAAAAAAAAAAAAATTATGGGTGAAAACCAACTGAGAGTGAATATTTTGGTGCAGCAGGGATTCTATAAAAGCGAAAAACTATCATTATAGATTTATTTCTATAAAATCTAATATTGATGATAACATATTATAAACACCGCCACCATGTTCAGCGGAAAAAATCGATGTGATATGGTATGAAAATAAAAATAGGTTATTTAGTAAGTTTCGGAAATATCTTGAAGTAAAGTGACAAAAATCACAATTTGCAGCAGAAATATTTACGAATATTAATTGTACACGATAACCATTATAGATACACTATTTTTTGTTTATAGATATATTGTTGTAAGGACTTCCCTTTATCTCGTGAAGTGTATTTAAATGCAGTTGGGGTGATATTTGTGGGTGAAAAACGAGCGATAATATTATTATGTTGGCCTCGCCTCACAAGAATAGTAGCAAAACCTGTGTACCCTGTCCACGGATGAAGAAGTTTTGTTCATCAGACTGAGAGGATTAATAGCTAAATAATTCAAACAAATCTCAGAATGTAGCCCATACTTTGATCTGTAGACTGGTGTTGAGTAGAGCTCTCTAGCTCAACTGGTTCAGCTGTGATGACGATTTCCGTGGAGATAACTTTCGGCATATATTTACCTAGACCAGTCCGAACGCTCAACTGCGGCCCCGGCTACGATGCACTACTGCACTCGTCGAACCACCTGTGTCCATACTCAGTATACTCTATTTAGTATGAACAGTCTCGATGCTACGTAATCTGGGTTAATGCAGCGTTACGTATCTTTCCGTAGTCTTAAGTTGAACGCTTCCGTAACCTTATGTTGAACGTTCCATAATTTTGGTAAGAATATGTTATTCTGTAGTTGAATATGGGCAAGTATTGTAGGATTATAATTCCCATATAATAATGTATTACTTATTATTATAGTTCCTATGTATCTCATTGTATAAGGATGGGATACATTTTCTGTACGCTATGCGCGTGCGCGGACAGTCACGAGAGACTCAAAGACGACTCTCTCGGCCTCACTCTCCATCCATCCTCAGTCCCCGACACACGCTAAGCCTATTCTTCATTTTGTCTCATCTTTAGGTGTTTTCGCTTCACTTCCATCTCATTTTCATAGTCACATAATCATAATTAAGTATCATGAAACTTTAACGTAAATACAATCTATCTTAATTTATTCTAGTCACTTTCCTAGCCTATTCCTTGCCCCACTATCCAACTTCACCTAGCCTATCTTCCACCATCTACTGTCACCATCTGAGTTTCATCATATAAGGTAAAAATATTCTATGTGCGTTATATTAAATTATTAATTAGCCTATACAGTCCACTTAATCTAAATTAACCACATAATTGGTCCATCGAACCGGATGGTAGTTTGCCTCCCTTTGTTTACATTTCGGCGGTTGGTGGTGTCTTACTGTTTAGTGGGGGGCTTCCCGGTGGTTTGCCATTTTTGACGTCCTCATGGCCAAGGGGATGGATTCACTAACGGTCGTACGATCCGAAAACTCCCTTACCGTTCCCTTACGACTCACCGCTGGTATTCATGAAGCGTCGTAGCGGCCATCTTTGATCATAGGCAGCCCCTTTAGCAAAGGGTGGTCCGGACCACCCTTACATGAATATGACCCGGATATAGGTACACAAATATCGATAACACAACCCGCGTCCATAACAAATCGTCTGCTGTATAGCTCTTTATGACACACTAAGTCATTATTGAGGCAATAATAGCGCAATATGATTGTTAACTTGTGTTTACAACACCATTAAGGCATTTATTACAAAGTATGATAATATTTGTATCCTTAATGTCTTATGACAGGCCGAATTAAGCTATGAATAGCCTAACTATGCCGGCCTAGACCTAGTCTAGGATTATTCATATGCTGCGACAACACGTAGCCTACCATTAATAGATTTTAACCCTCATTTATTGCGGAAATGTTTTATTCCAACTCCCCACAACCTCTGAGTTAGATTAGGGTAGCCAATTTTCTCAACAAATTTGAAAGTATCACAGGACAAAAAATGATGCAAAGAATTACCCTAGGCCTAGCCTAAAAAAATATATAATAAATGGTTGTGAATAATTGTGTTTAGCCTAGCCTAGGCCTAGGCTATAACCTAGCTTTATTTTGAAAAAGTTAGAGCTATTTAGGCTAGAAAAGTTAGGCCTATGTATGGTATTTTGGTTAGGCTAGCAATGCCTAGCTTGGTGTAGCCTAAGCATAGTAAAGTAGAAGCCTAGAAGATAAAGATGGTGTTTGCAGGCATACCCTCCTCCTTTTTAACTAGCTGTTATTAGTCCCATGCTGGTAGTATATTTGATGATGGCAATAAGTCATGGGAGGTGAGGGGGACAAAGCCCCCCTCAACCTATCATTATATCCCATGGCCAACTGTTGGGTAATAGGTTGAGGGGGGCTTTACCCCACTCATCCCCCATGACTTAATGTCATCACCATATATATTTCCAGCAGGGGGGCAAATAACAGCTGGCCGTGGGATAATTTTGTAAATAAATACAGTCAAATTAGACGCGAACATATCCGAGCCTGCAACTTCATCTAAACAAGGAGGACAGTACGCCCGCTAACACCACCCTTACTAAGGTAAGAGTTGTGTTAGCGGGTGTACCGTCCGCTTTGTTTACATAGTCGCACACTCTGTTATATTCGCATCTAATTTGACTGCTGTTATTTGCCCCTGCTGGTAAAATATATGATGATGACAATGTCATGAGGGGTAGGGGGGGTCTAAGCCCCCCTCACCCCATTATTGTATCCCATGGCCAGATGTTGGGTAAATTGTTTTGTTACCAACCGTGGGATACAATAATGGGTTGAGGGGGCTTTACCCCCTCAACAAAAATGGAGGTGTTATGAATAACAAAATATATTACCCTGAACTAGAGCCAAAAAAAAAAAAAATATATATATATATATATATAGGCCTCTGCTAGGCCTATTTTGAAAAGGTAGGCAGGCCTTGAGGTGTTGTGAATACAAAAGTATTACCCTAGGCCTATTTTGAAAATAAGGCCTAGGCTAAGTCTGACATTTTGGCTTGGCTAGAACTGCCTGTGTAGGCATAGACATAGTAAAGTCTGGCATTTTGGTTTGGCTAGCCCTGTCTAGGTGTAGACATGGTAAAGTAGAACAATATACTGTGGTTAAGGTATAAATAATACACTAATTTCCCATCTAGCCAAACAGATGATTATCAATGATCAATCCGTCCGAAGTCCTTTAACTTGGGCCACTAACAGGCTTCCCTGTAGCCTAGCTAGATTAATTTCTTATCACCAATTCACATGATACTCTATTCCTCTTCCTGTTGGCTGTGGTGGATCGAATTAGCCATGCAAAACAATGAAAGGCTCATAAATGAAATTATATTAGGTTCTTCTTGGCGTTTCGGTCATGTGGGTGAGATATTGTTTATTTACAAAATTACATAAGCTCAGTGGGCGGCCAAGCGCCTGATTGGTCAAGAGAAGCCCGGTGAAAATAACCGAAAGGGAGCTTAACGATGCGTTCGTGAATACACCTTCTGCACTCCCTCAGGAACGATCGTAGGTTGCTGTACGACATCGCACGCTACGACCGTTAGTGAATCCGGTACCCAGGTTTCTTGGCCCCATGGCGCTGTCGGTCTATATTTCGTCCGTTCTTTGCTCTGGCCGCCCCAGGTGTCTGGCCACCAGTAGGAATTTTTGGACAGGATGTGCAAGCACTAGTGGATAGGTCATAGGGTATGAAGAGATGTTTGCCTATAATGAAAAGCAACAAATAAATCAGATCCAGTAAAGTATTAAAACACAAATGATTACTTTAAATGTATTCAATAAATTAATTTATGTAAATTTGTGTAATCTAACCGGCTTTAATCTATGCTTTTTATGGCTCATCTAATTATATAAATACTCTTTTAGGCCTATAAAATATTGCATAATTGGCATTCCGTTAGAACCAATTATACATAGCCGGACGGTGTTCCTCCTGTTGTTCTCAAAAACTGTGCTTCCGTGCTGACTCCCTGCCTAGGCAAACTCTTTCGTCTCTGTCTATCCTCTACCGTCTTCCCTTCATGCTGGAAGTTTGCTCACATTCAACCTGTCCCAAAGAAGGGTGACCGCTCTCAACCCTCCAACTATCGTCCAATTGCTCTTATCTCTTGTCTTTCTAAAGTTTTTGAAACTATTCTTGCTTCCAAATTTCTTAAGCATTTCTCTTCTCATAATCTGCTCTCAGATCGCCAGTATGGCTTCCTTAAGGGTCGCTCTACTGGTGATCTTCTTTCATATCTTACTAACTCTTGGTCATCCTCCTTTCGGGACTTCGGTGAGACTTTTTCTATTGCACTAGACATATCGAAAGCCTTCGATAGAGTCTGGCATAAATCTTTAATTTCTAAACTACCCTCCTTCGGTTTCTATCCCTCCATCTGTGCCTTTGTCTCTAATTTCCTTTCCGGCCGTTCCATAGCCGCGGTTGTGGACGGCCATTGTTCACTTCCTCACCCTATAAACTCCGGTGTTCCTCAGGGCTCTGTCCTATCTCCTATTCTCTTTCTAATTTTTATAAATGATCTCCTTAACTGTACCTAAATTCCCATCCATTCATACGCAGACGACTCAACCTTGCACTACTCCATTAGTTTTTCAGAACGCCCCAGCCAGCAATCCCTCAACGACAAACGTAATGAAGCCATAGAACTCTTAAATTCTGATCTAAATACTATTTCCAATTGGGGCAGAGAAAACCTAGTTAACTTTAATGCTTCCAAAACCCAATTTCTCCATCTATCTACCCGTCAGGATCTCCCAGCGGACTATCCCTTATTCTTCAACAATACAAAAATCAACCCTTCATCTTCTTTCAATATTCTATGTGTCTCTTTTTCTTCTGCTCTCATTTGGAAGGACCATATTACCAGTCTTGCTAAGGCAGCCTCCCAGAAGCTGGGTGTGCTCAACCGCCTTAGGGGGTTCTTTTCCCCTGCACAGCTTTTTGCTCTGTACAGGGGCATAGTGCGCCCTTGTATTGAGTATTGTTCACATGTGTGGGGAGGTTCCTCTCACACTGCTCTCCTAGACAAAGTTGAAAGGAAGGCCTTTCGTATCATTAACTCCCGTCCACTCACCAACTCTCTGCAAAATCTCTCTCTCTCCGCCGCAATGTTGCATCTCTCTCGCTATTCTATCGCTACTATAATAATCAGTGTTCCTCAGAGCTATCCCAGTGCATACCACCTCCTATACGTAGGGCACGTGGTACCCGTCTTGCAACTCAAACTTTCTTCTACTCAACAGCTGAGCTCTGGAACTCTCTCCCAGAATCAGTCTTTCCCTCTTCCTATGACTTAAATTGCTTCAAACTCCGTGTGTCCAGGCATTTTGGCTCGAACGTCCCTTGATTTTGGCCCTGTCACTCTTTCAACTATGGGGGAGGCACTCGCTATAGGCAGTTATGCCTTTTGCCTCCCTCAATCACATAGAAAAAAAAAAAAAAAAAAAAAAAAAAGCCTACTGTACTGTGAAATGACTTCTTCAAAATTTAAGGTTATTAGATCGCATATCTTTTCTAAAATTACTCTCGTCGTATGCCCTGAAGGCAAGGTTCATATGATAGTTGATAGGTTGAGTGTGGGTTGAACCAACTCAAATTTTCTTTGTGACTATTTTTTTTTTCTTTTGTATAATTTCCACAATAATAATTAAAATTTCGGTACCCATTGAGTTTTAGCCTACTTAATTTACCTCCTGGCTCTCTCTCTCTTAAAATCATAGAATCTTAAATTGATTATAAATTAATATCGGTACCTTTTTTGACATCTAAAGACTTTGGCCTATTGTATTTTAATTTCCCTCCCGGCTATTCTTAAATTGTTTTGGAATTGATCCTAAAATGTCTTAATCTAAAATCAAAACTAATACTTAATGAGTTAAATTGAAAGGCTCCAGACTGCTAGTCTACATTTTTGGGCAAATTCTTATTCCACCGTTCGTGAGTGTGTTTCATTTTCAGCTCGCGATTTAACTTAACGGAATATTGTTGTCTGCAACTTATTCGGACTAGCATTTAGTTTAATTTGATATCCCTAAATTTCTTTCTCATAGCATCATGGCTGCAAGTTTACAATGGCGTCGGGCTGGGCTTAACCCGTAAACGGCTGCAAAGCTCTTAAGAGGTTTTACTGGGCGACGGCGGAAAAGCTCTTAAGAGGGAGGCCTAAAAAAAAAATTTAAACAGCCCCAGTAGCACTAAACAATTTTGTTTTCCCTATACCTCATATCACTCCTCCACATCTCCTCCTTCCTCCTTTTCCCCTCCCCCTTTAATTATCACCTATTTTCCCTGTTATTCCCTAATTCGTTGGTATATTTTTGTGCTAACATTAGCAAACTGTGTGGAGGATGTGCTTACGTGCCTAGCGGGTGTGTTACATGACCGAGTGTGTATATGAGTAGGCTCAGTGTGGCTTGAGGCCTCGTGGAGGGAGGGGTTGCCTCAATTTTCTCCATAATTCATGAATGGGCTGGTCCTTCTATATTCGCAATTTTGACCAGAAAAATTATATTTTCACTTGTTTTATTGTTGTTACAGGTTACTATCTTCATAATGAAGGTAAAATAGGCTCATATGAATAAGTAATAACGATATTTATCGTAAAATGACGATTATAGGCCTGAATGGAGCCAATATGCTCGCCCATGGGGAGCTAGTTCAATACCCCCCCCCATCGCCGTGTTTGGGTTAAGGGCTCCTTGACGGTCTTGACCTCAGAGATCGACGAATTCCTTGACTCGGCGTCTAGAGTAGAAGTGGAGGCCAAATTGCTCAGCATTCAACAAAATATTGACAAGTATGAGGTCACACAGGAGGACCTGGCCGACGTTTACGAGACAGACGCTGAATATTTCAAGGAATTGAGAGAGGATACCCTATATTTGGGGGGCATACAAGTTTTTGTCGCCACACTAAAGGGAATTTTAGTTCCGGAGGTCAAGAAGGAGTCGTCTCGACCCGAGCCGAAGAAGTCAACTGTCAAATTACCACATCTTACTCTTCCGAAATTTGAGGGTGATGCAACATTGTGGTCGGGGTTTTGGGAAATGTTTAAAGGCCGCGTCATACAGAGGTCGACCGCGACCCGACAGTAACCCGAAGGCAATAACTTGCAAACAAAAATCAAATTTTTGCGGTTCGGGTTTATTCGGCCCGATAATCGGGCGACATCGGGTATGATTCTGGTATGTTCGAGTCGTTCTAGTCATGCTCTGGTCATCACCCGAATGTTCGGGTGAGTCGGCCAAAAGTTAGTGTATGCGTTAACTTTTGGGAAATCCTCGAGTGCGTTCGGGTCAAAAAACCGTTACAAAATCCTCGAGTCACCTTCGATTTACATTCGAGTCGTATTCGGCTTACATTCTACCATATTCTGATCGCATTCGACCTACTCAGGTCACTTTCGAGTCAAAAAATTTAACCCGATTCATACCAGAATTGATCGAACCTAAGTCGACTTAGACCCGATGATGTAGACCGTAACCCGAATTAGACTCGATGCTTAGTGGAAAATTCCTACATAAATTTGTTCGAAAGTCAACTGTTACTCGATGCTGACCTGAATTTCAGGATGATGACTGGATGGATACCCGAATACTACTAGAAAATGACTCGATGCATACCCGACATTCCTAATTAGACTCGATGATTACTCGATCGTGATCCGAATGACTAGAATGTAAGTCGAAGGCTAGTTGAAGCTAAGTCGAATCAAACCGAACGCGAGCCGATGAGCGGAACCACGTGAAGCATTCATGTGGGCAGTTGGAGAGGCCCGAATTATCGTACACTGCCACCCACGCACGGGCCCTATATATTATCGGGTGGGATGCATTCACTCCATTCCACACCAGCACCCACCGCCCACCACGTCTCTCTCGCCCACCACGTCTCTCTCTCCAACTCTTGTCGCCAACATGCCCGGTAACTATGGTAAAGGATGCAAGGCAGTGAAGAGGCCCCGCAAATTTTCCATGGAGTCTGTGGACCTGTTTGCCACCCAGCAATCCCAAGATGAAAGCGAGGAGGAAGTAGAGGAGAGTACAAAGGAAATCAAGCAACAACAGATCTAGTGACCCTTCTAGGCTGCTTGTCCTCCAAAACACTGAGGATCAAGTGTCCAAACAGTGGTTTAGAGGGGGTAAGGGAACATTGGAAAGGGAACTACTGCCCTGCCACTAATGTGGCAGGACTAGGAAGTTAGTAGGGGACATATGGGTTAGTAACTGAGGGGAGGATAAAATAAAGTTATTAATTTACAAACGCAGTCAGTCGCGGGTTTGATGCGAGATATTTGTCTAGGCGGAATTTAAATGAATCAACGGTGCTGCAGTCTATAACGTCTCGGGGAAGCCCATTCCACAAGTTGACAACTCGATTGAAGAAGAAATTCTTAGATTCGTGTGAGTTAAAAGATTTACCAATAATTTTGCAACTGTTTCCCCGCGTGTCATTAGATTGGTCGATAGTGAAGTACTTACTACAGTTCATATTGTCGATGCCTTTGATGATTTTGAACACTTGAATTAAGTCACCTCTTAATCTGCGCTGGGTTAAAGGAAATAGATTTAATTCTCTAAGACGCTCTTCGTATGGTTTGTTCTTTAGGCTAGGTATCATTTTGGTAACTCTACGTTGAACTCGTTCTAGCTTGTTTATGTCTTTTTGGTAATAAGGGCACCAGCATTGAACGCAGTATTCCAGAAGAGGGCGGACTAAGGAATTGTAAAGGGTTAGGATTACGTCTTTGGATTTATGCTCAAATGATCTGCCTATAAAGCCAATTATTTTGTTTGCCTTCTTAACAACTTCTGAACATTGTTGACTCGGTTTTAGGTTACTCGATATTGTTACTCCCAGATCGGTTTCTCTGTTTACATTCTTAAGCTGAGTGCCATTCATCGATTCATTCATTCATTCATGCTTTCTCATTTAGGTATCCGATATGTAGTACTTTACATTTATCCGCATTGAAACTCATTTGCCAAATTTGGGCCCAATGTGACAATTTATCTAGATTGTGTTGCATATCGTCAACTTGATCTTTTGAGAGTACGCTATTTGCAATTTTTGTATCGTCAGCAAATTTTGAGATTGTACAGGTGAGACCCTCATCTATGTCGTTGATGTAAATTAGAAAGATAATTGGTCCTAGTACCGATCCCTGGGGTACCCCGCTACTTACATTGGTCCATTTAGATGCCTTACCGTTTATGACTACTCTTTGCTTTCTGTCGCTGAGCCAATTTTCTATCCATTTCAACACACCGTCTTGTATTCCATGCGCTTTTAGTTTTAGCAGTAAACGTTTGTGGGGAACTTTGTCAAAGGTCTTTTGAAAATCAAGGTATATAATATCTACAGCTTTACTCTCATCGTAGAGGTTGAGGATATCGTGGAAGAAGTCTAAGAGGTTTGTTAAACAGGAACGTTTTTTACGAAAGCCGTGTTGAGTATCTTTAAGTATGTTATTTTCCTCTAAGTGATTTATGAGTCTGTCTCTTATGACCGTTTCTAGCATTTTACATACAACTGAGGTTAAGCTAATTGGACGATAGTTACTGGGTAGGGATTTGCTGCCTTTTTTGAATATCGGTGTTACGTTGGCTATCTTCCACTGATCAGGCACAGTTCCAGACTGCAAGCATTTATTGAATAGTAATGTCAGTGGTTTGGAGAGCTCATCCTTAGCTTCCTTTAGAACTCTAGGCGAGATTGTATCAGGTCCAGGCGTTTTATTTACCTTGAGTTTATCTAAACAATTCAATACTTATCTCTCTGTAACGGTGATATTGCTTAGAACATCTGAATTATCAATCTGAATCGGCGATGGTGTAGGGATATCACTGAGGTCTTCTGTTGTAAAAACTGATGCAAAGAAGGTATTGAGGGCATTACTCATTTGTACTTCGTCTTTGGTGTATTCTCCATTTTCATCGACTAACGGTCCAACAGTTGAAGTAACTACTTTTTTCTTTCTGATATAACTATAGAATTCTTTCGGGTTTGTTTTACTTTGATTCGCAATATGTAACTCTAGGGTCTTTTTTTCTTTGCTTAATTAACTTTTTGGCTTTGCGTCGTAGCTCTACAAATTTCACCCGTTCTTCGTAATTTTGTGAGGATTTTAATCTATCATTAGCAAATTTGTTATCAAGCAGGCAGTTTGAAATATCTTTATTCCACCATTTGGGCTTATTATTATGGCCTGGACGCCGTATTTTCGATGGTATGCAGTCTTGCACTGCTTTTAGGTAAGTGGTTTCGAATAACTTCCAAGATGTATTTATGTCGTTATTGTTAATTAAAAAGCTCCAGTCAGTTTCTTTAAACATAGCTCTAAGTTTATGAAAGTTTGCTTTTTTGAAATTAGGGACTTTTTCGATGCTACTATTTGGTTCGTTACTAGTAAAGTTTAAAGTGAAAGTTATCGTACGATGGTCGCTGTTACTGAATTCTTCACCAACATTCAAATTCTCTATTAATTCTTCTTTTGTTGCAAGTACAATGTCAAGAACGTTATTACCACGGGTCGGTGTTCGAACAAATTGATAAAGCGAACTCTCTTGCAAGTTCGTATACAAGTCATGTCCGGAGTGTGAAGTAAGAGTATCGCCCCACTTGGTCACAGGTAAATTAAAGTCGCCAAAAAATACGGTATCTTGTGAGTTACTTACATCTGCAATTTGTTCATAAATTTCTCGGTCAGTTTACACTGATTGAGCTGGAGGTCTGTATATTAATGCAAGTATTATTTTTGTACCTTTATTATTCTTTATTAGCACAAAAGATGTGTCGACGTTCACAATTTGAGGTTTTGACAAGAGGGTCGGGTTAAGACTTTCTTTGATATAAAATAAAACGCCACCTCCATTTTTATTTATTCGGCTTTTCTCAAACATTACATAACCGGGAAGTGAATACTCTGCTAAAAAGTCTCTATCTACTGTATTGAGCCAAGATTCTGTTATATCAATCACATCATAATTTTCAGTAAACACTAGTTCCTCTAAATCTGAAAATTTATTGCGTATGCTACGAGCGTTGCATAGAAAACCTTTAAAGTTGCGGTTTTAGAACTCACAGAACGTTCTTTAATCAAATTTTTGGTTCTGATCAGATCTACATTTACATTCATGGCTGACATCGGTCCTCGGTCGTTATCCCTGGCGGTTTTGAATTTGGGTCGTGTTGGTGGAGCTTTATCCAAATTCGCGGTTCTTGACAGATTAGCATTTAATTCCTTCGCAGGTTGCCGCCCTCGCTGTCTTCGGTCCTCTTTCCTGGTTGTCCTGTGCTGAGTCGATTTCTTCTCCGAAAATCCTTCACCTCATCGTTGAGAAGACGCCCAAAACGTGCTACTCCCACCTGGTTCAGATGAACTCCATCGTCCGAAAACAAATAGTCATCGTAGTAGAAATTGTCCCAGGTGTCGACGAATCCCACGTTTTCCTTCCTGCAGAGGTTTGCTAGACAACGATTTGTGCTGGTGGCTATGTTGTAAAATCGGCTCTCTACACCAAGCCGGGGGACGATTCCTGAGACGATAATCCTTGATGACTTCTCCTTAAACGACTTGATCAGCTGCTGGTACTTTAAAAGCAAATCTTCCGACCGGGTTCGCTGTACATCGTTGGATCCAACGTGGATGACGTACATTGTATTAGCAGGGGCCAGCTTAGATACTTCGTCAACTGCAGCAACTACGTCGTCCACACCACCACCAGGGATACAAAAACGCTTCCTGGTCTTAGGTGCTCTGGCGCAAAACTCTGTGAGCTGACCACGTATCATCGAGTCTCCCACGGCCGGACTTCTTCTATTTCCGCTTCGTCATCTGAGTCTGCGAGTATCTGGAAGCGGTTTTGACACTCGGTAATCGGTATGGGTTTCCTGGTCTTGGGGCAAACGTTGTTCCTCACAACATGGAAGTTGTCTTGAGGGGGAAGAGAGTTACTATTTGTTTCTTGAGTATCGGAACCATCAGATGAAATGGCTACTGCAGGCGTTAAATTGTTGGCAGTTGACGTTGGGGCGTTGGTGGCTGCTGGAGTTGCGGTGACAATTGAAGTTTGTGGTACTCCAACATTGAGTGTTACAAACTCTTGGAGTGATTCCAGCTTCATGGTGAGGACGTTGATCTTGTTGTAGGCTTCATCTAATTTCACTGTCAAATTCTCTTGTTGCTGGCAGAGACGGCAGACTAGAAGATCGACAGTAACAAACATGGACTCACCAAACTTACTGGCCCAGTTCGTACAAGTGCGAGGCATGGTAACAGTCAGTTTCTTCAGATCACTTAACTCACTTTAAAACACTTAACTCACTTTAAAACACTTCACTCACTTTAGAAACACTTCAATCACTTCAACCGAAAACAATGTTGAAATACACAACAATAGGTTATCAGGGGTGATAGCCTAACCGAAAACAAAAAAATTTAGATACGCAGAATTAGGCTTCCAGGGGCGATAGCCTAACCAAAAGTTTTTTAAAAATTTAAATACGCACCAATAGGCTACCAGCGTTGAATAGCCTAACCGAAAATAATAAAATTGTAATAATAATAAAATTGAAATACGCAGAAATAGGCTACCAGGTGTGATAACCTAACCTTAAACAAATATATATATATATAACAGAATATGTAACTAAATATACAATTCACCAAATAGAGATTATATAAAAATAAAGTGTGACCGCACACAAGGGGTTAATATACTGTATCAACAGATAGCCCTGGTGTCACTATAGCCTAGTAAAGCAGTAGCCTACTCTTTTTAGATAAAACAAAACAAAATGTATCAGTCAAAGGTTACTACAAGATCGTGCAAGCAACAACTAAAATTACAGATATATATAGCTACAGTAGGATACTAAATACAATATCTACTAGAGTTAATAAGAACAACAGATTGGCTGGCTATAGGCTAGGCTAGGTTTGGATTATGTTAAAAGCTTGGCAGGTTGGGTTAGGCTAGGTTAGTTTGTACAAATACCACCCTTAGCTTAAAGTAAAATCACTCTGAGGAGAAAAAGTCAAGAATATATCTCGGGGGAAAAGATAAATGAATGCACTTAAATTTACTACAAAATTGGCTGGAATTTAATATGTATAATCCCCCCCAAAAAAAAGTTTGTTTACAAAATGGCGTCGGCGTTCGTTCCTGTAGGCAGGTTAGTTAGTACACAATATTGTTTATTAGCAAATTAATATGCAAAGCTTTACTTACATACAAGGCAGTTAAATTTATTCTTACAACAGTAGGTAATAGGTAAAATTAGGGGCTACGATTTTATATCAACTAAGAAGAGAGCGTTTGTTTACAAACAAAACAAAACAACAGATGGCGCTAGTGGCGCCCTGTCCGAGCAGGAGTCTTGTGATAAACACAAAGTTTATCAGTCAATACACAGCGAAATATCGTGCAGTGTTACTTACTAAACTACAGGATGGTTAAACGTGCTCTTAACCACCTTTCATGCACAAGAATGAAGAGGATGAGTAGTTAATACTCAAATTATGATCGATATCGTGAGAGCGTTGACAGAGCGTCTGCAGCGTCTGGCGGTAGCGAGGTGAGAGGCAGCACATCGACTCCAACCCTGTTATCGACGATGAAAACCAAACCGAGGAAGCAGAGTCACAGTCACAGTCTATTATATTAAAGAAAACCCATGTCCCTCACAAAAAGACCCACCCTATCGTGTCAACCGAAGGTGACAGTCCTTCGGAACACGAAAGCGAGGATGATGACGCCACCCAAGATGACTCACGCCTCTCACCGACCCACCTACCCAGACATCCACGACATACACCGAGACGCCTACCCAGACCACGCCGCCCATCAACCCAGTACAACCGATGCAGAAAAGGAGGAGGAGGACCTACGCCAGGCTCCCGGACGAGAAGGAGGTGGAAGTGGCCAAGTGGTATGCCGAGCAGGAGTTCCTGTACAACAGGAAACTGAGGGCCCACAAGGACAAAAACATGCGGGAGAAAACACTCGCCACGAAGGCAAAGGAGCTCAACATTGAAGGTTGGTTGTGTGCGTTCTTATGATATAATAACCATTATGTTGAGTGATATTACTTAAAAATACCAAACACATCTATGTTTCTGGAATAATTTACCTGTGCCGTGCAAAGTGGATACATATTTATCATAAAGTTTGGCGTTAACATTGCTGGCGAATCTTGTTTTCGGAATTGAAATAACTAGGTAATATTTGGAGTTAATAATAAATAATGTTTCGTGTGCAGTCTTGCATTGTACTTCCCTCATATCAATGTGTGCAGAGTGTGGTTACCTGCCCAGGTGAACCATACTTATTCATGTTGACTGATAATAAATTCGGTTTTGATAATCTTTGTCTCCATACTATTTATATTTTGTACGTAAACACTCCTAATATAAATTATTTATATTTTTCAGTGGAAGCACTCAACAAATGGATGGAAGGGATGAGGACCAGGTACGGGAAGCTTGACAAGCTTCCCGTGTCTGGTTTAGGTGCGGTCCAGCTGACGGAGAGTGACGCCTGGATCAAGACCCACTTCGCGTTCCTCAAACCCCATCTTGTTAAGTTGCCCACCAGAAAGAGCAAGGTACGTTTATCAAGTCTATTTCAATTTTATTTCTAATAAAAAATAAATGTTAAAGGTATAAATAAATATCTTGGTGCTGTTCAACATAAGATTTAATAAACATAAGTGACATAAATGTTTCACCATTATTGTTGGATGTTGTAAATAGAATAAAATCGAATATTAATATTGTCTAACATGTATAATATTTATTTAATTTTTTCTATGTATAAATAATAAGCTGCCCCCAGATTATTGTGAATATTTATTGCTATGTAAAAGTGACAAAATTAAATAACCATTGATATTATATATATATATACTGTATATATATATATATATATATATATATTATATATATTATATATTATATATATATATATTATATACAGTATATATATATATAATATATATATATATATATATATATATATAATATATATACTGTATATATGTTATATATATATTTTAAATATATGATATCTATATATATATATATATATATATATATATTATATATATATATATATATATATATATATATATATTATATATATATTTATGTGAATATGTCTTGCTATGTAAAAGTGACCAAATTAAATAACCATTGATATTTGGTCTATATGATCTGTGCCCCATGAATATTCTTTCCTCTCACTTAAACAGTAGGCTACCATAGTGCGGTTGGGAATATGAACATGATTAGATTAATATCCAGTATTCGAGAATGGATAATAAGTCGTAGGCGTGTGCATAAACCTTTAACGGTCCTGGTGGTGTAATGGTTAAGGTGGCAAAAATATGTGTGTGATAACCCGGGTTCGAATCCCGGTGGATCATATATACTTTAATTAATTTCATTGGGGGTGTGGTGGTGAGATTAATAAAAATAATATTATATTATATATATATATATAATTATATATATATATATTTTATATATATATATATATATATATATATATATATATATATATATATATATATATATTGTTACGTATCTTGATCCTCAAGTGGTTAACTTGATGAATCTAGATAGCACAGAGATATATATTAAGGTATCAGTTAGCTGAAGGCAAAATAAAAGTAAAATCTAATAAAATAATGTACTGTTGTTGCTTCCTTTCCTTTTGGATCTTAGGACTTAGTATCCTTTATTGACTGATACTCTTTAATTATGAAAAATACTGAAACTAATTAAAGTCATGTAGTATTTATAAAGAATTATTATTTAACCGAAGCTTAGTAGGCTATGGTTATGAACCGAAGAAGTATATCTAAAGAAGGACTATTAATTCTATAAAAAGTCTTGAAAGATAAACATTAAAGTAAGAATATGTCTGTCTCTTACCCTTTTTGAAATGAATAGATAGTTTTCTTATATGTCCTTTTATTTATATTTATTGTAATTATTCTTGGTTCTTGTCTTACGTTAATAGGATTATATTATTATCATCAGGAGTAATATCAAAGTCACATAAAAAGTTAGATATATATTAAATAATTAGTTAAATGTATTTCTTAACCACGTAACATTGAGGTTTGATTATGAGTACATAAAGTTACAGGATCGCTTCATAGATTCGATTCAGGTCTCACTCAAATAATATGAAAAGCAAAATATAATATTTTGAAGCAAAAGAATTTTCTTCAGCTTAGGAAATCACTAGAAGTAATATTAACACAGCCATGTTAGTCTAAGGCGATATTACTAATACGAGACAATAGCATCACCGTACTAAGCACCGTTAAGCAATGTAAGCTTAATTCAAAGAAAATGAAAGAACTCGTAAGTATTAATATAAAACAATAGTATTACTTTCATCATAACCCAATTACTTAAAGAGTTGCTTTAGTCCACAAGTTAGTCAACTAAAATAGTTAAGCACATAATAGTAGCGTTAACGTTAATTCCCAATCAAATAGTTAAGCACATAATAGTAGCGTTAACGTCAATTCGCAATCAAATAGTTAAGTACACAATAATAGTGGCGTTAACGTTAATTCGCAATCAAATAGTTAAACACATAATAGTAGCGTTAACGTTAATTCGCAATCAAATAGTTAAGTACACAATAATAGTAGCGTTAACGTTAATTCCCAATCACATATCTCACTAACCAACATAACGTAAGTGTTTACACCGAACACACTTAACACACACTTATATAATCTGACTGACAGTCACAAACCCATTATAATACTTCACCCCGTCTTCCTCCAGCTGCAAGTTCACCTTCCCCAACTCCAAATGAGACTGATTTGAATGCCCACAACTCGGGTCTTATATACCAAACAATGATGGTGTAGGAACGAATCAGGAGGCGAGTGATGGTGCGCGCTCCAATCATAGCTCCTCGAGTTGCATAGCAGGTGCATGGTCCAATCACAGCTCCTGGCGTCGAACATACGTCATAACGTCGGGTCATCGAGGTAGTTTGCAGGGTCCCCTATGATGCACGCAGGTGTGAAGGCTTGTTTGCAGGTATGCGGGCGCGAGCTGGTTTCCCCACTCGCTAGTTCGCTCGCTAGTCTGCTTCACCGTTTGGGTAGTATGACTCCTTCAACTCTAATTCTAACTCTTAAATTAACATACAGGGCTCCGTATGTCAGAATATATATGAGTGTTGCTAAATAATTATTTACTTTATAAATTGATGTTCAACACTGTCATAAACTAATAACCTGATACATTCCACAGCTCTACAAGACAACGATTGTGGAGGAGGAGATGGCTGACGACGTCGAACCGTTGCAGGAAGGGGAGTACGGGCCAGAGTCAACTCCAACTCCAACCCAAACCACTGCTACCCAGGAAACCGCGACCGGGAGCTCAGCCGTGGTGCCAACTCCCGGGTCATCTGGGTCCGGTGCCACCACCAGCCAGGCGCCAGCCGCCCCACCCGACCTGTATGACAAGGTAAATATCATTATTATGAATCCAATGTTAACATGCCATCATAATTAAATCTCTCCACTCGTAAACACATACACCCACATGCAACACCAAACACCACACTCTCTGTGCCTTCACTCAGCCACTCACTGATTGTCACCCATTATAGTATTGAACACATTTAATTGTACATTCGCAATTATGTAAATGTTTTAGTATATATAAAATGAAAATGTTTTATACAATACTTCTATTATACATTTCGATGTATCATATATCGGTAAGTTGTCACATAATTGATATCAATGCAGTAACGAATATTAGGCAATATTAATGATGAAGAGGTTATTTTGCCACGCATTATTGTAATGAAGGTACACTGCATTAATGTTTATGAAGTATTGTCTGATTCATTCTATAATACATTTATTTTTCTCACACAGCTTCGTGAAGGTGAGAAGGAGCTGGACAACCTCTACCGTGTGTGGCAGAAGAGCCACCAGGTGGACACCCCCGCAGACTCGACTCTCAAGCCCTACTTCAAAACATTACAGGCAAACATGCGTGACCTTCCCTTACCACTGATTCAGGCCTTCCAGCTGGACGTGCTAAGATTTTCCAATGCCATGATTTCCCACAACCAGGGCCTAGGACCCCTCCCACACTTCGGACCCCTCTCTCACCCCCAGTCCCCAAACCCTCCCCAACATCATCCCCAACGTCAACAATACTACGAAACTCTCAATGTCCCTAGCACTAGCACGTCCTACCACCATATAGGGAAAAAAATGCAGCATTCGCCAATCCAGCAGCCAGACACACCCACTCAGTGGAAGGCCTATGGGCCTTCACGTCCTGGTGCCACGCCCGTTCAAGCATCACCCCTGGATCCTGCCTTCTTGGAGATCATGCTGGATCTACCTCATTGATATACCTATACCTCTACCTCTCTACCTCATTAATTATAATAACAATTTATTTTCTATTTTTGACTTGTGTTTTGCTTGCTCCTAAAATTTATTTTCTATGTTTTACTTGTTCCTAACGATAATTTGCTTGCTTAATAATAATTAAAGGGAATATACAGTTAAAATATATGATCGAGTAGATCACATGGCAATAGGATATAAAAGAAAATTAAATTGAAAAAATCCGAACAAAAACAGAGAAATGTATCACATCCCAATATGATATAATTATATTAAATTGACATTGAAATTTGTTGACCATGTTAACATGTTATTACTTTAAACAAATCAACATCCAAGATCAACATGAAAAAATAAGAAAAAGCCTGAGAAATTTAACACATCCCAATATGATATAAATTATATTGACATTGAAAAAATCTGACCATAATTAAAAGTTAACATGTTATTACTTTAACCAAATCAACATCCTTGAGCAACATGTTCGTGAATATTAATCAGAAAATAATATTAAAATTGAATATGTAAAGTGACGTGGACATGCAGTCCAAAATAAGGAAACAATTTCTTTTGTCATTGTAATTAGAGACTTTGACCAAATCTAATAATAATAAATTAGGGGCTATATATTAATGAACTTATGTTTCAAGGATATATATATATATATATATATAGTATTACAACTTTATAACAGGTCAGGATATTTAGTGCTGTGATTCACTTTCGGGTTTGTATACAATATATTTATCAAAGACTTTGACACTTTTATAATACGGCATCGAATGGATTTTGATTTGTGTCATTGCAATGACAGTATTGGGACACCTACGGCAATCACACTGCAACATTGTGCAACACTTATAAAACGGATGTGGGATATTATGGACCTGCATATTTTTTTTTTTTTTTTTTTTTTTTTAAGAGACAATGAACGGAGGAAGGAAAAACACAGATAAAACAAAAAGGTCCATGTGCCTAAAGGCATCCTCCATTCATAAAATGTTTGTAACAACTGGATTTAAACATTTGTTGATTGTAAGTTTGTGGAAAGCAATTCGAGGAAAGTGAATTCCAAAGAGTAGTAGCTCTAGGGATAAATGAATTCTGAATATATTCAGATGAATATAGTGGAAACGTACCTTTTTACTCGTCCTGCCAGGCAAGGCGCTGTTCAGGGCGGTTGTAGTACTGGGTCAGGTAGTCCCTCGTCACTTTGGCAGCGGCTGGTCCTCTCTGGCGACGAAGTGGCTCCATGCCATCCAAGGGGTCCCTCGCCCAGTCACTTTGGGGTATTTCAGGGCGACGAAGACCGGCTTCTGGTTGGGGCTCACGTTGGTCGATTAGCATATTGTGGAGTATGCATGAAGCCAGGACTACCTTCTCCACGGTACTGGGGTTATGTTGATGGTAGTCAGTAGGCACCTGAAGCGGTTGGCTAGCATACCGAAGGCATTCTCTACCTGTCTCCTGGCCCTAGACAGTCTGTATTTATAGTTTCTCTTGTCATCATCGAGCCCTCGGTGTGGGTGTGGCTTCTGCAACCACTCCCTCATTGGGAATGCGTCATCACCAACCAGAAAGTAGGGCACTGGCTGGTCCTACCCTGGGAATGGCTCGGGTGGTGGCAATGCTGCTGCTCCGTCCTCCAGGGCCTTCCGGATGTCAGTCACCTGGAATATACCACCACCAGATGCTGACCCGTTCGCTCCAACGTCAACGTACATAAATTTTCCCAGGTGATCGACTATTGCCAGGAGCACAATGGAGTGGTAGTGCTTGTAATTGTAGTACAAGGATCCGCAGTTGCTTGGAGGCTGTATGGCAATGTGCTTCCCATCAATTGCCCCAATGGTGTGTCCGAAGTCCCACCTATCCTTGAAGCCCTTGGCGACCTCCTTCCAACCTTCAGGTGTTGAATGGCACACTATTTGCTCCTCCATGTATTCCTGTATGATTGCCTCACACATCTCCCGCACTGCCAGTGATATCGTGTTGGCACCTACACAGAAGTTCAGTGCCATGCCCTTATAGGCCTCACCAGTGGCCAAAAAGCGTAGTGTCATGGCAACTCGCAGTCCGGGCTCCAGGGGCTTCTTCCAGTTGGTCTCGTCCTTCTTGATCCTGGGTGTGACACGTTCGACAATCATATTAAACAGCTCCTCGTCCATACGCAGAAAGTATTTATAGGTAACCACGTCAGTTTCCTGGAGTTTCTTCAGCAACTGGTGGTAGTGTCCGTGTGTCTCTCACTGTGCCACCCATGGCTTGACGCTGCAGCTTCGGGGTTTCCTTGGTCATCGTGGCCGTCGAGGTTGAGCACGTTCGGGTTCACGTTCTTTGTCCCTGATGGCGCAGGCAGTAATCTGATATCTGAGGTTGGCATTAACTATCTCCTGCCTTAAGATTGCCAACTCCAATGCCTCGTCATCCATCTCTTCTGGTCGTGATGGGTCCGGGAGGTTGCTTTCCTGTGACATGTTGCTGTGTTGGGTGCACTGTACGAATGAAGTTTGTGTGAGCACACCCTCTCTTTATATAGTGAGGTGATGCATAATCTCATAATCGTGTCATAATCGACTTATTCTAGTCACGTTCGACTTACATTCTGGTTTCATTCCGGTTGGGTTCCTGACTTCGGGTGGGGTTCGGTTTTCATTCGGTTTTAAGTCGGGTTACTTCGGGTGTGATTCGGTTTTAACTCGGGTTGGTATTGGCTACTCGGGTCACCGTCGATTAGCTTTCGACTCATGGTCGATTCAATTCCGTTCAACTTCTGGTTAGTTTCGAGTAACATACGGGATAACATCGACTCGTATTCGAGACGCATTCGAGTCCCTCGGGTAGCATTCGAATTGCTTTCTAGTCATAGTCGGGGTACGAGTCTCATTCGGGGACTTCGGGTGAATTCGGGTGAAAAGTGCAAGTCATTGCCTTCGGGTTACTGTCGGGTCGCGGTCGACCTCTGTATGACGCGGCCTTAAGTGTACCATACATGACAATCCAAATCTCACAGATATACAACGATTCACCTATCTTAAGGGTCAGCTTTTGGGTGATGCGCATAAGTTAGTCGAAGGATTTATTGTCGAGAGACAAGTTATGCCCCAGCAGTGGAGCTCCTGCAAGAAACATATAGGCATCCAGAACGCATCAAGGCAGCTTATGTTACGCAATTTAATCAACTAGCTTCACCCAAATACCAAACCGCTGATCTAAAGAACTTCTATGCAAATACAGAGAGTGTGATGAGGTCAATCATTAGCCATGGCATTTGTTTGGAGGAATTTTGTGTGGTGACTCTTGTCAACAAATTACCATCACTACTAAAGATGACTATAAAACGGGAAATGGGAGACTTGAGCCTGGACTATAAGAAATTTACCCATTGCTTCCAGGCTGAAGTGTACAATTTGGCAGGTCAAGACAAAGTTGGAAGTACACCAATGGCTACTGCAACATTTACCGCCCAGAGTGAAAACAGGAAATTTAACTGTAAGTTAAAACAGGGCCTCTTAAAGTAAAAAGAGCCCGTCAACTACGTCTCTGCACTGGGTGCTGGTCAAAAGAGCATGGCCATTCAGGTTGTACTAACCCTAACATTAGAAGCTGTAAGTTTTGTAAGGGTAAACACTTTCATTCCCTCTGTACACAAAAACAAGGGAAGGATAGTAGACCAGCGGAGGATAATAACAAGAGAGAGCATACTGCTGCTACTTCAACTACAATGTCCGTTGCCATAGGTATAAATACAGTAATCTTGCCTACCGTACAGCTGCCGGTAAAAGGTAAGGAAAATAAATGTGCCAAAATCAGATCGCTACTCGATCAATATTCTCAGAGGACCTTTGTGAAGTCTTCTGTTCTATCCTCCCTTCCCTACAATTCTAAAGGAGCTGAGGAGTTATGTCTTCACGGATTTACCGGAAAACAAGCCTCTAGGGAATATAATGTCGTGGCACTGCATTACAAACACAGAGGTAAATTTCATCAACTAGACGTAATAGTGGTTGATGAATTACCAGAACATAAGGGTGAACTTAGCCTAAAGTCTAAACTGGTTAGTTTACAATGTAAAGGCACAAAATTAGCCGATCCTCATGCAACGGACACAGATCAGTTGGAGCTGCTCATCGGTGCGGATCACTACTACGACATAGTGCGACCTGGGTGTAAAAGGTCAGGTAGCCTAATTCTACTTCCTACCAAGTATGGGTACGCCAGTAGTGGTTCATATGTGGCACAGAATACCAGCTCCAGCACTGAAGTAATTACTGTATTGAAAGTAGCAGTAACACCAATGGACAAATACATGTCCACTGGTAATATTTCACCAGGCAAAAATGACTTAAATGTTTTGTGGGGTATAGATCATATCGGGATAACCCCTAAGGAATACTCACAAGTTGAGCGTCAAGCACGATCGTCATATGAGGATACCGTTACCGACGATCCTGACAGCCAACAATACAAAGTGAGACTGCCCTTGAACAATTACAAGGATCAGCTGCCAACTAACAAGGGTTTGGCCATTGGCTGTCTTCGGGGTCTTCAGAGAAGATTCATCAAAGAACCTGACTTTTGCGAGGAATACTCAAAAGTCATAAAGGAGCAGGTGTCCCGTGGGTTTATAAAAGAGGTGCCTTTTGACCATTCAGATACCGGACATTACTTGGCTCATCATGGAGTTGTCAAGGAGAGCAAAACGATGTGTGACGCTTCTGCATAGTAGCCACGTGCGGGCAAGCGCGCGCGTCGGCTGCCCAGCCGTGGCAGCCGGTCGGCAGGCTTTTCCTTAGTATATATCCTACGACAACGTAACTTATGTCTGGGATATTCTTATGTTGTTTCACAGCTTGAAGCTGCCCTTATTCTTAACCAACGCATCTTAGTATATTTTATTCTCGATAGTCGATTATTTCATTATAATATATAAGATGTAAGTCTAGTGAGGGCGGGAGGAGACGAGCGGGAGAGAGAGACCGGCTTGGGACGTTGCTTCGCTTGCCAGCTTGGGACGAGCCTGAAGCGTTGCCACATGCATTTGATTGCAACGTTAGGCTTAGTTTCGACTCACGCACGGGGTAGAGGATTTTGACCCGGCAACTGTGTTGAGTGTTGCCGAGCCTGGGATGTATTCTGCATGCCTAGGGCGGGGTCCAGACAGATTCAAGACTCAGAGCTCACCTCATTGTCGTACCCTTCGGACCCCCTTGATATCTATCCCTCTCAACCCCACTTAGAAACTTTCTCTCTTACTTTGTATACCTTCTTTCCACTACTTCACAAATCTATTTAATTATCCCATCCCCTTGATAAACCTTATATCTATTATTGTATTAACGACGAGCTCTCAGATAACTAGATAGGATTTTGGGCCTTATGCAGAGACGTAATTGATAATGAGACCTAGGAAGCTTTTTTGGTGTCTCATATTTGGTGGTTTCATGCTTGCTAGTGTGTTCTTGTGTCAGGTTAGCAGGGGCTAGACCGGAGGGGAGGCTTTTTGCGATCCTTTAAGTAAAGTCTGCTGGTGCGAGTCCTGTGGACCCGCACGACTTTACTAGGATACCCGTGGGAGTCTGGGGGCATTTTCTTGTCTGTGTCCCTGTGTGTCTAGTGTTGTGTTGTGTGAGGGCCCTTGCCTAGTCCACTCAGCACTGCGCTAGCACGTCTTGCTTTCGTTTTAGGGTCGCCAGGAGAGAGTCAGATACTTGCGATCTGAGTCTCTCAAGAGAGCACCCTTTCAATTAGAGTAATTTGGCGCACAGACTTGGGATCGTCCCTAGGCTAGAGCAGGTGGCTCAGCCCGGGTATCCGAAGCCTATATCCTTCCGGCTAGACCCCTGCCACCTGGCAGATTAACAGCTAGTGGTTTATTATTTCTGTATGCTTGTTATTGTGCCCCAGTTTACCGTTTTTGTGAGCATTGTGAGTCAGGGTGTGGCTTAGAGACTCTGTCCGAGCAGGCTTGCCTGACTAAGAGTGAGAATCACACCTGTATGTGGTTATGTTGCGAGTTGCTGCCTTTATTTAATTATACCTATGCCATTATACACTGTATGGCCTATCACTAGTATTTATTCCTGCTTATGAGTTAAGAGTTCTCTAAATCCGTAACGTACTTTCTTTGCTAAGCATCAGATCCTACAGTAGCCGCATGCAGTTTAGAAACCCGCATCTTGTCTACCTGTACGATGTTTTGAGGACTGTTTGCTTTCACCTTCTTTCACGCTGGGGTGATTAGTTGTATTAATTAATGTAACATTAAATGTACTTTCTTCTAGTTTGTTATTAAATTGTTTCTTCAATTTAATTCCATTATCTATCTTTTCCTTGAAGCTTGAACCCTTAATTAGCGGCTCACCACATAAGTAGAGTTAAATAAAGCTGAACTATGTGGCGGCGCTCGACATAGGTCGAGTGGCAATTTCAGCACGTAATGTTGCTGAGAGAGAGAGACAAGTGGTGGCAGGAGACTAGCGAGCGTATGACTGCTCCAGACCACCGCGGCGAACCTACTGACACGAATCTCAGCTCCCTCCTCCCTCTCTCACTCGCTACATACTGAATTATATGGGGAAAGTACCGAATTACATGCTTTTTGCACTCGCGTTGCACGGTTATTGCAAGAAAACTAGCCATCATAAAAGGATCGTTATGGTGTCATTCGAAAGCTCTGTTTATGCCCTTTCAGGGATAGGTACTTGTTTTACGTTCTGGGTCTTATTTAGGCATGAAAATGATCACGTAAACAGCCCTATTTTGGCTAAAAACACCCCGCTGGGCGGTACATATAAATAAACCGCATAGGCCGCTCGTAAGGTGTTAAGTCAACTTAATTGTGTGATCTTTTATATAGCCTGTTTGACTATCAGCAGTCTATAGTGCGTGCACCCTGTAACCGAGTCATAGGATACCTCGTTGTCCAGGCAGGACTCTTGACGGTTTAGGGTGGTTTGTTGCCTGGGTTTATAGATAAGGGTTGGATCTAGCGTTTTCCGTTGTTGCTTGTTGCCGCATACCTAGTCCAATAGGAAGAGCCCAGTGTTTATATATCCCAGGACGTAACAGACGCCAGTGAGTATTGTCTTCGATTGTTCAGCCAAGGTGAGTGATCGTCAGCCGAGTCTTAGTGACTGCTTGCATACTGGACCTTCACTGGTACCAGACTTAGCGCAGGTTTTACTCCGGTTTAGACTCGATAAATATGCCGGGGTGACTGATATCGAGAAGGCGTTTCTGATGTTAAAACTCCATGAGGACGACCAAGACTATACTCGGTTAGTGTGACCAAAATTTCCACGGCAGCTAGATTCCACCCTCATTTGTTACAGATTCCGGGCGGTATTATTTGGCGCTTCATGTTCCCAATGTCTTTTAAACCCCACCATTTTAAATCACTTGCCAAATGTCAGTGCAGATCCGCAGGTTATTCAGCAGATTCGGTCAGGGCTATACATAGACAATTTACTGGGTACAGCTAATAATGAAGATCTCCTGATTAACCCTTAATTAGCGGCTCACCACATAAGTTGTATTTAATAAAGCTGGACTATGTGGCGGCGCTCGACATAGGTCGAGTGGCAATTTCAGCACGTAATGTTGCTGAGAGAGAGAGACAAGTGGTGGCAGGAGACTAGCGAGCGTATGACTGCTCCAGACCACCGCGGCGAACCTACTGACACGAATCTCAGCTCCCTCCTCCCTCTCTCACTCGCTACATACTGAATTATATGGGGAAAGTACCGAATTACATGCTTTTTGCACTCGCGTTGCACGGTTATTGCAAGAAAACTAGCCATCATAAAAGGATCGTTATGGTGTCATTCGAAAGCTCTGTTTATGCCCTTTCAGGGATAGGTACTTGTTTTACGTTCTGGGTCTTATTTAGGCATGAAAATGATCACGTAAACAGCCCTATTTTGGCTAAAAACACCCCGCTGGGCGGTACATATAAATAAACCGCATAGGCCGCTCGTAAGGTGTTAATACCTATGGTGTGGTCCGGGAAATAATGAATGATGCCCATCTACATTTTTTTGTTTTTTCTTTGAGACAATGAACGGAGGAAGGAAAAACACAGACAAAACAAAAAGGTCCATATGCCTAAAGGCATCCTCCATTCATAAAATGTTTGTAACAACTGGACTTAAACATTTGTAGATTGTAAGTTTGTGGAAAGCAATTCGAGGGAAGTGAATTCCAAAGAGTAGTAGCTCTGGGGATAAATGAATTCTGATCTGCGTGAATGGGTGACAAATAGTTCTGTTTTGCGGACTGTACTGCAATGTGATGGAGTTGCGGCTGTACAGCAGGAACATGTGAGGGTGCTAGGGTTGCTTTGGGAGACGGAAACAGATACCCTCTCATTCGGCGATCAGTACACACAGTATTCGCAGAATACAAAGCGGATTTGCTTGAGTATGACGGCTAAACTTTTTGACCCCATGGGGATAGTTCTCCCGGTGTCGATCAAATCAAGATTATTCCTTCAGCAATTATGGAGTATAAAATTAGGTTGGGATGATGTTTTGACTGACGATCTGGTTCAGGAGTGGAAAGACATTATTTCAGATCTTCGTCTGTGTAAGGGTTTTAATTTTCCTCAGAGAGTTGTCATAGATCATCCTGTTTCCATTCATGCCTTCTCAGACGCTAGCAATGTCGCATACGGCACCGTCATTTACTTTGTTGACACAAGTGGCAGCCGTCTAGTCATGGCGAAGGCGAAGGTTGACCCGATCAAATCCCTTTCCATCCAAAAATTAGAGCTAACTGGCTGCTAGACTCGTTCACTTTATCGAGGAAACATTTAAAGATTTGCTACACATCTCGGAGACAGTTATATGGAGCGACAGCCAAATTACGCTCTACTGGTTACATAGCCGAAAGAAGCTACCAGTGTACATCACCAACCGAGATTCATACCCTGCTCCCAACCGCACAGTTCCGGTTTCTGTCTACCAAAGAGAATCCAAGTGACTGCATTACTTGTGGTGTATCTGCTATACTTCTCAAATCTTCTGCGTTATGGTGGAATGGCCCATGCTGGCTAAATAATTCCAACGAATTGCCAGAGAATATAGATTTGAACGAGCAACACATTGCTATTGTGGCACCAGTAATTGACTCGGTACCTAAAGATGACGCACGGTTATGGGACTGGGATAAATTCAGCAGCTATGAGAAGCTACAATGTGTTACAGCATGGGTGATATGCTTTGTACAAAATGTAAAAGCAAAAATCAAAGGCACACCGCCCACAGGTAGTGCTCATCTCAGTGTGAAGGAGATCAGAATTGCAGATCAAATACTACATAAGCACTGTCAACAAGAAATATATACGCAGGAATATACATTATTGGTTAAGGGAGCAAAGTCCAGGAATAACCTGATCAACCAGTTGGGCTTACACTTGAAGGGGGATTTGATACATTGCGGAGGCAGATTACGATTGGCAGCACTCTCTGAGGCAAGTAAGTATCCAATACTACTGCCCTCCAATCATCCCTTCACCCATCTTATCATCGATAGGTGTCACCGACTGTGTTGCGATTATGGGGTTGGACACATAGTCATCTATGTCAGACAAAAATGGTGGGTGCCTAGAATCAGGCAGGTGGTCAAGAAAGTTCTACGCAAATGCTTAAAATGTAGACGGGTACAGGGAACACATTAAGATCCCGTAGGAATACCTCACTTACCAAACCTGCGAACCACCCCAAGTGACCCCTACAAAGTTACCGAGGTTGACTACAGTGGAGCAATCCCTGTGAAAGATTCACCCAATCTTATAGTGTATATGATACTTTTCACCTGTGCCGTTACCAGGTCAATTCACCTGGAACTGGTCACCAACCTCACTTGTGATAGCTTCCTCCATGCCTTCAGAATATTCTGCAGTAGACAGGGATATCCACGTAACATGCTGAGTGACAATGCAAAAACATTCATAGGGGCATCTACTTATCTCAAAGACGTGAGCAACAATCCCAAGATTTAGACCTGCCTTGCGGACGTGACATGCGAATGACATTTAATTCCCGCCAGAGCACCTTGGTTTGGCGCCATATGGGAAAGAGCCATAGGAATCGTGAAGGTGGGTCTGAAGAAGGTGTTGGGTAGAGCTCTCATATAGATTGAGGAAATCAACACCATACTCTTGGAGATTGAAGCCACAGTAAATTATCGTCCTCTATATTATGCTTCTGGTGATTTGGACGACATTACCCCAATCACACCTCAGTACTGGTACGTGGACACAGACTGCGGGACATGATGAGGATGCTATGGAAGATCCAGACTACACAAGTAAGGAAGTGATATCAGCCCGCTACAAATATATTCGTAAACTATCGCGAGACATTTGGCATCGCTGGTCGACAGAATACCTGGTGATGTTAAGAGAAGCACAGAAAAGTAAACTAGCACCATTAACAGGACATTGGCCCAGGGTAGGTGAAGTGGTAACCATCCATTAAGAGGGCCCGCGCGTATTCTGAAAATTGGGTCATATAGAGGAGTTGTTACCCGGTCGTGATGGTGAGGTTCGGGTAACAAAGGTTCAAACCAGGACTGGAGTAATCACACGTCCGACTATACAACTATATCCTCTTGAAGGTGACCTAGATCGCAAGGACGCCCCCTCGGACCAGTTATCCATAGAAGTCCCCTCCCTGGCTCCTACTTCGGCGCAGCCTGTTGAAGCCCAAGTCGACAGGCAGCCCAAATATCCTCCCAAGCTTGGCGGGATAAGATTGCCTCCGGGCAAATATAATCATGTATATTTTGTATATTTTCGGTGGTGGGAATATATCCATACCCAGTATACTCTACTTAGTATGAACAATCTCGATGCTACGTAATCTGGGTTAATGCAGCGTTACGTATCTTTCCGTTGTCTTTAGTTGAACGCTTCTGTAACCTTATGTTGAACGTTCCATAATTTTGGGAAGAATATGTTATTCTGTAGTTGAATATGGGCAAGTATTGTAGGATTATAAATCCCATATATTAATGTATTACTTGCGCTGACAGTCATGAGAGACTCAAAGACGACTCTCTCGGCCTCACTCCCCATCCAACCTCCGTCCCCGACACACGCTAAGCCTATTCTTCATATTGTCTCATCTTTAGGTGATTTCGCTTCACTTCCATCTCATTTTCATTGTCACATCATCATAATTAGGTATCATGAAACTTTAACGTAAATACAATCTATCTTAGTTTATTCTAGTCACTTTCCTAGCCTATTCCTTGCCCCACTAACCAACTTCACCTAGCCTATCTTCCGCTATCTACTGCCATCATCTGAGTTTCATCATATAAGGTAAAATTATTGTATGTGCGTTATATTAAATTATTAATTAGCCTATACAGTTCACTTAATCTAAATTAACCACAACCTGCAATTATTCCGGGAAGCGATTTGAGTGTTTTTATTGGTTTATTTTGCCATTATAATCATTATTATGTAATTTTCACTCAATAAAGTTACTTATAGAGATCTTTTTGTGTCTCACTTTTACTTGTATTTGTTACATATTTTTAGTGTCACTTACACTGGACTTTGATAATTGATAGTGTAATTTTAACTTTTATTTATTGTTAGGTAAGCTATAATATAGATTTTAGTGTCACTTTCACTTGTTCATATTGTTATGAAGACACTTATTATTACTGTTATTTGTGTCTCTGTCACTTTGACTCATTGTTTTATATTATATAGCCTACATTTTATAGCGTAACTTTCACTTATTCATATTGTTATGAAGGCACTTATTAGTACTGTTATTTGTGTCTCTGTCATTTTGACTCCTTGTTTTATGTTATATTAGCCTACATTTTAGAGTGTCTCTTTCACTGTCATTGTCACAGGCACTTCAAAAGTTTGTTAGAGTGTGATAGTGATTGACGCACTGTCCAGCACACAGTGCCACTTCACACTCGAGGCATACCCATGTGGGTTTTTTTCACTGTTTGGCGTCTGCGGGTTGTGTGGGCACAGACATGGCAGTTCCTCTGCTTCCTGGCAGTACCATCTGGTTGTTTGGGAGGAAGGGAAGTGAGCCTTCGACAAAGTCCCACACCAGAGACTTCTAGCAAAATTAGATTATTATGGCATCCGAGGACCACTTCTTCACTGGCTTAAGACTTTTCAAACTAATCGTGAGCAACTTGTTGTTCTCGAGGGCTGTCATTCTTCTTCTGTATCTGTAACTTCTGGGGTCCCACAGGGCACCATCTTGGGCCCCCAACTTTTCCTTTCATATATTAAGTACCTTTCACTATCTCTTACTTCTACTACTAGACTGTTTGCAGACGATAGCTTAGTTTACCGACCAATGATCAATAGGGATGATTGCCTCCGACCACAAGACAACTTAACTGTGCTTGAACAGTGGGAAGCCAAGTGGCAGATGACATTCAGACCTGACAAGTGCCACCATATTTGGTCTACAGAAAGAGATAAAAGAGGACTTCAGGAATGACACCGTCAGTGTCATTTCAGGCCTCTCGGAGAATGAAATAACAATCGTGGGGGGGTGACCTCAATGGTCACGTGAGAGCATCTGCAGATGGATACGAGGGGGTACATGGAGGAAATGGTTACGGAAGGAGAAATCTGGAAGGCGAATATATATTGGAGTCCTGCGTTACACTCAACATGGTTGTGTGTAACACAAAGTTCAAGAAAAGACAGAGCCACCTTATCACATATAACTCTGGGGTCTCCAGTAGCCAGATAGATTACTTCTTGGTTAACAGGAAAGACTGGAAACTAGTTCGAGATGTGAAGGTCATCCCGAGCAAATAATGTATCCCCCAGCATAAGCTACTTGTGTGCGACATGAGCTTATACAGAGATCCTAAGCACAAGAAGGTATACATACCCAAAAGGAAAGTGTGGCTGCTGAAGAACAAGGAAGTTAGGGATAGGTTTCATAGTGAACTGGAGGGAATGAATAGAAATAAGGAAGCCAGGCCTAACTATGTAAATAGTCAATGGAACTTTCTTAAGCATAGCCTTATCGCTGCCACTGACAAAGTCTGTGGGAAAACAAAGGGTCATCCCAGGAATAAGACCTCCTGGTGGTGGAACGATGAGGTAGAACATGCTGTGAAACAGAAAAGGAGATGCTTCAAAGCATGGAAGAAAGGAGGCAGCAAGGAAGAGTACCAGGCAACTAAACAAACTGCCAAAAAGAGTGATTTACAATGCTAAAAATCGCATTAAGGACCTGATCCTCGAACAAGTGTGTAACACTGACAATCCCAATGGGATCTTCAACCTAGCTAGGCAATTTAAATATGACAGTAGGGATATTATAGGTGAACAGTGTGTTAGAAACGATAATGGGAAGATTGTGTATGCAGAAAATGAAATCAGAAAAGCATGGAAGGCACACTATGAACGATTGCTAAATATAGAGTTTGAATGGGATAAGGAACAGCTTAGTATCGAAAAACCAATATATGGGCCCCCTCCTTTGATAGCACCAGCTGTAGTGAGCGACGCAATCAATAAAATGAAGGACAGTATAGCTCCAGGTTGCTCTGACATTGTCGCTGAAATGATAAAAGCCTCAGGGGAGACTGGTGTATACTTAGTCACTGAGTTGATAAACACCATTATTAAAGATGAGAAAATCCCAGAGGACTGGCTCAAAAGTGTAATAGTAAATATATACAAAGGAAAAGGGGATGCGCTAGATAGAGGAGATTATAGGGGCCTGAAAATGCTTCACCAGATCATGAAGGTCTGTGAGAGAGTCCTTGAGAGTCTCACCAGGCAAAGCATCTCTATTGATGATATGCAGTTTGGTTTTATGCCAGGACGGGGTACAACCGATGCTATCTTCATAGTCAGGCAGATACAGGAAAGATACTTACTAAAAGGCAGGGATCTTTACTTTGTATTTGTAGACCTGCAGAAGGCTTTTGATAGGGTGCCTAGAGATGTTATACAGTGGGCTATGAGGAAACTTGGTGTGGAAGAGTGGCTGGTGCGTGTGATAATGAAGATGTATGAGGATTCGCGAAGTGCGGTGAGGGTGAAGGGTGTACTGCGTGATGAGTTCGCAGTCCGTGTTGGAGTCCATCAGCGTTCAGTGTTAAGCCCCTCCTCTTTATTATGGTCTTGGAGGCACTCTCTAGAGTTTTTAGAGGCGGACTCCCGTTGGAACTGTTTTATGCAGACGATTTAGTCCTAATAGCTGACAGTATGCAAGATGCTGATGCCAAATTCAGAGAGTGGAGAGAGGGCATGGCGAGCAAGGGTTGAAGAGTCAATATTAACCCGTGGAGCCCCGGCTAGTTTTGTAATGTTTGCGCACCAGAACCCGGCCGGTTTTCAAAAAATGGTTTTATTCCAGAAACAATAGCGAATGGGTTAGGAATGAAGGAAAAAACACGAAAAACCGCTCAAAAAGCTTAAAAAATGGTCCTACAGAGCCCCCGAAAACGGATTTTACAGGAGTAAAAAATTGAAGGCAATTATCCCAAAAAAACAGGTTATTGCGCGCTCGCGCGCACGCACGTGGACTTTGAGAGTTTTCAACCATCGGCACGGTTGCGTGGGATACGTACACAGTTCCCATACAAATCTGAGCCCTCTTGAGTGGCTACACCTGAGGTTACGGTCGGCGCAATTAGGGTGACGCGTCAGGCGCGTCTCTGGGGCTGTGCGTTACATACATCGCCGACGCGTCAGACGCGTCGCTGGGGCTGTACGGGTTAACAAAACAAAGGTTATGCATTGTAGATTGAGACGAGGCAATGTGGAAAAGAGCGGTGCATACCCAGGTGCAGTGTGTGGAAATGGAGTGGGCGTTAACTCAATTCAATGTAGCATCTGTCGATGGGAGTAAGTGCTGTAGTAGAATAAGGGGACCCCTGCCAAAGGATAAGTCAGAAATAGAGCAATTTGAGTGCGAAGTGTGCAAAGGAGAGCTTGTGTTAAGTGATGATCCTGTGGCTGTGAATTTTGGAAATGAGTCTTTGGAGCTGGTGAACAAGTTTTGTTACCTAGGAGATACGATCTCTGCCACTGTTGCTAGAATTAGGTGTGGCTGGGGGAAGTTCAGAGAACTGATGCCAATCCTGACCATGAAATGAATGCCTCTCCCCCTGAAGGGAAAGGTGTATGCCTCATGTGTTAGAAGTGCAATGACGTATGCCTCAGATACATGGGCCGTTAAAGTAGAGGATGTCAACAGAATGGAGCGTAATGAGGTGAGAATGGTGAGATGGATGTGTGGGGCCAGGCTACAGGATAGAATAACAAATGTTGAGCTGAGGAGACGTTTAGGTATAAAGAGTATTAGCGAGGTGATGAATACAAGTAGACTGGGATGGTATGGACATGTAGAGAGAATGGATGAACAAAATTGGGTGAAAAAATGCAGGTCTGTGATTGTGGAGGGAGCTGCACCAAGGGGTGGACCGAGGAAAACCTGGGATCGGACTATACACGCCGATCTCAATTCCAAGAACTTGACAAGTGAAGCGGCCCTTAACAGGGTTGCCTGGAACGCCGCCATTAGGACAAGAGACTGAAACTGCACGTATGTGTGGAACACTCAGTCTTAAAATGTTATGTATGTATGTTTTATGTATGTTACCCGTTCCAGTAAAACCATCCCATTCCCTTACAAACTTCACAATACCCCTTTAGATACCGTTCCCTCCCATAATTATTTGGGGGTCCACATCTCAGCGGACATGAGGTGGGCCACACACACGAGCAGCGTCAGAGCAAAAGCTAATAGGGCCCTGAGCTTCCTTCGCAGGAATCTCACAATGTGTAACGTAAACATAAAATTTCAAGCTTTCAAATCACTAGTTCGGCCACACTTAGAATACTGCGACACCGTCTGGGATCCACACTCTCACAGTAATAGCAATAAATTAGAGGCCATACTAAACAAAGCTGCAAGATGGATCAGACGTGATTACAGACATACTACATCAGTCACTTTGCTCAAACAAGACAGTAAACTAGACCCCCTTGTAACAAGAAGACAAATACACAGACAAAAAATGTTACACAAAATCACAAACAATCTAGAGGATATAGATAAAAATACATATTTACACCCTACAAACCTACGATTTACGAGACGCAGCCACAACTTAAAATACCACACATATCAGGCAAGCACGGACATATTCAGACATTTTTTTTTTCCCGCAGCATCCAAGAGTGGAATCAACTCCCATCTCACATAGTTAATAGCCCCTCTCTTCATTCCTTTAGAAATAGGATCACTACTCATTATCTCCCTAATCCTTGACCCGATCCTATCCCTTGCTTTTAATTCCCCTGCACAACCCCCATATATCATGCTGCCCGAGAGCAGCTCTCTGCGGGTCCCCCTAACAAGAACAAGAGCTGGTGCTTCCTAAAATATTCTGCACATGCTATGCGGTCTAGCCGGCCTGGTCATGCTAAAGGTGTCCCAGCTACAGCATG
Organism: Paralithodes platypus; assembly: GCA_032716605.1. NCBI lineage: Eukaryota > Metazoa > Arthropoda > Malacostraca > Decapoda > Lithodidae > Paralithodes > Paralithodes platypus. Next base: position 4,710,276 of record CM064492.1, read on the forward strand.
TTTGCCCAAGAGCTCTAGTATCACCTGCTTGTGGAACTTGCGCAGTGACTTGTATTGCTTGGGTCCGGGAGTCCTCAGTCAGTAAATGTTGTACGCATTGTGAGCTGACATGTCGACCGTGTGCAGAACAAACTTCTTATACCACCTGCAGGATGTTCGCAGGCAGTCGATGAAGCCCATCTGCATGTCGGACTTATCGATGAGACGCATTTTCAGGTTATAGTTTAGGACAGCAGCTGGTTTGAGGATGGGATTTTAGGTCTTCCGGTCCACTTTACCGGTGGCGACCATCTCTGCTTTGTGGCATGTGGTGAGGAGGTTTACTTTCCGCTGGTGATGCCAGTGGATAGAGAGGATGGGGCCACTTTTCTTGTGGAATACCTCCGTCTTCTTTGTCTTGGTTGGGTATACTGGCATGCCCTTCCTCTTGGCCTTGACTGTGCCGACAGTTCCGGTCTTGCAGTCATGGAGGTACTTGGTGAGGATGGGCGACGTGTAGTAGTTATCAGTGTAGAATATGTGGTTCTTGTGGAAGTGTTTCTCCATAATTTTCTGCACGACAAAACCGCCAAATCCTATGTCGGGGTCAGTAATTATCTCGCCACCACTGCCGCAGTTGACCACAAAGTCCAGAACATATCTCGTCTTGCAGTCGCAGAGGACAAAGAGCTTGATGCCGAAACGGTGTCTCTTCAACAGGATATATTGGCGGAAATGCAGCCTCCCCCGGAACAGGACCAGAGACTCATTGATGCACATCTTCTGGAAAGGAATGAGGTAGGTGGTAAACCGATGGCGTTTCATGTCGTACAACTTCCGGATCTTCCGAAGCCAATTTTGAAGGTGGACTGCCACGTTGTGGGTCAGGTGCAGATAGGACAGAATGTCAAAATATCTGTCCCTGGACATATATTTCCCGAAGGCTGGTGTTGTGATGAGATCGGCGGTTATCCAGTAATCTGCCAGTGCTTGTTTTCTGATAGGTGTCATCAGCATAGTAAGTGCCAGAAAAAACATACATTTCTGGTACAGTGCCAGGTCGCCATACCACCATCTTGGCACTTGTTTTCCTGCCAAGAAAGTTTGCACAGATGCTGTGATTGTTCTTGGTTTCCTCCACCAGGTATTCCATGACCTCGCTGTCATAAAACCCACAACAAAGTTTAATAGGGGTTGCATCTGGGCTAAAGGGATATGCTGCTGACACCCCTGAGCCAACCTCCTCCTCGTCAAAAGCAGGCACATCTGGCTCAAATTCTGCCCAATCAGTCCAGACAAACAACTCTGATGAAGGGTCACGCCCACGGCCACGGCCACGGCCAAGGGCAGCGGCGTCGGCAGGCTGAGCCCCACGGCCTCGCTCTCGCCCTCGAACTCGCCGTGTCAGTATCTCCTCCTCCTCTTCTTCCACTTCCTCCTGCTCCTCAGGTGATGTCAGATCATCTGGGGCAACGTCAGGGTCGTCAACATCGTCTTCGGGGATACTTCCGGGTAAGAAGTGACCGGGAGTCGGCGGCGTGGGAGGTGGAACAATGAGAAGCTCAGCCTCGGGAGATGGACTCCTTTTGCGGCGAGCTGAGGGCTTCTCCCCTCCAAATAAAGCTCGCCGATTTGATGAGGCCTACACTGTGTGAGGACAATGCCGCACCATTAGTACCACTTGCAGAGGCCCTTCGCTCATCCTGAGGGTGAGATAAAGTTGAGGGCTGTGGGTGACCAACACGATGTCCCAGGTCACGGCGACGAGACAAAGGAATGCAGGTGGTGACTAGAGCAGGGTGGGCGTCATTGTCACTACCACTACTTATGTTGCCTTCCCTTATTTCCTCTGCCACCTTTCGTGCTTTTTTGGCCGCACTTTTCACTAAAGTGTTTTTATAAAAGTATTTGCCCACTTTCAAGGGCGTACGAGCAGACAAGGGGAAAGTTCCGTTGTAGGCCTAGGCTGAGCAAGCTGTAATGGCGATGGGGTAGGCCTAGGCTCAAGCACACTAGGAATTTCAATTGCACCTTCCTCGAACACTTCAACATCAGGGTCCTCACTACTATCTGTTAAATTATATAAATCCACCGCATCATCACCCTGAAAGCCCTACAATTCAACTTCACTTATGTCTTTTAGTTTGTCTATTTCGCTTTTACCACTGCTTGCTTCGAAAGAACTTTCACTTTCACTTTCTATTGCCAATAGTTCTCTTTCAATAGCACTATATCACTCAACAAAACCTTCGCTTTCTTGGGGTTAGGCTTTTTCTCGGTCGCAATAGGCGTCGACGTAGCTAGCGGGGTAGCAGTGGGGCGCGCAGAATCGGACGCGTCGGATGACATATTTTCGCTATATCTTGCTATGACGGGCACGTATGGACTGGTAAGCGTTTTAGTTGAGGCTTGGTGGCGCTACGTTCGCCCCTGTGAACAAAATGTTCACCGCGCGGCTTTCAAGCATACAGATTTTAAAATGACACACAGGCTCCGGCACTTCGTAAGCCGCGTCATTTTAAAATGCTGCCCGGGTGGGAAGGGTTAATGATAAAAATATGGAAATTGTTGGTGTGATGGGGTATGGCCAAAACAAGACACTTCCAATCGCATAAATCATATGAAAAAACAGTAGAAAACATATGTTTTGTCTTGAAAACTCCCGCATGTGTAAATGAACAAAAATAGCACATGCTGTAATGGCGTTAATAAACAGTAATTTGAGGAATTGATAATGACAAGAATATAAACAATATGAAGGACACATATATTGAATATCATTACCTATGATATACAATACCAAATATATCTCCAAACACGTGTGGGCTTCTAAATATATTTATACTTCCTACCGGACTCGAACCACTGACAGTTAGGACGAGTTTCCATGATTTAATCTACTACACCACCGCGTAATAAAGGATACTTAACTATTCCTATATATATATTAACCCTTGCCGAACAGTGATTTAAACCTTCCCGCGAACACTGGAACCAGATGTTTCGTCATATTCTTCCTCTGACAAAGCTGGCCTCTTCACTCAAACTTTTGCTAGAAACTCCACCTTGGATGATTCCGGTGCTATTCCTCCCTCTCCACCCCCCTCTCTCCTACTTATGCATAATATCTTAATCTCATCTAAAGATGTACTTTCTACCCTCTCTGGGCTTAGTACTAAGAAGACGTACGGTCTGGACGGTGTTTCTCTTATTGTACTATAAAACTGTGCTTCCGTGCTGACTCCCTGCCTAGGCAAACTCTTTCGTCTCTGTATCTCCTCTAACGTCTTCCCTTCATGCTGTAAATTTGCTCTCATTCAACCTGTCCCAAAGAAGGGTGACCGTTCTCAACCGTCCAACTATCATCCAAAAAAATCTTGGCATTTTGGGTTAGCTAGGTTATGCTAGCTAGGGTAGTTTTTACAAATACCACCCTTAACTTACTTAAAGTAAAGTCAGTCTGAGGAGAAAGAGTCAAGAATTTATCTAGGGGGAAAAGATAAATAAATGCACTTAGATTTGGTACAAAATAGGCTCAAATTTAATATGTATCACCCCAAAAAAGTTTGTTTACAAAATGTAGGCAGGTTAGTAAAACAGTTGTTTATCAGCAAATTAATATGCAAAGCTTTACTTACATACACAGGAGTTTAATTGATACTTAATAGATACTTACTACAGTAGGTAATAATAGGTAAGGGGCTACAATGTTATTTAAAAAGGTAAGAAGGCGTTTGTTTACAAAACAAAACAATAGATGGCGTTAGTGTTGCCCTGTCCGAGCAAGAGTCTTGTGATAAATACTAAGTTTTTCAGTCAATATACAGCAAAATATCGTGTTGTGTTACTTACTATGCTACAGGATGGTTAAATGTGCTGTTAACCACCTTTCATGCACAAGAATGAAGAGGATGAGTAGTTAATACTGAAATTATGATCGAATATCCTGGGAGCGTTGATGGAGCGTCTGCAGCGTCTAGCGGTAGCATAGGAGTGGTACCCGTCTTGCAACACAATCCCACCCCTACTCTGTGCAACTCTCCAACCCAAGAGTTAAACGTTACTCTCAGTCTTTCTTCTATTCAACAGCTGAGCTCTGGAACTATCTCCCAGAATCAGCCTTTCCCTCCTCCTATGACTTAAATTTCTTCAAACTCTGTGTGTCCAGGTATTTTGGCTCGAACGTCCTTTGATTTTCGCCCTGTCACTCTTTCAACTATGGGGGAGGCACTCGCTACAGGCAGTTCTGCCTTTTGTCTCCCTATCTCACATAGAAAAATATATATATATATATACTGTATATACATTTTCCAGAGAGGATTACATCAGTAATACGTATATATATAAACATATATATATATATATATGGGGAGGTGTGGTGGAGTGGTCATGCCACTGGATTGGTAATCCAATGGACCCGGGTTCAAATCCCGATATGTCAATGGGAAGATATTATTGGGATTGAATTTGTGCTGTACCTAGTATCAGTGCATTACCACAAAAAGCCCACCGAAATGCCAAACAAATACCCTCATTGTTCCCTGATTAAATAACACTGTATGAATATTCCCATTTTCAAAATATGTTACAGGGGGACAATGCCTAGTGAGTTCACTGCTCAATAGGTGGCGTTCTGAAAGTGAGGGTCTGAGTCTGGAGGGTGAGACGGTGAAGCACTTGAGCGAAGCAACCAGCCGCTTCAGAGATGGAGCTGCTTCGAGCCATGATGGATGCTTCACATGTCTCACTCCCCAGACTGGAACAAGACCTCACGGGCTTCACCGGGTTGAGCGGTGGTATGTACAGGCTCTCAGCCTATGCCCGAGAGGGAAGAGTTGGAATATAGAAAAAAAAAAAAAAAAAAAATATATATATATATACTTTATATACATACTGTTTATTATACATATACAATTTCAGGTGTCGGGCAAAGCAATAACCAAAAATATGCACTATGTTAGTAAGAATGCTTTCCACCCCACATGTCAAGTACAATGCAACAGAGTTTACCTAGACAGAAGTACTCTACTGTCAACTTTCTTTACAGGGGGATATGATACCAACCCCTTGATTAAAACAATAGCGGGTACACACCTCCCTTTGATCTGAGCATTAGGGGGTGCAAGCGTTCTTAGCTCTAATATTCGAGATTACCTCAACCTGAAGCAACAATCTCCAAATGAATGATACGATGACCGTTTCTAAAGTGGACGCAAGCAAAAGGCGTTCTAGTGGTGCAGGGCTCCTCACAAAACAAAATAGTAGGGTGCACTATGCTAGACACCCGTACCACGAGCTGACCTGCGCCAGCAGTACACACTGGCACCCTTCGAGGCACCCCGCAGAGAGAGAGTAACTACCACCCCACTCGAGGACAGCGAAGACCGAGGACCACCAGGGACGATGATCGAGGACAGCGAGGATCTTGGTCAACCAGGGACGAGGATCAAGGACCGAGGATTCGACCAGAACCAAGAATTGTATTAAAGAGCGTTCCGTGAATTTTAAATCCACAACATTAAAGGTTTTCTATGCAAACGCTCGTAGCATACGCAATACATTTTCAGATTTAGAGGAACTAGTGTTTACAGAAAATTACGATGTTATTGGCATAACAGAATCTTGGCTCAAGACGGAACACAGATAATTTTTAGCAGAGTATTCACTTCCCGGTTATCTAATGTTTGAGAAAAGCCGAATAAAAAAAAATGAGGTGGCGTTATACTTTATATCAAAGAAAATCTTAACTCGACCCTCTTCTCAAAACCTCAAATTGCGAACGTTGACACATCCTTTGTGTTAATAAAGAATAATAAAGGTACAAAAATAATACTTGCATTAATATACAGACCTCCAGCTCAATCAGTGCAAACTGACCGAGAAATTGATGAGCAAATTGCAGACGTAAGTAACTCGCAAGATACCATATTTTTGGGCGACTTCAATTTACCTGTGACAAAGTGGGGAGATAGTATTACTTCACACTCTGGACAAGACCTGTATGCAAACTTGCAAGAGAGTTCGCTATATCAATTTGTTAGATCTCCAACCCGTGGAAATAACATCCTTGACCTTGTACTTTCAACAAAAGAAGAATTGATAGAAAATTTGAATGTCGGTGATGAATTTAGTAACAGCGACCATTGTACGATAACTTTCAGTTTAAATTTACTAGTAACGAACCAAATAGCAGCATTGAGAAAGTCCCTAATTTCAAGGAAGCAAACTTTCATAAACTTAGAGCAATGTTTAACCCCTGTCCATCGGTGCCCGCCATATGACGGGCTAGAGAACAATGGACAATCTGGCGGTACGACGGGCGGCATTTTGAGCACATTTTCGGCACTGAGAGAGAGTCCACGCGTTGGGAGGACGATAGGCGGGCTCTGACCGTTTGACACCACCGTTGGGCCGCAACTAGTTGGCCCGCCGCGGTCTTACACACCTCCGGCCTCGCGAGACCAGGAAAAACTGGGAAATTACCTTATTTTAGGGTTTTTCACCTCTCGTTGCGTGATCGCTACAGGATAAACCGTGGTCATACAAGGATGATTCAGGTGTCATTGGAAATCTCTATTATCGCCCTTTCACGGATACATAGTTATATTACGCTCTGGCTCTTGTTTATGCATGAAATAGAGCATGGAATGGAAGCTCGTTTTCTGAAAATATGCCCGCTTGGCAGGTAGTTGATGTTACAAAGGTCCCCGATTTATGGGTGTTAAAGAAACTGACTGGAGCTTTCTAATTAACAATAATAACATAAATACATCTTGGGAATTATTCGCGAACACTTACCTAAAAGCAGTGCAAGACTGCATACCATCGACAATACGACGTACAGGCCATAATGATAAGCCCAAATGGTGGAATAAAGATATTTCAGATTGTTTGCTTGCTAAACATTTTTGATAAAGATAGATTCAAAACCTCACAAAATGACGAAGAACGGGTGAACTTTGTAGAACTACGACACAAAGCCAAAAAGTGAATTGTGCAAAGTAAAAAGACCCTGGAGTTACATGTTGTGAATCAAAGTAAAACAAACCCGAAATAATTCTATAGTTAAATCAGAAAGAAGAAAGTAGGTGTTTCAACTGTTGGACCGTTAGTCGATGAAAATGGAGAATACACCAAAGACGAAGTACAAATGAGTAATGTCCTTAATACCTTCTTTGCATCAGGTTTTACAACAAAAGACCTCAGTGATATCCCTACAGCATCGCCGATTCAGATTGATAATTTTGATGTTCTAAGATATATCACCTTTACAGAGAGAGAAGTATTGAAATGTTTAGATAAACTCAATGTAAATATATCGCCCGGACCTGATACAATCTTACCTAGAGTTCTAAAGGAAGGTAAGGATGAGCTCTCCAAACCACTGACATTGATATTCAATAAATCCTTGCAGTCTGGAACTATGCCTGCTCAGTGGAAGCTTGCTAACGTAACACCGATATTCAAAAAAGGCAGCAAATCCCTACCCAGTAACTATCGTCCAATTAGCTTGACCTCAGTTGTATGTAAAATGCTAGAAACACTCATAACAGACAGACTCGTAAATCACTTAGAGGAAAATAACATACTTAACCCGTCCAGCCCCGGCTAGTTTTGTAATGTTTGTTCACCAGAACCCGGCCGGTTTTCAAAAAATGGTTTTATTCCAGAAACAATAGCGAATGGGTTAGGAATGAAGGAAAAACCACGAAAAACCGCTCAAAAAGCTTAAAGAATGGTCCTACAGAGCCCCCGAAAACGTATTTTACAAGAGTAAACAATTTAAGGCAATTATCCCTAAAAAACAGGTTATTGCGCGCTCACGCGCACTCACGTGGACTTTGAGAGTTTTCAACCATCGGCACGGTTGCGTGGGATACGTACACAGTTCCCATACAAATCTGAGCCCTCTTGAGTGGCTACACCTGAGGTTACGGTCGGCGCAATTAGGGTGACGCGCCAGGCGCGTCACTGGGGCTGTGCGTTACATACATCGCCGACGCGCCAGGCGCGTCGCTGGGGCTGTACGGGTTAAAGATACTCAACATGGCTTTCGTAACAAATGTTCCTGTTTAACAAACCTCTTAGACTTCTTCCACGATATCCTCAACCTCTATGATGAGAGAAAAGCTGTAGATAATATATACCTTGATTTTCAAAAGGCCTTTGACAAAGTTCCCCACAAACGTTTATTGCTACAACTAAAAGCGCATGGAATACAAGATGGTGTGTTGAAATGGATAGAAAATTGGCTCTGCGACAGAAAGCAAACAGTAGTTATAAACGGTAAGGCATCTAAATGTACCAATGTAAGTAGCAGAGTACCCCAGGGATCAGTACTGGGACCAATTATCTTTCTAATTTACGTCAACGACATAGAATCTGATGAGAGTCTCACCTGTACTATCTCAAAGTTTGCTGATGATACAAAAATTGCAAATAGCGTACTCTCAAAAAAACAAGTTGACAATATGCAACACAATCTAGATAAGTTGTCATGCTGGGGCCAAACTTGGCAACTGAGTTTCAATAAATGTAAAATACTATATATCGGATACCGAAATGAGCAAGCAAACTATTCGATGAATGGCACTCAGCTTAAGAGTGTAGACAGAGAAACCGATCTCGGAGTAACAATTTCAAGTAACCTAAAACCGAGTCAACAATGTTCAGAAGTTGTTAAGAAGACAAACAAAATAATTGGCTTTAAAGGCAGGTCATTTGAGCATAAATCCAAAGAAGTTATCCTAACTCATTACAATTCCTTAGACGCTCGTAAAGAAATAAGAATATTTAGTTAACGTTATAATTTAAATTAACTTCATTGATCACAATTAATGACTGAGGTATTAATAATGTCACCCAGTTTGAATTCATGGTATAATAATATATAATTGTTGCTTATAATACTGTTTCCAATATCATGAAAAGATAGAGAGAGAATGACTAAGAGAGTGTACGAAAGTGAGGTGGAAGGACAAAGAGGGAGAGGTAAACTGAGAGAGAGGTGGAAGGATGGAGTTAAGAAATAAAGTGTGATCACGGTGCTGGACGGGAGGAGAAGCGTCAACGTACTGGGGACAGAGGTGCATGGGGACGATTCGTTCGGGGCCACACCTTCGGGGATCACAGCGTCCGGCAATAGATATATAGATAGATAATTTGATCTTACTATCCATATTTCGATTTTGCATTGGCAATATAATAGAAATAACATTGGATATTATAATTCACCATTCTCCACGTGACTTTATAATTATTATATCGATCTGTTTGTGTGTGTGTGTGTGGGAGTGTCCATGGGTGAGTGTGTGTGCGTGCGTGCGTGTGAGAGAGAGAGAGAAAGAGAGACAAGCAACTAGAGGTCAGATTGATATACAGTATAATTATTAATAATAGTAAGAACATTGGGGGTAAGACGCTAGAAATCTTCCTCCAATTGTAAAATTCACCTGCTAGACGAGAGAAAAAATGGGACGAGGTAACGCAAAAGTGTTATTGAAAATCTGAAAATGGAACTTTAAATATACTTGCTGTTCGGGCACTGTTTTGAGCCGGCCACCCCCGGGTGTGGGATATGTGCGTGAGTGTATACATACATACATACAAGAACATTCGGTGTACACTTATTGCTGATTTTAACTTTAAGATATAACAGGAAGGATTGAAACTATTATTATTCTCCCTCAGTTCAACCCCATTAATTTTTAGATTTTAAGATGGTCGCGCGTCATCAATAAGAGCTTTCGTGCCGGCACACTTCGGTGTCGATGTTTTTTGGCAAGCGAAAGCGAGCCTTCAATTTTGGATGAACCGGCCCTTGGCCGGGATTTCTTTACATTAATCTCGAAGGGTGATCTTGGGGTGGGAGTATGTTATTATAGTTTGGGATATACTGTATGTGGGAGAAACTGTACTCTATCTGTAATGTACCTTTAACCCTTTAGTTAGGGTGGGAGTATGTTATTATAGTTTGGGATATACTGTATGTGGGAGAAACTGTACTCTATCTGTAATGTACCTTTAACCCTTTAGTTAGGGTGGGAGTATGTTATTATAGTTTGGGATATACTGTATGTGGGAGAAACTGTACTCTATCTGTAATGTACCTTTAACCCTTTAGTTAGGCCCCCCCTATGTTATTATAGTTTGGGATATACTGTATGTGGGAGAAACTGTACTCTATCTGTAATGTACCTTTAACCCTTTAGTTAGGGTGGGAGTATGTTATTATAGTTTGGGATATACTGTATGTGGGAGAAACTGTACTCTATCTGTAATGTACCTTTAACCCTTTAGTTAGGGTGGGAGTATGTTATTATAGTTTGGGATATACTGTATGTGGGAGAAACTGTACTCTATCTGTAATGTACCTTTAACCCTTTAGTTAGGGTGGGAGTATGTTATTATAGTTTGGGATATACTGTATGTGGGAGAAACTGTACTCTATCTGTAATGTACCTTTAACCCTTTAGTTAGGGTGGGAGTATGTTATTATAGTTTGGGATATACTGTATGTGGGAGAAACTGTACTCTATCTGTAATGTACCTTTAACCCTTTAGTTAGGGTGGGAGTATGTTATTATAGTTTGGGATATACTGTATGTGGGAGAAACTGTACTCTATCTGTAATGTACCTTTAACCCTTTAGTTAGGGTGGGAGTATGTTATTATAGTTTGGGATATACTGTATGTGGGAGAAACTGTACTCTATCTGTAATGTACCTTTAACCCGTTGAGCCCCGGCTAGTTATAATATTTTGTTCACCCCAGTCCCAAGCCATTTTTAATTCTTCTTTTTGTTTGCTAAAATGGAAGACAAGGATGAGAAATGAAAAAAAAAAAAAAAAAAATCACCTCGGACATTTTTTTGGGGGGAGGGGGCCGGTCGGGGGTTGGGGGGGGGGGGGGAGCCTCAAAAAAATTTGTTGAGCCAAAATGGAAGAGAATGGTGAGAAATGAAGACAAAAATAAAAAAAAACTCATTTCGGTCATTTGGGGGGCGGGGGGTCAATAGTTCGTCTCCCCTGCATGAGCACCCGCCCGGGAGCACTAGGGTAAAAACTGAGTATGGCATTGTACGGCATACATCCTAAGGAGTGTCTCACATAAATCTCAAGCCTCTAGCTCCCATACGACCGGAGTAATGAAGGTTCAAAGTGGCGGTGAACTAAGGGTGTAAAGTATCCCCACTAAGCCCACCACCACCAGCCGCGCGGCTGTCTCGGCCCGCTCACACCTACTGGCCCGGCTCCCACACACACTACGGTACCTCCCCCTCCTATTCTCCCGCCATTTCCTACCTTACGAGCCACGAAAGTGTTTTTTATATGTCGGACGCACGTGATGCGTCGCTGGGAGTTGGTGATCAAACACTGCCGACGCAACACGTGCGACGCTGGGTCTCACTGGGTTAACCCTTGTTACGCTGGCCAGCTTGCCAGAATGTGCTCGTACTCGCTAGTGCTCGCCAGGGCAGTGGAATGGGCTATAATAATCGTAGAACGATGTTCTTTCTTTCCTAATATTCATGTAGTCACAGCCAGATCAGTGGTGGTCTTTATTCTTGTCTGTGACACATGGAAGTATTTTATATCAGTCATAGAGTATAAGATATGCAGTGTGAAGTTAAAGAGAAAGAGCGAAGGAGGCAGTGAGGTAGAAATATGTGCGTGTGTATGTACGTGTGCCACCCTCGCTCGCTCGCGCGGGCTTTCCCAGGCCCTTGATTGGCTGGCTCACTTGGCGCGTCCTAAGGACGCCTTCATTTCATGACGTAGTGGTCTGTGATTGGGTGCCGCTGTCCTAGTGTTGGAGCTGGGGGCCCCGCCGCGTTTCTCCTGCAGAGCTTGGCATAGCGTGCTTGGTACTAGACATCCCTTGCAATCTGTCCCCCAATCTAACTCCCTGTACTACTGTTTCTCTCTCTGAACTTCTTCTTTCCCATTACTTCTCATCTTTATTCAATTACTTATCCCTTCTGGTTCTGCATAAGACTTCCATAGTCGGCCAGTCGTATTACCAGCACCAGTTCTCACATACATGTTTTGCACTAGCTTTAGTGATTATTAGTCATAGTCACATGAGTCATATTATCATTGGGTGCTTCTAATTATTAAGTTGTTCTATGTTGCTATTTAATGCTAGACAGTGGAAGGTATCTTTAGTCGTTGTCTGAGTTATGTATATGGCGAGTCAAAGCCTATACGACTTCGACGGAGCTAGGTGCCTGTAACCTTTGTGTATATATTTCCTTTGCGAGTGTAGCAGTATACGAGCGAAGGGCTTTTGCCTACTCTTGCTTGTATGCTCGCTACCTCTTTGTGTTGACCTTTGTGGAGCGCCAGGGCAAGACCAGATACTTGAGATCTGGACTTACCAAGAGAGCCTCCTAGTCAATTAACGTAACATAAGGGAAATCTGTTCAAGGGGAGACAGTAAGCTACGAGCATGCTTGTGCTCTGCCTAGCCGTATCCTGGTACCTTTTATGCTGCTGCTAAACTTTATTAGTAATAAAGACAGCCTTGTGTTTATTAACTTTAACTGTGTATGCTTTAGAAATTATTCACGTATTATTTTAGCCTAGGTTGATGCTTGGTGCACAACCCAGTATGGCTGGTACTTTGGCTAAGGAAGTACTGTTTTGAGTGGCTATTATTAGTGCTGTCACAGAGTTGTTGCACTCCCTTGTTATATATATGTATCCTACTTATTGGTGTATTTAAGATACACGCTTTGGTGTCCTGCCCCTGCATTATTTATGTTCTATACTAACGAGCATCTTAGAGCATCAGACGTTTCCAGAAGATTCCATATCTGATTGTTGTAGGACTAGACTTTCAGTGTTTTCATAGAGCATTGAAGAGTTTAGTGTTGAGTACAGGCTCACACTAAAGTTAACGCAAGCATATATTTCTTCATTAAATCTTGTTATAGTTTATTCAAGCATTGTTATTGCTTAAGAGCATTTTATTAACGTAAAGTACTCCTGTTGTGAGTAGACTTTGCCGTCACCGGAAAGCCTTAGTAGAAGTGCACTAAAACCCAGTTAATTGATACCCCGTTATCCAGTAGATTAACTCTGGAGGGTTTTAAGTGTTTTGTTCACCGGCGTAATAGTTCGAGGGTTTGGAATTAGCGTACCGTTGTTGCAGATATAGCCTATCATTTAGTCCAATATTGAGTGCCCTTGTTTATTTCGTAGTGCCGGTCGTAACACCCTTTAGATAGGGTGGGAGTATGTTATTATAGTATGGGATATACTGTATGTGGGAGAAACTGTACTTTATCTGTAATGTACATTTAACGTACACTATTGAACATATTATATATGTCTAGAAATATCCAAAGTTTGTGAGCGAGATAAATGTGTGAGCCTTGATATTACGGTATTAACCCTGTGAGTATTATGACGCGCTTATTATGTTTATTATGGCTGTTAATTGACCAATGTATTCAGATTAGGAGGGGTATTATAAAAGTGAGAGGTTTAACTGAGATAGTTTTTTCCCTTTAAATTCCCACAGATCCTTCCTAAGCTGTGACTAAGTTTCCCAAGTTTGTGACCGTTAATATTAGGATATTTAATTGATCATATTTCTGCTATCATGATTGTGAATTTGCTGACAAATGTCTGTAGTATACATAAGCTGCCGTGGATATAAGGCAATCTTTATAATAGTGGACGAAGCTGCTTGCCGCAATGAGTTTATCAAAATATTTTAAATATACTTGTGTTTCTTTGCAAGGCAAATACAGGAATTGTATACAACAACACATGCTCGACCATTCCTTTGTTTAAGTGATCATATTGAATGTTTCCAAAATGTATTTACTTACTTTATTTTATCACACACCTGAGGATGCGATCTTTGAGTAATTAGATTTGTGCTCGTTTAGCAAAATCGAATATGTTGGATATATTTACTATTAATTTGGCCTTGCACATGAGGTTGTGCAAACTAAATAGTTATGTATACAACATTAATGATATCCAACACACCCACCCAATCGCAAATCACACATACACACACATAGCCACACATGCATTACATACAGAAAATATTAAATATATACAATTTATATATACACACACACACACACTCACACACACACACACACACACACATTTCTAGAAAGACAAATTAACGTTTCACATGAACCACATATTACCAAAGCTTGCTCAATTTATATGAGGTTTGACACAAGCGCTTTTTCAGTCAATTTTCAATGTGCAATATTTGTTGGCAATATTTCGGGGTTCATTGTCACTATTATATCTGTCTTCGTAGTTACCAGGGAATTGTCTATTCTGCATGAGAATTACTCAGCTCGTGTTATGATGGTTGTCATTTTTATTGTTAATAGTAATGTTATTATTATTGTTAGTACTAATATGAAGCACAGACATGTTTGTCTTGTTTTCATTGTTTATCGATAAATCAGCTGTTATGAGACTAAGTAAATCGAAATTTGAGACACAATTGGATTTAGTAGTAACAAACAAACCAATCATAATAATTCAGAACCTATCGGACCAAAATAGTCATAACTATAATTTCGGGATATGAGCAAATGTAATATCGTATTGAACCTCTTTAATGCCCCTTTGCCACTGATGCGATTTCATACGATTTTCATCGCCGACACCAAGAAATGGGCACATTCGTGACATGTCGCAACAAAATCTTGAATCCTCGCATGATAATCGTTTGACTCGCAAGGCCTCGCAAGGGCCCTCGCGGGTCATCGCAAATGTTTGGATTGTTAAAAATTTGAGACGAGGACTTGCGAGGGGTCCGAACCCTCGCAAGCATCGTTGAACATTGCCGAGGGATCGGCGAGGCCCTCGGAGATCCTCGGTGACATCGGCGAGACATCGACGAAGGGTGTCGCACGAAAGAAAAGCATCGCTGAGAGAATACCCGCCACGGATATACTTCGCAGAGACATGCGAAGGGCCGTGCGACGTAGATGAATGCTCGGAAAACACCTCGCCAAGGCCAAAGAGCACCTTCGGCGAGGTGGGTAAAACGAAAGGATTAGGCCTATAGTGAACCTGTCAACCCTTTGTTCTATTCACCTCTCGTAAAGGGGTTCACCTGTTTTTTGTCTCTTTCTCTCCTTTTCTCTCTTTCTCTGGCTTGTATCCATTCGGCCCCATTCAGCCAACTGTTTTAAGACGTTTATCCCCATCCAAATATGATATGTTCCTGGCGAGCGATAGCGAGCCAGCATTGTATGGAGAAATCCGGCTTTGCCGGAGAAATTTTTCTATCGAAAAATTTACAAATTTAGCTTGCTCTCAAAACAAAAATATATAAATGTTGGTTCGCTACCGCTCACCAAGAAAATATTGAAACCTGGATGGGGGTAAACGTCTTAAAACAGTAGGCTGAATGGGGCCGAACGGATACAAGGCAAAGAGAGGGGGAGAGAAAGAGAAAACAAAAAAAGCGAGGTGGGCTCAATTAAGCCGTAATTCGTAAACATACAGCAAGGATATTGCCAATCTCCGAATTAAGGGGAGATGGGTGGTTTTTCTGGTCCCTTTTCTTCCTCATGGTTAACCCCATTAGTTTTCATATTTTATGACGTTCGGCCCATTAGTTTGGTGATTTTATGACATTTCATCCCATTTCGTTGTCAATAATAATACTTTTCGTGTCATTTAGGCGTCGAGTGTTTCCTGGCTAGCGATAGCGAGCCTGTACTTTTTGAGGAACCGGCCTTCGGCCAGGATATTTTTCTATCGAAAAATGTACAAATTGATCTTGAAGAAGGGTGTTGGGGGGTGCTTTACTGTATATGCCTAATGGAGGTCTAGGGATGAAACTAAATAAATCATAAACAAATATATAAATGAGCAAATATTTCGCCCATCCCCCTTTAAAGGAAAACGGACCGTTTGTTTGGTCATTCATTCCTTTATTTCCTATTTTCCTCACTAGACCTCCATCAAACTTAAAACAAAAAACTCTAGACCCCCCTTCAAGATAAATTTGTACATTTTCGACGAGATGGGTTGGGTTAGCTTTTACTTTAAGCTAAGGGTGGTATTTGTACAAACTAACCTAGCCTAACCCAACCTGCCAAGCTTTTAACCTAACCCAAACCTAGCCTAGCCTATAGCCAGCCAATCTGTTTTATTATTAACTCTTGTAGATATTGTATTTAGTATCCTACTGTAGCTATATAAATCTGTAATTTTAGTTGTTGCTTGCACGATCTTGTAATAACCTTTGACTGATACACTTTTTTATCTAAAAAGAGTAGGCTACTGCTTTAGTAGGCTACAGTGACACCAGGGTCATCTGTTGACACAGTATATTAACCCCTTGTGTGCAGTCACACTTTATTTTTATATAATCTCTATTTGGTGAATTGTATATTTAGTTACATATTCTGTTATACATATATTTGTTTAAGGTTAGGTTATCACACCTGGTAGCCTATTTCTGCGAATTTCAATTTTATTATATTCGGTTAGGCTATTCAACGCTGGTAGCCTATTATTGCGTATTTCAATTTTTAAAAAAAACTTTTGGTTAGGCTATCGCCCCTGGAAGCCTAATTCTGCGTATCTCAACATTTTTGTTTTCGGTTAGGCTATCACCCCTGATAACCTATTTCTGCATATTTCAGCATATTTGTTTTCGGTTGAAGTGATTGAAGTGTTTTTAAAGTGAGTGAAGTGTTGTAAAGTGAGTGAATTGTTTTTTAAGTGAGTGAAGTGATCTGAAGAAAGTGACTGTCACCATGCCTCGCGCTTGTGCGACCTGCGCCGGTAGGTTTGGTGAGTCCATGTTTGCTACTATCGATCTTCAAGTCTGCCGGCTCTGCCAGCAACGAGAGAATTTTACAGTGAAATTAGATGAAGCCTACAACAAGATCAACATCCTCACCATGAAGCTGGAATCACTCCAAGAGTTTGTAACACTCAACGTTGGAGTGCCACAAACTTCAATTGTCACCGCAACTCCAGCAGCCACCAACGCCCCAACGTCAACTGCCAACAATTCAACGCCTACAGTAGCCATTTCAGCTGATGTTTCCGATACTCAAGATACAAATAGCGACTCTCTTCCCCCTCAAGACAACTTCCGTGTCGTGAGGAACAACGTTTGCCCCAAGACCAGGAAACACATACCGATTACCGAGTGTCAAAACCGTTTCCAGATACTCGCAGACTCAGATGACGAAGAGGAAATAGAAGAAGTCCGGCTCGTGGGAGACTCGATAATACGTGGTCAGCTCACAGAGTTTTGCGCCAGGGCACCTAAGACCAGGAAGCGTTTTTGTATCCCTGGTGGTGGTGTGGATGACGTAGTTGCAGCAGTTGACGAAGTATCAAAGCTGGCCCCAGCTAATACAATGTACGTCATCCACGTTGGATCCAACGATGTACAGCGAACCCGGTCGGAAGATTTGCTTTTAAAGTACCAGCAGCTGATCAAGTCGTTTAAGGAGAAGTCATCAAGGATCATCGTCTCAGGAATCGTCCCCCGGCTCGGTGTAGAGAGCCGATTTTACAACATAGCCACCAGCACAAATCGTTGTCTAGCAAACCTCTGCAGGAAGGAGAACGTGGGATTCGTCGACACCTGGGACAATTTCTACTACGATGACTATTTGTTTTCGGACGATGGAGTTCATCTGAACCAGGTGGGAGCAGCGCGTTTTGGGCGTCTTCTCAACGATGCGGTGAAGGATTTTCGGAGAAGAAATCGACTCAGCACAGGACAACCAGGAAGGAGGACCGAAGACAGCGAGGACGGCAATCTACAAAGGAATTAAATACTAATCCGTCAAGAACCGCGAATTTGGATAAAGCTCCACCAACACGACCCAAATTCAAAACCGTCAGGGATAACGACCGAGGACCGAGGACAGCCATGAATGTAAATGTAGATCCGACCAGAACCAATAATTTGAATAAAGACCGTTCCTTGAATCCCAAATCCAAAACTTTGAATGTTTTCTATGCAAACGCTCGTAGCATACGCAATAAATTTTCAGATTTAGAGGAACTAGTGTTTACAGAAAATTATGATGTGATTGGCATAACAGAATCTTGGCTCAATACACAAGATAGACACCTTTTAGCAGAGTATTCACTTCCCGGTTATGTAATGTTTGAGAACAGCCGAATAAATATAAATGGAGGTGGCGTTTTATTTTATATCAAAGAAAGTCTTAACCCGACCCTCGTGTCAAAACCTCAAATTGTGAACGTCGACACATCTTTTGTGCTAATAAAGAATAATAAAGGTACAAAAATAATACTTGCATTAATATACAGACCTCCAGCTCAATCAGTGCAAACTGACCGAGAAATTTACGAACAAATTGCAGATATAAGTAACTCACAAGATACCGTAATTTTTGGCGACTTTAATTTACCTGTGACCAAGTGGGGCGATACTCTTACTTCACACTCCGGACATGACTTGTATACGAACTTGCAAGAGAGTTCGCTTTATCAATTTGTTCGAATGCCGACCCGTGGTAATAACGTTCTTGACATTGTACTTGCAACAAAAGAAGAATTGATAGAGAATTTGAATGTTGGTGATGAATTCAGTAACAGCGACCATCGTACGATAACTTTCACTTTAAAGTTTACTAGTAACGAACCAAATAGTAGCATCGAAAAAGTCCCTAATTTCAAGAAAGCAAACTTCCATAAACTTAGAGCTATGTTTAAAGAAACTGACTGGAGCTTTTTAATTAACAATAACGACATAAATACATCTTGGAAGTTATTCGAAACCACTTACCTAAAAGCAGTGCAAGACTGCATACCATCGAAAATACGGCGTCCAGGCCAATAATAAGCCCAAATGGTGGAATAAAGATATTTCAAACTGCCTGCTTGCTAAAAAATTTGCTAATGATAGATTAAAATCCTCACAAAATGACGAAGAACGGGTGAAATTTGTAGAGCTACGACGCAAAGCCAAAAAGTTAATTAAGCAAAGTAAAAAGACCTTAGAGTTACATATTGCGAATCAAAGTAAAACAAACCCGAAAGAATTCTATAGTTATATCAGAAAGAAAAAAGTAGTTACTTCAACTGTTGGACCGTTAGTCGATGAAAAAGGAGAATACACCAAAGACGAAGTACAAATGAGTAATGCCCTCAATACCTTCTTTGCATCAGTTTTTACAACAGAAGACCTCAGTGATATCCCTACACCATCGCCGATTCAGATTGATAATTCAGATGTTCTAAGCAATATCACCGTTACAGAGAGAGAAGTATTGAATTGTTTAGATAAACTCAATGTAAATAAAACGCCAGGACCTGATACAATCTCGCCTAGAGTTCTAAAGGAAGCTAAGAATGAGCTCTCCAAACCACTGACATTACTATTCAATAAATCCTTGCAGTCTGGAACTATGCCTGATCAGTGGAAGCTAGCCAACGTAACACCGATATTCAAAAAAGGCAGCAAATCCCTACCCAGTAACTATCGTCCAATTAGCTTAACCTCAGTTGTATGTAAAATGCTAGAAACGGTCATACGAAACAGACTCGTAAATCACTTAGAGGAAAATAACATACTTAAAGATACTCAACACGGCTTTCGTAAAAAACGTTCCTGTTTAACAAACCTCTTAGACTTCTTCCACGATATCCTCAACCTCTACGATGAGAATAAAGCTGTAGATATTATATACCTTGATTTTCAAAAGGCCTTTGACAAAGTTCCCCACAAACGTTTACTGCTAAAACTAAAAGCGCATGGAATACAAGACGGTGTGTTGAAATGGATAGAAAATTGGCTCAGCAACAGAAAGCAAAGGGTAGTCATAAACGGTAAGGCATCTAAATGGACCAATGTAAGTAGCGGGGTACCCCAGGGATCGGTACTAGGACCAATTCTCTTTCTAATTTACATCAACGACATAGATGAGGGTCTCACCTGCACAATCTCAAAATTTGCTGACGATACAAAAATTGCAAATAGCGTACTCTCAAAAGAACAAGTTGACGATATGCAACACAATCTAGATAAATTGTCATGTTGGGCCCAAATTTGGCAAATGAGTTTCAATGCGGATAAATGTAAAGTACTACATGTCGGATACCTAAATGAGAAAGCAAACTATTCGATGAATGGCACTCAGCTTAAGAATGTAAACAGAGAAACTGATCTGGGAGTAACAATATCGAGTAACCTAAAACCGAGTCAACAATGTTCAGAAGTTGTTAAGAAGGCAAACAAAATAATTGGCTTTATAGGCAGGTCATTTGAGCATAAATCCAAAGAAGTTATCCTAACCCTTTACAATTCCTTAGTCCGCCCTCTTCTGGAATACTGCGTTCAATCCTGGTGCCCTTATTACCAAAAAGATATAAACAAGCTAGAACGAGTTCAACGTAGAGTTACCAAAATGATACCTAGCCTAAAGAACAAACCATACGAAGAGCGTCTTAGAGAATTAAATCTATTTCCTTTAACCCAGCGCAGATTAAGAGGCGACTTAATTCAAGTGTTCAAAATCATCAAAGGCATCGACAATATGAACTGTAGTAAGTACTTCACTATCGACCAATCTAATTACACGCGGGGAAACGGTTGCAAAATTATTGGTAAATCTTTTAACTCGCACGAATCTAAGAATTTCTTCTTCAATCGAGTTGTCAACTTGTGGAATGGGCTTCCCCGAGACGTTATAGACTGCAGCACCGTTGATTCATTTAAATTCCGCCTAGACAAATATCTCGCATCAAACCCGCGACTGACTGCGTTTGTAAATGAATAACTTTATCCTCCCCTCAGTTACTAACCCATATGTCCCCTACTAACTTCCTAGTCCTGCCACGTTAGTGGCAGGGCAGTAGTTCCCTTTCCAATGTTCCCTTACCCACTCTAAACCACTGTTTGGACACTTGATCCTCAGTGTTTTGGAGGACAAGCAACCTAGAAGGGTCACTAGACCTGTTGTTGCTTGATTTCCTTTGTACTCCTTTGTACTCCTTTGTATGAAGGGGGATATGCTTGGTGTGGGCCAATCGGCGCTCTGCAGACCCCCGTAATCTTGTGTTGATGTCTGACCGTTTTGGTGAGGTCAGTCCTCAAGGCATTAGTGAGTTGGGTCTATAATTAAGCCTTGTAATTGGGGTTGGGTGTGACAGGGATCTGCCTTGTGTGGGCCGATCGGCTTTCTGCAGAATTCCGTTTTTTTCTTATGTTCTTATGTTTGTGCCATGAAATATATGCAAAAAGTTTTTGGATAATCTCGCCGAGGTATCCGCTGAACCATCGCTTAATTCGCCGAAGACGTCGCAGAACATACACCGAGGATTCGTTCATCCTTCGCATTATTTCGCTTTTTTTTCTTCAAAGGTGACAGTTCTCGCCGAGGTCATCGGTGAACCATCGCTCAATTTGCCTATGAAGTCGCATAGTGTCGCCGATTACATCGTATCCATCGGCGACATAGTCGCCGAGTGTAAACTTGTCAACGTTTTTTAACGGTCAAAATCGTTGATGTCGCACAAATTCGTTGCGAATTGACAAAACTACGTCCTCGGCGACGAAAATCGTATGAAATCGCATCAGTGAGAAAGGGGTATAAGTCGTCTGCTACTCTGTATTGAAACATGATTGTACTCTCACGCATAAAAATCGTTTTCTTATATAAACAAACACATGTAATTAGCTTGTTTTGTGGATGCCTTGAACCCATTGATAATCATGACGCGTTTTGACAGTTTATTCTGGCTATCATCAAGCGATGTTCCCTCTGTCATCCATATACCCTTCCTAATCTGAAAAAAAATATTGTCTAATGATAGCCAGAATAAACTGTTAAAATACGTCATAATCCTCAAGGTGTTTAGCTCTATGTATATAACGGTTTCCAGTGATATATTTGATTGTGATGTATTGTGCAAAATATGAAGGGATCACGAAATGTGTGAGTGACTCTATATACGTATTCAGGGCCTATTTTTCCAGTCATATGTTTCTGGATAAATCCTATAAAACTATGTTAGTGTCACGTGAAGTACTATATTGTTGATTTATATATTCCAGTTTCAGTATGTTTGAATAACTACCTTCAGTTGGCAAGTCACTTTATACTAAGTATAATGACTGTCAGATGCTGTTTAGTTGGATCAACCAATCAATCAAAGGGGGCATACGCTGTAACATCGTGTAACCACACTCACCCTCCGATTCCACTTAAGGGGATCCTCCCGGGGGAGACTCCAGGCATCTACCTGGCTCACTTCAAGTATCCTATTGCATGATTGGCCAACTTGCCTCAACCATGAGTTCTGTAGTCTTTCCTTAGGCCTCCTCTACTCAGGGTTGTCTTCTGTATAGAGTACCTGGTGAGCACGGACTACTTCAGATAGGCAAACCACATGTCCGTACAGCCGAAGTTGGCGCTCACGGACTACGCAACTAATATATCTTGAATCAGTTTCATGGAGTAGTACCTGGTTTGAAACGTAATCATTCCAGTGATGACCCATGATCCTGCGAATATATTCAGTATCAAAGGAGTTGATGTGTCTCTTCAACTCGCTGTTAAGTGTCCATATCTCACATTCATATAATAAGACAGGGAGCACCAGCAACTTAAAGATCCGTAGTTTCATTCTTCTGCACAGGTATCGACAAGTCCATATACTTTTGTTTAGTGATTCCATAACTCCATATGCTAAACCGAGGCGATGATAAACATTGTAGCCAGACTCACCACTATTATGCATCATGCTATACCAAGATAAGTAAATTTATCCAAGATCTCTAAGTCTTTACCACATGCATAAACAGATTGCATTGCATCATCCAATAAATCACCAAATGCTTGAACTTAAGTCTTAGTCCAAGAGGTCCTCTAATGACTCTGCTAGGATTATTGCGTCATCTGTAAAGTCAAGATCTGTGATCCTGAACTTGCCGATGTCTGCTCCGCAGTGACTCTGTCCGACTGTCCGACCAGTCCATACAAGTATTCAAAAGTGTAGGCGCCAAAACACACCCTTGTCACACCTGAATTCACATGGAAGGAGAATTTTCCTCCACCACACTTGACAGCACTCTCTGTTCCTATATAGAGTCCAAAACACCAGGTCAATAATCTCCGCAGGATTCCTGCGTAACCGTAGTAGCTCCCAGACCGTCTCTCTGTGCACCAAGTCAAATGCCTTCTTGAGATCAACATAGACTGCAAGCAGCCCTTTTTGAAACTCAAGTTGGCATTACGCAAATACTCGGAGCGCCATAATTCGGTCAATTGTAGACTTCTTCGGATTAAATCTAGATTGTTTAGGTCTCTGTTTCTTTTGCACCAGCAAAATATGGGCGAAAACTTTGCCTGGCACACTGAGCAGTGTAATACCGCGGTAGTTATTGCAGTCTTGTCGGTCCGCTTTCCTTTTCCAGATAAGGGGGACCAGAGCCCTTTTCCAGTCAAGATGAATGATACTGGTTTGCCATACAGCAGTCAGGACCGCATGTAACCCATGGACCAAGGACTCAACCCCAGCATTCAACAGTTCTCCAGGATAGCCACAAATACCAGGAGCCTTCCCACCCTTCAGCTTAGCCACGGCCTCCCTTTCTTCGGGAAAGGAGGGAGGGTCTTCATTAATTGGTGGATCAGGCACTGGTGGTTGGACATCCACTGGAAGAAGCTGTCTCTTGGGAGCATTGGCCATATACAGCTGCTCAAAGTACTCTGCCCGAGGTTCTGCACTCATCATCACTTGATGCAAGTTGGCCATCTGCCATCCAAAATGAACTAACTTGGAGGGTAGGCTTAGAGCAGAGTCTCTTCAGAACACGGTAAGCATAAATATATAATATGTCTAGTTGAACTCTGAAGAACGATTAAATATTATATTCATGAACAAATTTTACTTTGATAATTTCTTTTTTTTCATATTCTTCTTGGTTATGTTATAGTATTGGCTTTCTTCCTTCTTATGATATATAATGCATTGCATGTAGAGTCAATTTTGTGCATTAAAACACAGAGATAATATCTGTGTTTGACCTCACGGCACACTAGAAGTAGCACATGAGGCAAGATTATGGAAAATACCTAGAGGAGCACTCGGGACAGCGGATACCTCTGGTCAGGCCACGCTGGCGGTAGAATGCGCTATATCAATCGCCTCCTTAATGGAATCACTTCCTTCTTGGTGCATTTCTTATCTGCACATCAAATGTTGTGAACATCGGTTCATAACTGTGTAAGCCACTTACGCTGGTGGAGATATGCGCTCTAACAATTAGACACTTCTTCCTAGGTGGATGTCTTATCTGCTCACCAAATTTCTTGGACATCGGTTCAGGGGAAAATTGTAGGCACCAATAGAACAGGGCTAGACCCAGGATTCTCCAATTCTCTTTCTAATATTTATAAATTATCTTCTCAAGTGTACCTCCAGTCCTATCCACTCATATGCTGATGACTCTACATTACACTATTCAATTAGTTTTCCAGAACGCCCCAGCAAGCAATCACTCAAAAACAAACGTGATGAAGCCATAGAACAATTCTCTTCTGATCTAACTAACATTTTCAATTGGGGCAGAGAAAACCTTGTTTGGATAAAAAACACCATCTGAGGAAGAGCACTTTATTGACAACGTTTCGCAGATAGCTTCATCAGGTCACTAACAAATGCTGGTACATAGGAGGCCTTAAATATCCGTCCAGACAGGTGGCGGGGGAGGAGAGGGAGGTGGGGGTTGGGAGGGAGGAAGGAGGCAGGACAGGGAGGGGGCAGAAGCATGGGGAGAGGGGAGGCGGAGCCTATATATGGGTCAAATACATCAGTAGGAACTAGCAAAAACAGACATACAAACATGCGTACAGGGTAACAACTCTACTAGTACAAAGAAATAAAAATAACTATAACAATAATAATAATAATACAAATAATAATAATAACAATAATAATAATAAAAATAATAATAATAATAATAAAAACATTAATAATACAGATGATGATATTAATCGTAACAATTATAATGAAAACAGTGAAGATAGTGCTAATATAATTTATAGTGGTACATTATTATTAATATTTTTATTATTATTATTGTTATTATTATTATTTTTATTATTATTATTGTTATAGTTATTTTTATTTCTTTGTACTAGTAGAGTTGTTACCCTGTACGCATGTGTGCATGTCTGTTTTTGCTAGTTCCTACTGATGTATTTGACCCATATATAGGCTCCGCCTCCCCTCTCCCCATGCTTCTGCCCCCTCCCTGTCCTGCTTCCTTCCTCCCTCCCAACCCCCACCTCCCTCTCCTCCCCCGCCACCTGTCTGGACGGATATTTAAGGCCTCCTATGTACCAGCATTTGTTAGTGACCTGTGTGACGCTTCTGCATAGTAGCCACGTGCGGGCATGCGCGCGCGTCGGCTGCCCAGCCGTTTAGAAACCGGCTGGTGGCAGCCGGTCGGCAGGCTTTTCCTTAGTATATATCCTACGACAACGTAACTAATGTCTGGGATATTCTTATGTTGTTTCGCAGCTTGAAGCTGCCCTTATTCTTAACCAACGCATCTTAGTATATTTTATTCTCGATAGTTGATTATTTCATTATAATATATAAGATGTAAGTCTAGTGAGGGCGGGAGGAGACGAGCGGGAGAGAGAGACCGGCTTGGGACATTGCTTCGCTTGCCAGCTTGGGACGAGCCTAAAACCGTTGCCATATGCATTTGATCGCAACGTTAGGCTTAGTTTCGACTCACGCACGGGGTAGAGGATTTTGACCCGGCAACTGTGTTGAGTGTTGCCAAGCATGGGATGTATTTTGCATGCCTAGGGTGGGGTCCAGACAGATTCAAGACTCAGAGCTCGCCTCACTGTCGTACCCTTCGGACCCCCTTGATATCTATCCCTCTCAACCCCACTTAGAAACTTTCTCTCTTACTTTGTATACCTTCTTTCCACTACTTCACCAATCTATTTAATTATCCCATCCCCTTGATAGACCTTATATCTATTATTGTATTAACCCCTTACGAGCGGCCTATGCGGTTTATTTATATGTACCGCCCAGCGGGGTGTTTTTAGCCAAAATAGGGCTGTTTACGTGATCATGTTCATGCCTAAATAAGACCCAGAACGTAAAACAAGTACCTATCCCTGAAAGGGCATAAACAGAGCTTTCGAATGACACCATAACGATCCTTTTATGATGGCTAGTTTTCTTGCAATAACCGTGCAACGCGAGTGCAAAAAGCATGTAATTAGCCACTTTCCCGATACAATTCCTTATATAGCGAGTGAGAGAGGGAGGAGGGAGCTGGGATTCGTGTCAGTATGTTCGCCGCGGTGGTCTGGAGCAGTCATACGCTCGCTACTCTCCTGCCACCACTTGTCTCTCTCTCTCAGCAACATTACGTGCTGAAATTGCCACTCGAGTTATGTCGAGCGCCGCCACATAGTCCAGCTTTATATAACTCGACTTATGTGGTGAGCCGCTAAATAAGGGTTAACGACGAGCTCTCAGATAATTAGATAGGATTTTGGGCCTTATGCAGCCCGGGTATCCGAAGCCTATATCCTTCCGGCTAGACCTCTGCCACCTGGCAGATTAACAGCTAGGGGTTTATCATCTCTGTATGCTTGTTATTGTGCCACAGTTTACCGTTTTTGTGAGCATTGTGAGTCAGGGTGTGGCTTAGAGACTCTGTCCGAGCAGGCTTGCCTGACTAAGAGTGAGAAGCACACCTGTATGTGGTTATGTTGTGAGTTGCTGCCTTTATTTAATTATACCTATGCCATTATACACTGTATGGCCTATCACTAGTATTTATTCCTGCTTATGAGTTAAGAGTTCTCTAAATCCGTAACGTATTTTCTTTGCTAAGCATCAGATCCTACAGTAGCCGCATGCAGTTTAGAAACCCGCATCTTGTCTACCTGTACGATGTTTTGAGGACTGTTTGCTTTCACCTTCTTTCACGCAGGGGTGATTAGTTGTATTAATTAACGTAACGTTAAATGTACTTTCTTCTAGTTTGTTATTAAATTGTTTCTGCAATTTAATTCCGTTATCTATCTTTTCCTTGAAGCTGTAAGTCAACTTAATTGTGTGATCTTTTATATAGCCTGCTTGACTATCAGCAGTCTATAGTGCGTGCACCCTGTAACCGAGTCATAGGATACCTCGTTGTCCAGGCAGGACTCTTGACGGTTTAGGGTGGTTTGTTGCCTGGGTTTATAGATAATGGTTGGATCTAGCGTTTTCCGTTGTTGCTTGTTGCCGCATACCTAGTCCAATAGAAAGAGCCCAGTGTTTATATATCCCAGGACGTAACACCTGATGAAGCTATCTGCGAAACGTTGTCAATAAAGTGCTCTTCCTCAGATGGTGTTTTTTATCCATTCTGTCTACTTTTCAAGTACCACTCAACAAAACCTTGTTTGCTTGCAATGCTTCCAAAACCCAATTTCTACATTTATCTACCCGTCAAGAACTCCCAGAGGACTATCCCTTATACTTCAACAATACAAGAATCAACCCTTCATCTTCTCTCAGTATTCTCGGTGTCTCTTTTACTTCTGATCTCTCTTGGAAAGACCATATCACCACTCTTTCTATAATGGATTCCCCGAAGCAGGGTGCAGGGTGTGCTCAACCACCTCAAGGGGTTCTTTATCCCAGCACAGCTTTTGCTCTGTACAGGTGCACAGTGCGTCCTTGTATTGAGTATTTTTGCATGTGTATGTAGGATCCTCTCACACAACACTTCTAGATAAAGTAGAAACAAAAACCTTTTGCCTCATTAACTCCCGTCCTCTCACCGATTCTCTGCAATCTCTCTCTTTTCGCTGCAATATTGCATCTCTCTCACTAGTTTATCGCTATTACAATAATCGTTGTTGCTCAGAGCTCTCTCGGTGTATACCACCTCGTCTGCGTAGAATACTTAGTACCTGTCTTGCAACACAAACTCACCCCTACTCTGTGCAACTCTTCATCCCAACAGTGAAACGATACTCCAAATCTTTCTTCTATTCAATCGCTGAGCTCTGGAACTCTCTCCCTGAATCCATCTATCCCTCATCCAATGACTTAATTTGCTTCAAACTCCGTGTGTCCAGACATTTTGGCTCGAACTTTCCTTGATTTTGGCTCTGTCACTCCTTCAATTCTGGGGGAGGCACTCGTCACAGACAGGTTTGCCTTTTGTCTCCCTGATCCACATAGAAAATAAAATAAAATTAATAACTTTTTTAGATATCTTTTTTACAGACATATGGAGGCAAAACCATAACCTCAGTTCAACTTCCTTGGCGGAGGAAAATGACCAAACAGAAATACGAGGTTTAACACCTCAAATAGATTCAGCTTTCTATACAGTATAAAAAGTCAGCATAATTTATCTAAGATCTCACAAAACAGAGGTAAAAAGGATAGTCAAGTGCATAGTGGGCAATAGAATTTTAAGCCTAGTATGTGTCTTAAAAAAACAAAGGGACCAAACTAAGCATATCAAGCAAGCTTGGTCGTGTTAACAACACAGTTACAAACATATTTTTGACTGGAGATTCCCAGCTAAAACGACAAGTGTCACACTTTGTTAAGTTTTGTTGTAATGTGAAAACGGTGAATAGCCTACAGGTGCAAAGACTTCCCAGATTACAAAGGAAGTAAACAATATCTGGCCCTAATAATCCAAGTCAGGGGCAATGACCAGTTCTTCAAAAGAAATATAGTCGGTGCCACAGAGTCGATCATAGGTGAGATCATGAGAATTGGCCGACGAACCCCGACTGAAAACAGACATGATGTATGCAGGGGATTGTGCTAACAACAAAGCAATGGAATTTAGTGGTAGGTTAGTTGACTTGTATATTCAGCAAGGGGTAAGGTTTGTAGACCCACTTGATGAGTGTTATGGGAAGCGCAACTTCTACCTCTGGGACGGTAAGGGCAAACTTGGTATTATTCTATATCACCATCTTTACTGAATGATGAGGATTAGCAAAATTTTTGAAAACATACCACATCATGAACAGTGTAAACCCTGACTGGTGGTTCAGAGTTGGAGTTCAGAGGCACAGTGCCATTGAGAGATGACCCAGAACTCACTCTAGATTCTCCACCTCAGTTGTCAATTTCTGAACAAATGGATACTGGTTCTTCTACCTCAGGTGAGGATTCATCCCACATAGGAAACAGCAACATCTCTTGATATTGTACAGAGAATTAGTGTGATCGAAAATGCACTACCCTCTAGGAACAACTTTTACTTGATCTTGTATTGAGTATCTTTGCCTGTACTCTTGTTGCAAGTGGGTCTACTGCAGTTTAGAGTGTCCTCTCCTTTTGTTCTCTACGTACACGTTACGCACACATGGATAGACATCGTTGTTATGCACACTTATATTTGTATTTTGTTGTCTAGTTGCGTCCTCCAAAGTCTTGCTGCACAATTTAATGTTTACCACTGTAAGCAGGACAGGTTTCCGCCTCAGTATCACTCAGTATCACTATTGGTAGCCCTGCTTCCCAACCTGCAATGAGTACAGGTCACAGTAGTTTTCACGCCAACCATTATCCAGATAATTTTCAGATTAACATGGTCTGTACCAGCTTGGTACAGAGGTGCATGGTTATCAGAAACATATATTATAACTATATAGACCTCGAGTCTCCTTACGACCGATTATCACTTAAAACTGTTGCTGCTTCGTAATACTAGAGACCAATATGTGAATTTGTGTTTGGAGTTCAGTAAGTTGAATGAAAACAGGGAATGTAATAATATTATTCAGGTTTGCTAAACCATTAAAGATGGTGTTAAGCTTCTTGGTAAGTAAGTTCAGATAATAACTAAAATCTATGTATCTTAAACCATCCCTCTCCACTGATTTCGATTGTTTACGATTGTATTTCTCTGTTACAATATTGTTTTCTAGTCGGCATATACTGTATGATTATAATGCTCACCTCAGCTGTAATTCATAACACCGCCAAGTAGTGGGTATGTGGGAAACTTTAACTGGATGTGTTGTTGTTTACCATATGCCTAGTACCGGCGGTCACCATCATAATATATAATGCTCTCAAATGGCCTTATTATTACTTAACAACCATCTGTGTTCACAGATTACTGCAAGCAATGGCTATTATGTCCAACTTATTTTCCACAATTTAGTTCACTTACATTATTATTTCTCACAAAAATAGTCGATATATCAGGACGCTCTATTCACCAATATGTACACATCCGCCATGACACGATACACCCACACCCTCTCTCTCTCTCTCTCTCATACACACACACACAAACACATACTCACACATGCGCAGATATACACTCGCTCAGTCTGGCTTGAACTGTATTCACACATGTGTGTGTGTGTGTGTGTGTGTGTGTTATAATGATGTAAATAATAATAATTATAATAATAAACATATATTTATAATTACAGCCTTGGGCTTAACTCTAACTATTATGTTCTTATAAACAGGTCCAAAGCAATAAGAGCTATTTGACGAGTTGAATATTATGTACTAGGTTTGCAGATTGTGATAATAGTTGCACATTTTAGAAGGGTTTGTTTAATGCTATTGAGTTGATTTACTGAATATGTTTACTGACTATATTTACTGTTCGCCTAGTCACTATGTAAGTAACAATAATAATAGTTAACGGATTACTTATAATTACAGCCAGAGACTGAACAAATACTTGTGAGGAATGTGTAGTTGTGCGGACATATTTAACTGCAGTATTGTAGCCTTCATTAAACTAAATAGATGCAACCGTGCTGTATACATGCACAGTACATGTACATGCATGTACCACTACATACACATACACTGCCTGTACATACACACACAGTGCATACATCTAGGCATATCAATATATGCAGTATACGCATTTGTATACATATATGCATCCATATGCACACAATTACACATTCTCTTTCTCTCAGACTAATGCTAAAAAATCTTGGTTTACTCACGCCTGTTCAACTGCTGTCCGCAATAAGGAGGAAGCATTCAAATGGTACCGAAGCCTTAAAACTCAAGATTCTCATTCTTGCTATGTTTCTGCCCGGAATCAAGCCAAATCTGTTCTTCGACTTGCCAAACACTCTTTCATCAATAATAAATGCACTGAACTATCCAACTCTAGCTCTTCCAAAGCTTTCTGGCATCTAGCCAAAAACCTCTCCAACAATTTCTCTTCCTCGTCTTTCCCTTCCCTTTCCCACTCTGATGGCACAACCATTACTTCTTCCTCTGACAAAGCTAAACTCTTCGCTCAAACTTTTACTAGAAACTCCACCTTGGATGATTCCAGTGCTATTCCTCCCTCTCCAACCTCCTCTCTCTTACTTATGCCTAATATCCTAATCTCTTCTAAAGATGTACTTTCTACCCTCTCTGGGCTTAATACTAAGAAGGCATACGGTCCGGACGGTGTTTCTCCTGTTGTTCTCAAAAACTGTGCTTCCGTGCTGACTCTCTGCCTAGGCAAACTCTTTTGTCTCAGTCTATCCTCTAACGTCTTCCCTTCATGCTGTTAGTTTGCTCTCATTCAACCTGTCCCAAAGAAGACCTGCCAAACTCCGAAAATTGCTACGCTCACTTGTTAGGATTTTTTGTTTTGCTATTGGCCTGAACGTTCACCTATGATAGGCACAATTTTCGGACAGGCCAAAAAACTATGCTGTATACAAACTGAATATTGGTCATTCGTTCCCTAAGGTGTGTCATTAAGGTTCCCTAACATGAAATTTTTGCTGGCCGGTCCAGATTTGGCCAAACTAGCCTGTCCCGAAAAAAGGATATTTTCCAGGATATTGTCCGTCAACAGACAACAACTGTTTTTTATGTTCTATGAGTTACTTAAGTTATTTTAAGGGCAAACCTGGCAGAAATAGGGCTAGCATTACCAAAAATATGCAATAGGAGTAGAATATTATGCTTAACCCTTATTTAGCGGCGAGCAACATAAGTCGAGTTAAATAAAGCTGGACTATGTGGCGGCGCTCGACATAACTCGAGTGGCAATTTCAGCACGTAATGTGGCTGAGAGAGAGAGACAAGTGGTGGCAGGAGACTAGCGAGCGTATGACTGTTCCAGACCACCGCGGCGAACCTACTGACACAAATCTCAGCTCCCTCCTCCCTCTCTCACTCGCTACATACTCAATTATGTACCGAAAGTACCGAATTACCTGCTTTTTGCACTCGCGTTGCACGGTTATTGCAAGAAAACTATCCATCATACAAGGATCGTTATGGTGTCATTCGAAAGCTCTGTTTATGCCCTTTCAGGGATAGGTACTTGTTTTACGTTCTGGGTCTTATTTAGGCATGAAAATGATCACGTAAACAGCCCTATTTTGGCTAAAAACACCCCGCTGGGCGGTACACATAAATAAACCGCATAGGCCGCTCGTAAGGTGTTAATAATAATAATAATAATAATAATAATAATAATAATAATAATAATAATATTTATCTATCTATCTATCTATTGCCGGACGCCTTACTCCCCTTACGAGGGTGGCCATACACAGAATGCCCCCAAGCGGACCTATTTCCTGTGAGAAGGAAAACCCGAGCCAGTTTAGTAAAGGACTTACAGGATTGACCACTCAATTTAGGATCCGTCCGACTCCGAGGCCCTCTGTTTATCTTGTTAGCACTATTTTTCTACAGTGGTGTTCGGCTAATCCATCCACTAACCTGCCTGACCCTTAGGTAAGCAGTACAGATATGTATCAGGTTTACTCCCCTAGACAGGTTGCCAACCAAGGCTGACGAGTCCCATCCACCCGGATTTGTATAAGGTTGTCTCCCCTAGATGAGTTGCCGACCAAGGCTAACGAGTCCCATCCACCCATACATGACCCAATCGAGGAGCCGAATACGATCTCGTGTGTGCCTGTGTTGGGCTGATCGGCCAGATTTGGCCAAACTAGCCTATCCCGAAAAAGGGATATTTTCCAGCTAGCCTGTCCGTCAACAGACATCAACTGGTTTTTATGTTCTATGAGTTACTTAAGTTATTTTAAGGGCAAACCTGGCAGAAATAGGGCTAGCATTACCAAAAATATGCAATAGGAGTAGAATGTTATGCTTAATAATAATAATAATAAAAATAATAATATTTATTCAGTTAGCAATTTATTCCAAATATTGCATCCATTTTTATAATAACTGAAAAAAATGGAAGTGGTAAAGCCAAATATAACATACGTGGCACCAAAATCGCTATATTTTGGTATGTTAGTGGCATGTTGAGCTACATTATTTTACGAGAACAATTCGTTCCCAAAACTTCTATAAGACGACTCGGAGGGGGGCGGAGCTTAGAAACGGCAGCACCAAAATAAATGCAGTCTATTTTCCCATCAACCATAATAGCTACTCGAGTTTTGAAGAGCTCTACAGAATTCCGTCCAAAAGTTCTATCGATTAACGAAGACCAGAACTCTCAACATTCCATATTAATGGAGATATTAATTATTAAAGGTCGATGCTATTGGTAACACATTCCTACAATAGACCTCCATCTGATCTGGTAACACTGGTCAGATTTGAGGTGCCAAGTCTTCCTAATACCTATTCCATTAATTGCAGCCCCTATTGAAAACGTTTGATACCTTTATCTATTACGAAATGCATTATATACTTGATTAATTATTCTGGTGGTGCTGAAAATAGGTTATATAATCCTTTTAGCTTCGAAATCCACCCGCTATAGGTTATAGTTTTCAGATACCGCCATGATTTCCCAATACATCACCGTAAAATATCCACCATTTCGCATTTCCTAACAAATCGCTTTGGAAAGCGAGCCATAGATGTATCATAATATTATCTAAGCGTATATATCAGAATGAGGCGATATATAACCGAGAAACTATCAAAATGATTGGTGATACGTGCGAATTGTCTGCGCACTTTTAATTTAGTCTACCGTTCTTAACATAGCACATGTAATAGGTGCAGATGCATATCAGAAATTGTACTTTAATACACAGACTATAGTATTTTCTTAACTCCTGTTACTGTGTATAGAGGACTACATTATTTATTTTAGATGTCATTAATTAACACATTAACATTATCAGATAGTACAAATATATTAAGCATCAAATGTTATGAAATAGTTAATGGTTTAGGTGCATAAGGTAGAGGCTAGAGTCAAAGGATAATTAGTAGGCTATATAAACGATATGTGTTAACCCGGGAACTACGGGAATACTCTTAAGAGTTCCCCCGGCGGACTGCGGGAAGACTCTTAAGAGTAAGAGAACAAAAAAATCAACTTTAAACATCAATTTTTTTTTTTTTTTTTTTTTTTGCCCCTGGGCCATGAAAAATATCACTCCTCTACCTCCCCTCCTTCCCCACTTTCCTCCCCTCCTTCAGTTATCACCTATTTTCCCTGTTATTCCCTTATTCTGAGGTATATTTTCGTGCTATCATTAGCGAGTTGCAAGCAGGGCATTGTCATCTCTGTTAGCAAGCGAGTGCAAGAGAGAGAGAGAGAGTATCGATCGACTGTGTCTCAGTGGCCTTGGGAGAAATTGGCGGGAAAGCAGGTTGCCTCACCCATACATTATATAACTTGCGGCCTGTATCTCCGATTTTGACCATCCAAACGCTGTTTTCACTCGTTTTATTGTTGTTTCAGATTAATACCTTTATAATCAACCCCTAATAGGCGCGTATGGATAAGTATTAATGCTATTTATGGTAAAATGAATATTTTAGTGATGGAAACAGCTCAAATACGTCAGCACAGGGGGACGTTTCTAATTACCCCCATGCGCACTTCTTAGGTTAATGAGTTGGGCCTAGGTCTGACTCTATAGGCTACTTAGGCCTTATAATTAGGGTTGAGTGTGAGGGGGAACTGCCTTGTGTTAGCCAATTACCTTTCTGTAGACTCCTATTTTCTTTTATTCTTATGTATGAAGGTTATTTCTATATTTTGCTATATATTACTTTTATTGTAGTCGATATGTTATGGCGCGATAATGTTTATGAATATTTATATAAGTACAGTCGTGGTTAGGGCTACATGAACACCTCTTAAATGATACAAAAATACCAAGACTGCGAGCATTAACTAAGGTATATATTTTCTGTTAAATTGAATCCCTTAGCAACGAATTTCTAGATAATTTATGGAAAATATGTATATCTATATTTAGCGGAAGAGTATAAGAGGTTAGTAGACACCAATATCATCATTCGAGAAGAAGACACTGAGGCCGACCGTGAGCTCCAGCGGAAGTATACAGATTTGGGACAGTGTGACTCTGAAGTTGAGGCTCTATTCGCTCCCGAAGAGATGACGGCAGTACTCAACATATTGGTTGAAGACTTTGATATGGCGACTGGGGGAGAAGAAATTGTAAAAACTATGAAGGACAAATAAAAGAATAACATGAACAATTCAATTTTATTTTCCGATTCATAATAATAATAATAATAATAATAATAATAATAATAATAATAATATTTATTCAGTTAGCAATTTACAGAGTTGGTACCACATTGTATGTTACAAATATGACATGTACCAGCCTTGCATAATTCCAACTAAGGATAGCCCAATAAGGCCGTTCGGCGTATTTCCATTGGGGTCCTTGTGGGATTAGGTTAGCTGGGGAAATGGGGACGATAAAGACATAGATACCTTAGAGAAAGTATTTCTAGGGGGTTATTTTAAGATACCTTACATCCTATACTAAATATCAGTAATCCGTAATCAGAAATCATTTCAGTTTGTTTTGTCTATCTCTTATGTCGTATTTAGTAGTAGACATAAGCTTGGTGCTCCCTTCTCGCAGCTGTCCGGTTCAGGTGTTCCTTCAGGCTACGTCTGAAGGAATACAGTGTTCTCTTTTCACGGACTGACTGGGGTAGGTCGTTCCAGTCTTTGATGGCAGTGAAGAAAAATGTTTGCTTACCCTGTCCTTGGATTCTCGGGACCTTAAAATTAAACATCCTGTTTCTTGTATTATGTCCACTCCTCTCATTTGCTTTAACAAAATCATTCTTTAGATACTGTGGAGCTCTGGCATAGAAAATGTTGAAGGCATTAGTGAGCCTGATTGTTTGGGCCTGTCAGAGACATTGAGCATACCTAGTGACTGAAGTTGTTCCTGGCCAACATGTGATCTGGGTCCTAGGTTAAGCATGAACCTAACCATTTTATTTTGAGTGACCTGAAGTTTGTGCTGTGCTGATTTAGATGATGCAGAGTACCAGGATGACACAGAATAGTCAAAATGACATTGAATAAGCGCTTGGCAGAGGGTCTTTTTGGTTGCCGCGGGCAGGCATCCCACCTGTCTATACAGGTATTTTATACGTGCTTTACACTTACTCAGGATAGATTCCAAAATTGTTTCACCTTACAAACTCGCGTCCAGTTTTAGTCCGAGATATTTAACTTGTGACACTGTTGTTATAGGAATATCATTACAGTTGACCGAGAAGCCCACAATGTCTTTCAGTTTGCGTTTTGTTCCACATAAGATGGCTTCCGTCTTGCCCAGGTGAAGAGATAGTCTATTGTCCACTAGCCATTCACTACATGATTCTAGTTCTTTGGAAAGTGAAGCGGCAATACTTATTGGGTCTTTTCCTGAAACCAGAAGCACGCTGTCGTCTGCATACAGTAATAATTTACATGAGACACCCAGTTCCATGTCGTTCACATAACAGAGAAAGAGTAAGGGACCAAGGATGCTTCCCTGCGGGACCCCACAGTTAATTGGCATAGGATCAGATATATTATCATCAATTTTTACTCTTTGGGTTCTACTACTAAGATAAGATTTAAACCAGTTCACCGACCCTATGCCCATTGCTTGTATTATATTACATAGGATATCATGGTCTACTGTGTCAAACACTTTTTGTAGATCAAGAAGAACCATACTGGTGTAGTTACCTTTAGACATTTCTTTACGAATGTGATCCGTTAAGTGGATGAGACAGGAGTCTGTCGAGTACATGCATCTGAAACCTGATTGAAACTTATAGAATAGATCATTTTGTTTGAGGTAGTGTTCAATTTGGGTGTATACCGCTCTTTCAAGGATTTTAGATACAATATATAATATTATGCTAACTGGTATGTAGTTGCCAACTTCTAGTTTATTTCCTTTCTTGAATAGAGGGGTTACAATAGCTTCCTTCAGTTCAGCAGGTACAGTGTTGGTATTAATTGACAAGTTTATGATGTGGGTTAGGGGGCCTGCTATACCAATGGCTCCATCTCGTAGAAATTTGGCAGGAATTTTGTCTGGTCCTGTGCTTTTATGTACATTTAGGTTAGACAGCTCGTCAAAAGTGTATTTTAGTGTAACATTTTGCAATCCAAATGTGTTCGGGTGTTTGTCTTTATCTCTGTAGAAATTTCGAAAGGTGGCCGTTGTTGTCGTGTATTTATTGAGAGGTTGAGGTAGGTTCTGTGCAAGTGTGTTTGCTATGGAAGTGAAGAAGGAGTTGAAGTAGGTTGAAATTTGTCGTTTATCGTGGCAAACCTGATCATTAATGGTGAGAGCAATATTAGTGTTAGACGAATCCCTTGTCTTGTTGCTGTAGCCTGTTGTTTTTAGGTGCCTCCATAGTTTCTTTGGGTTATTCTGATATTCCTCTGCCTTATTGTGAAAATAATTATTTTTCGCTGATTTCATTTTCCTACTTAGTTTATTCCTGGCCCTGTTGAACTCATGTTTCAGACCTTGATCCTGTCTATGTTTTGCTAGCCTTTTTAACAGATTGTCTCTGTGTTCCAGATGGTGTAGTATGTCATTGTTGATCCATGGGTCTGACCTTGCTTTAATTCGTATGTCTTTCAGAGGAGCTATTTCGTCTAGGATGTTTGTGATGATGGTTCTGAAGCCAACCCATGCGTCATTAACGTTTGTACTTCCAAACACTGGAGACCAGTCTGTATTCCATAAAATGTCCAGAAATGTTTCCTTATTGTAGTTTCTGAGTGACCTTGTTTTGATAACCTTGTGATTCTCTAGGGTAATTTGTGTGGTTTTCCGTGTGCAATATGTGACGAAGTGATCACTTATCCCAGTCTGTATAACCCCTGATTGGGATATTTTGTCCTCTCTGTTACAGTTTATGTGGTCTAATATTGTGGCAGTGTTCTCAGCGATACGTGTGGGGGTTGTGATGAGTTGTTTGTTATTGTGCATTGTCAGTATATGCCTATATTCTCATACAAGCCTATCATTTCGTTGTTTGTAACACAGGTTAAAATCCCCTAGTATGATGGATTCATTCCGAGGGTCTAGCGATGACAAAGTTCGTTCAAATTTGGTCAAGAATTGTGTGTCGGCTGGTGGCCTATAGCATACCCCAATTGTGATGGGTCTTGTCCTCGGCAGGTGTAGGTCGATCCACAGAGCTTCGTGATTTTCTACATGGAGGTCGGTCCTAGTTGTGTGTGTGAGGTTGTTTTTTACATACAGACATACTCCTCCCCCATGCCTATTGCGATCGTTCCTAACCATATTGAAACCTTGAATGTTTATTTCACCATCGTTTATACTTGAATCCAGCCAGGTTTCTGTGATTGCAATTATTGAAGCTTTGGCCTTATTAGCTAACAAGTTTATTTCTGACACTTTATGGTACATTGATCTGGCGTCAATGTGGATAAGATGGAGCCCTTTGTTGGTGAACACTCTGTATTCATATTTGATTTTGAATGTATCCTGGCTGGATTCTGAGTTGTTAATACTTGGATCATTTACATTAATATTCGGTAATGAATGCAAGGCACACTTATTGCAAAGGAATTCTCGTTCTTCACTGTTGGTCTTCTTAGAGATGCACTTCATGTGAGCTACATGTTTACACTTTACACAGTTTTGGATCTTCTGACGTCATGTTATGAGTGATTCACAAATAAAACAAATGGTTTCTCGATGTTGTACAGCTGAGTTCCTACATTTAACACATTCAACTTCGTTTCTACTGTTAACGTAAGTACATCGGTTATGAACAATTTCATTACAACTGTTGCATTGTAAAAGTGAACTCCTATTGTTGAAACCAATATTACAGACTATACATAGTTTTTTCTTACTGTTTATCATACGACTGGAGGTGTGGTTTGGTCCGCGTCGATCAGCTGTTTGTGCGGGAGAGGGTAGGGGATACTAGCGGTCGGGCTGTGGTTGTTTGCTGTTGTTGTTGTTGTTTTCATTGTCCGTTGATGCTGCTTCCCTGTTGATGTATTTGCGAGTGCTACCTGTTTTTATTGTTGTTCTTGTTGCATGTTGTGCTACTTGGGTCGCCAATATCTGTGGTATTAATGGTAATGCTGTGGGTAATGTAGAGTTGGTGGAGTGGGTAATTGCTAATTCCCTGCATTTATCGCATTCCATTTATTTTCTGCTGTTAACATAAGTACATCGATCGTGTACTGTTTCATTACAAATACTACATTGTGATGTTGGACTCCTTTTGTTGAATCTAATATCGCACACTGTACATAAATTATTTGTATTGTTCGTCGTACGTCTGGCGGTGTGGTGATCAGCTGTGCTGCTAGGGTGGGGACTGTCTGTGGCTATGTCTCCCCCTGTGACCCCTCCCTGCCCCACCTGTATTTGCTGTTTGATGATGTTGTCCTTATTCCTGGCTGCTAATGCTGCTCCATTGTTGATGTTGTTGCGACTGATGCCTTTCTTCCTAGCTGCTCCAGTTACATGTTGAGCCACCGATAGTGTTGGGTTGTGTTGTGGGTTGAATTGGAGCGTGACGGGAGACTGGGTCGCCGACCGTGTTGGGTTGTGTTGTGGGTTGAATTGGAGCGTGACGGGAGGCTCGGGTACCTGTAGGCCCGGTTTGTAATAACGAATTTTTCTGCTAGGGACTGTTGAAATGACGGTGTCTGTCTTACTTGGTTGGTGGTGAGGTTTCTTCAGTGTTGACCTAGGGCCGGGGTTGGTCTCTACATCTCCGCAGCTAATTAGAGTGTAGCACAATAGGTGTTGTAGCGAGGTTGTGCCAGAGTACTTGCCAAGCCGCTGTGTCTTTCCGATATATAAACTAGACCAGGCAGGAATGGTGACAGAAGGTTCACTTATGTGTGATTTCTGTGTGACGAGGTCCCTCAATACTTGTTTAGTGTTGACCTGGTACACTACCAGTCCCCTCTGCACCTTTATATCGGCACAGCCCCTCTGGATGTTGAGGAGGATGATACACAGGGAGAGAGCTACGCACGCACCCTTCACTCCCCTCGCCATCTTGGCTTTAACTAGTTCAACTCGCGCTTACCCACATTCTCAGATAATGTTTACCCTCTTCTTCAGTATCTGATATTCAGTATATTATCTAAAGGTTAATACACTTGGAAATGTAATGATGGGACAATAAAAATAATACATGTACTTACTTTGCTGTACTGATTAGGTGTATAATCCTTTCGTTTTATAGCTCTCGTCCACTGAGCTGAAATATTTTCGTCTTTAGGGAATGAAAATACACACACTTTAGGCCCATTATCATAGTTTCCTTTGCACTAAGGCACACAGCACGTATAGGGCATCGTATTAAGAGTATTTCATAGAGTTAAAAGTCTATATATTCACGAATAGGCTATGTCTACGAAAACCAAACACACAGGAACAGTTGAAACACACTGCCAATGAGGTACTGAACAGTTGCCAGTTAGACTAGTAGTCGAGTTGCCAATGAGGTTTAGGATCCCGACCCCCTAATATTCGTGACGTAGAAGGTCACGTGACAGATGGTCGCGCAGGCCTTGTATAGAGAAGGCATTGGTTTAGGTCACCCCGGAATCCACACACACACACACACACATTTGTTTACACACACACACACACACACACACACACACACACACACACACACACACACACACACACACACACACACACACACACACACACACACACACACACACACACACACACACACACACACACACACACACACACACACACACCTGTAGGTCCTGTAGGTAGTAGTTGCAGGCAGTGTTGTCCGCCCGTGGTCACGCTGATGCGCCACCACTAGTACATTCCATCTGCCCGTCTCTGCGCCAGCTGGTCCATGATGCTGTTGCTAGCGGCGCGGAGGTGGTAGTGGGGCAGTTTGGGTTGATCAGGTAGTGTCCAGAGAAATTTGTCCAGTTGATTTTTAAATTTCTCGAGACTTGGTTCAGTTGAGTCACGCAGATATCTGGGTAGGGCGTTAAAGAGAAGAGGTCCTCGTGTCGCAAAGGCGTTCTCCTTGAGCGTCTTAACTCTGGTGGCTGCTCTGGGGTGTACCCGCTGTATGTGGCAGAGACGGCCCAGTCGTTGATGGATGTGAAAACCTATATTAAGGTTGTTGGTTGTGATGCCAATCAATATTTTGTAGACATATAAGATGGCATATCTGTCCCTGCGTCTTTCTAATGAGAAAAGATTGAGAGTTTCCAACCTCCCCCAGTAGTCTAGGTGTTGGACGGCAGAGATTTTATTGGTGAATGAGCGTTGAACTGCTTCGAGTAATTGCTTCTCTCCCACCTTCCATGGGCTCCACAGCTGACAGCAATATTCCAACAGTGGAATGACCAGTGACTTGTAGAGCGTCAGCATTGGGATCATGTCACGTGTTCGGAAGGTTCGTAGGATCCATCCAGCTTGGTTACGAGCATTCTTTGCCACATTGGTTATATGCATTCCAAATGTACCATCTCGACTGAGTGTAATACCAAGATCTTTTACATAATCATTAGTATCAATGCAAGAGCCGTCATCTGCTGTGTATGTGTGGATATTCATATTTCGGTCTGCACTGTAGTTCATGTGTTCAAATTTGTTATTATTAAAGGACATGTTGTTTTGCTCTGCCCATGAGTAAATTGTAGTGAGATCTGCCTGAAGTAAATCAGCATCTGTTGTAGAAGACACTTCCTTTAATACACGAGTGTCGTCAGCAAAGGAGGCGACAGACGAATGCATGACATGTTTATTTATGTCTGATATGTGCAGCAAGAAAAGTATAGGTCCAAGAACTGACCCTTGTGGCACCCCACTAGTGACGATGGATGGCTTGGACACTGCACCACCAACCGCGACAGCTTGTTCCCTGTCAGTGAGGAAACAGTGCAGCCACACCCCAAGTTTTCCTGAGATTCCTGAGTCTCTTATCTTGTGGAGGAGTATGCCGTGGTCTACCTTGTCAAATGCTTTTGCAAAATCAAGGTAGACCACGTCGATAGCATTTTTATTTTCTAGCCCTTCTATAATTTTTTCATGGTGAGCTAACAGTTGCGAGAGGCACGAGTGGCGCTTCCGAAACCCATGCTGGTCCTTGTTTATTATGTTGTTTTCTTCAAGGTATATGGACATATTTTTAACTATTAGCTTTTCGAGGATTTTGATGACATGCGAAGTTAAAGCAATAGGTCTATAATTTTTTGCTTCACCCCTCGAACCCCCTTTGTGGACTGGTGTAATTTTAGCACATTTTAATTGTTGTGGTATAATTCCAGAGTCGAGAGAGTTTCTATAAAAAATCTGTAGAGGAGCACTAAGGTCTGCTGCGCAATTCTTGAGAAGTGCGGCCGGGAATTGATCTGGGCCTGCTGCTGCATTGATACCAATTTCCTTTATAGCATTTACTATATCATTTGTGGTAAATTTAATGTCAGTTAGATTTGGCATGGATACTTTGTGGAAGAAGTCGGTCGGTGAGTCAATTATTTTATCACCTCGAGGGTGGCTAAAGACGCCCTCGTACTGTAGCCGTAGTATATCGACAATCGCCTCAGGTTCGTTCTTGGTTTGGCCGTTCGCATCTGTCAGTGGACCAACACCCACCCTTACATTTGATTTGTTTGATTTGTTTGCAGCATACTTATAAAAGTATTTTGGGTTAGTTTTAATGCAGGACACAGCTTGGAATTCTTTTCTGCGATTTTCTATTTCTACTGAAGTCTTGAGTTTTTCTTCAATGGAGGTAACACACACACACACACACACACACACACACACACACACACACACACACACACACACACACACACACACACACACACAATCAGAGGACTACAGGAAGGGTAAAAATACAAAACCATTATATAATAAATATTAGTATCGCGGCCCAGGGTAGTTATAGATTACACACGGAGAAC
Source organism: Paralithodes platypus (assembly GCA_032716605.1). Taxonomy (NCBI): domain Eukaryota; kingdom Metazoa; phylum Arthropoda; class Malacostraca; order Decapoda; family Lithodidae; genus Paralithodes; species Paralithodes platypus. The sequence continues at coordinate 4,753,431 of CM064492.1, forward strand.
AATTGGGCGTGTGGAGTGCGATTTATTACCGGGGATTTTAATAGGGGGATTTATATGCCTGGGGGGGTGGGGGGGGGGGGGGGGGGGGTTAATAGGGGGGATTTAATTCGGATCTTGGGGTGATAGATGTGGAATTACGGACACGAATGGTGGTGTAATTGGTTGTGATGAATTGATTGTGATGATGGAAGAAATTCATATGTTTGGAATGTATTATTGCATATATTTTCGTAATATATACAGTATATATATATATATATATATATATATATATATATACTGTATATATATATATATATATATATAATTATATAAATACTGTATATATAGTTATATATTCATACAGAATTACACAGGCCTTGTAACATAAGACTCTTACAACCATTGTCAGCCAGAGGGTTTTTCCAATCCTGCTCCTGACTTTTCCCTCTCCTTCTCCCTCTCATTTTGTTGTGTTATCTTTGCATTTTTCTTTCATATTCTTGCCTACAAAGTATACACACACACACACACACACACACACACACACACACACACACACACACACACACACAGCCCGTAGCCTAGTAGGTAGAGCTCTCGTCTCACACACGAGGGGTCGGGGGTTTAATCCCCGGCCGGGC